>JALXJV020000009.1:15505295-15892795 GCA_024633595.2 Lepomis macrochirus
CAGTTGTGCACATAACTGGTACGCAGGTACGCATGCGCAACAAAAATCAGGAATGCGTAATGCGACTTGTGTTACTCCGCGTCTTTGCGTACTTAACCGATCTTCTCATCTAAACTTACACATGACATGTTGCTTGTCAACTAAGTCATACTGTCAGAGATGTCCAAAAAGCAACAGACATTAAGCAGCTTCTTTGGTGTTTCGCCACCTACAAAAAAACGCCAACTGAAAAGTGGCTCAAAGATGTGCAGTGGCTTGAAGCTAACGATGAGCGCACTGAAATGTGGTGCAAGATTTGCCGCTCAAATCCACATCTAGCAGACAAAACAGGTGCGTTTTATAAAGGCTCAAAGAATTTCAACCATCCTTTATTTGACAAAGAGCAAGGAGCACACGAATGTGGCGCAAGCTATTGTTAATAAACAAGCTAGCCGCGAAGAAATGTCCAGTCGCCCACTAGCCAGATGGCGAGACAAGCTGAATGAAGAACAGCGGCAAGCTCTGTATAATATTTTTCTCCTCGCCTTCCATAAAGCTAAACACGCACGTCCCATGTCTTCCTATTCTGAGGATATTCCTTTATTGAAGCGGCTAGGAGTAAATGTCGGAGGTGCATATCATTCACGTGAAGGGGGCACACGGATCATGCAGAGCATTGCCCGTGCCATCAGCGGGGAGTTGCGAGCCAAGTTGCAGTCTGCTGAATTTTGGGGGCTGCTTTTTGATGGATCTGAGGACATCACAAAAACAGAGCAAGAAATCGTTTACATTGTTTCTGTGTCCAGCAACGGAGAGTTTACCTCAGATTATATTGGTCTGATTGAATTGGGTGCTGACCGAACTGCGCAGGCCATAACAGACGGACTTGTGAGACTTTTCCAGGACACAGGCTTGGATGACTGGACAACAAAGTTGGTCGCTGTGTGCACAGACGGGGCTGCTGTCAACGTCGGTATGTACAACGGCGTTGTGCCAAAACTCCGGCGACTTGCTGCAGTTGGAGACTCCCTTGTGCACATTCTGTGCACCGCACACACACTGGAGAATTGCGCAAAATCAGCTGATCGCAACGTTCCTTACTGTGAGACATTTAATCGCTCTGTGGTCAAGCTGCTGCAGTTTTATTTACAAAAAGGTGGAGCAAAAAAAATGCTGAACTGAAGAAGCTGTGTGAAGAAAATGGGATATCCTTTGTGAAGCTGGGTAAGTTTCATAATATCAGATGGTCTGCATGGAGGCATGAAACACTGTTAAAAATATCAAGACTATTGCCAGCCATTAAACTGCAACTGGCTAAGAGTGATAACAGTGACTTGCAGCATATCTGCACAGAGCGTTTTCAGTGCTTTCTGACAAACATGCTTGACATTGGTAACATTTTGAAGACCACATCCATTAGGTTTCAGAAGGAAAAGCTGACTATTGGAGAATGTAAGGATGAACTCATGGTGGCCATTGGACAGTTCACACTTCTGCTTGATGGTGAAGGCCACAGGGCACCTACTGTTTCTAATGCTGATGCTGACAGAGATAAGACAAACTTACTCAGGGGGTTAATTGAAGAGTTTGAAATCAGATATGATTCCCTCAAGTCATGTGATAATTTCTTAGTATTTGATCCTTCAACATGGCCTCAGGAAATGCAAGACCTCCACAGTTTTGGAAACACAACAGTTTGCAGCATTCTCAAGAAATATGAGGCCATCTTGCAACTTGACAGAGACACCACTGTGACAGAATGGATGCACTTAAAGCAGGCAGGAAAACGCCTAGGAGCCTCTTCTGTGTATGACTTGGTCAAAATAGTAAATACAAGTAACCCAGATGCTTACTCCAACATCAACAAGGTGGTTAAGCTGTCTCTTACGCTGCCTTTAAGCAGTGCAGTTTGTGAGAGGGGATTCTCACATCTCAACATTATAAAAACCAAGTACAGATCTCGTCTGTCACATGCTCGTCTCTCAGCCCTGATGCAGATACACCTATCAAAGCAGACCACAGAGACATTTGACCCAAAGCAAGCTGTTGACCTGTGGATGGAAACAGCTAATCGGAGGCTCAACCAAGGACAGGGAGGTGCATCTGCAGCATCTTCATCATCTACCATGCAGGAAGCTGCAGCAGAGGACACTGAAGAGGACAGTGGTGGCGACACTGAGGAGGACAGTGAGGAAGACTGCACTTAATAAGACCATGCTACATATGGCGTGAGTACCAAACACCATCTCCTGGTACTCACCTGAGTAACTCACTGATAAAGTTATGTGCACCCCTGGTTATAATGACATATTAGCCACGTCTGCCGGCAAATATGATAGGATGCAGCAGCTGTCCCGGGGATTTATTGATGGAATAATGTGTTTTGGACTGAATGTTTTTACGTTCGTCTGGACCTTTGACAACGTAACAAGACCGTTTTTTGTTGGAATATAACGTTAATCGATCGGTGGATTACTATGAGACTTCATAGGTGAGTCGCGTCAGTGTTGATTGTACTGGCTGGTCTGACAGAGGCGCTGGTTGTAACGTTACCCGCTGTGGTCGAATCACGAAGATTTTAGCTTTCAAACTGTGTTGTGTGCACATAAATGACCGAAAGCTGCCGCCAGGACATTTAAAGAGGTTTTTAAGTGCTTGTTAGTTATTATGCGTTGTTTGTACAGAGGAAAGGATAATGACTTTATATTAATTTAAATAGCTCACTGTAACTCAACGGTAAGAAACTCTGCTATAATTATAAATAATTTTGGTCATTACATTTGCCAACAAAAACACTAACGTTACCATGGTTATACTTTAGGCTAATCTTCTTCATTCATTCATTATTCTACATCTTAGTTAGTAATAGTAACTTAGTTTAGCCTGTGAATTGTAAAAGTCATGCTAGTGATAGAGCCGAATCATGGCAACATTAACATCTCAGCTTAATAAAAAAAAAGCGATAAAGCTGACTTACACTCAGCTGCTCTCACAAAGTGAGACGGAATGCAGAAGCTGGTGGAAAGTGAAGTCTCGGTGTAACGTTAACGGTCTACCGGTAGGAAATGGCTGGATACGCTACTTCTTCTTCATGGATTGGATATCGCGGTAGTTTAAGGGCTCTGGATCGTAGCTCTGGTAGGTGGAGAGGGGCTTTATTTAGGTGACCATAGGTGTGCCTAACTGTAAATATCCAGTAAGGGCAGCCTGACACAGCGGTAGAGGTGTCCACTTCATTACTGTCACGGTGTCGGATCAGTTGATTCGCCGCAAAGTCTAATTTATCAGTTAACCTTAACGCTATTATACATTTATTTTTCTAGCGTGAGAAAGTTGATGTGTGGCGTGAGAGCGTGTGAAAAGTGTCAATTATGCGGAGTCTCACGCCAATTCGCGTGAGAGTTGGCAGCTATGGAAAATCAACCCTTTTTTTTTGATGGCTGCCACTTAAAAACTTCATTAACTTAGTTGACTCAGTTGAGTTTAACTTTACTAAGCAAAAAAAAGACAATTTGACCTTATTTTTTTTTTACAGATATTTATCAGGACTATGGACACTCAGCTTTAAACAGAGACAACAATTGTGTCCTTTCCTTGAAACACACAAAACGATTCATGCCTTGCTCACATCTCGATAAAGGACTTTGAGATTATTTCAACTGAATGAGTCATTTCGAGTTATACCCTCTTCTGAAATATTTTTGTATCTATGAACCTCAATCAATAATGTAGCTAACATTTATTCTTTTTTTTCATCTTTACTAAGTCACTGCCTGGGTAATAACGTACATCCCCTAAAAACTTTCATGCACAACATGGGTCAAAAGTGACCCGTATTTATTCAAGGCATGGAATGGGGTTTCTTTGCTATTTCTTTGATACAAAAGGCATTTTATCATTTAGTATTCCCGGTAGGCTATTTAATAAATATCTTGTTTTTGTTTTTTCACAAATAAATATTTTTACTTTTCTTTCTTACAGTATGAGAAAACATAGTAGTTCTACATCACTTTAACACACAAAAGACAAAAGACCAAGAACTTCTGATATTGTAAATATGTGCAATTAGGAACATACTTACTGTGGACTCACAATTCACCTGCTGCACATTTCACAGCTGAAAATGGCTGTTTTTGCACATCTGATGCATATAAGTCTTATTTTACAATTATTTTAATTTACATAGGAAAATATCAGACATCTGTGAAAAATAACTGTGCATCATATTTGAACATTAGGTTAAGGTTACCTTAACCTTGACATCCATAGTGAAAAGAGAAATATGTCCAACACTATTATTTAGCTATATGTTTACATTTTCTATTCTAGCTAACATTAGCTAGTTCAACAAAATAAAAACTCGAAATAGAAGAGTATGTTCTTAATCAGCTCATTAATGTGCATTTGAAGATAATATTCTTGAGCTTTTGATTTTCTATATCCAGTGTTTCTATGGCTGGTCAATCCAGAGTCAGACATCTCTGATGCTGATGACTCAGACTATGCACCACATTGTCAAGCTGGAGTTGTAGGAGTGTCTTGGAATCCAGCTCTCTCAGATGAAGGAGACTCCTTTGAGAGCACTCATTAAAATGGGGTCTTACGGAATGAGCTTCCACCCACTCAGGGCAGAACAAAAAAGCCACCGATCATTTTGAGGAGCAGTTGCCAACTGGGTCCAAGGCGCCAAAGTTGGGGAAGAAGTGGGACTCATTACCCAGGGCCCCAAAGGGGGGGGGGCCTTGAAAATCCTGGTGTGAAAAGTTTGTTTTTGTTTCAATGTTTTATTTCTAAGCTAGTAGTTTCATAACTAAGTTAAAATTGGTTGAATAAATTGGTTGAGAGACTGAACTTTGTGTACTCCAACCCAAAATAGTAGATATAATTAAATAGTAGAGACCAGGGCTGGTATTTCCCAGCAAGCAATTTCACGGTTAAAAGACGTCTAATAGACGTCTAAACAGAGCCCAGACGCCTAGGCTAAAAAAGGGCTAAATTTGGGCTGTCAGTGAAAGTTTGGTAGACGCCTAACCATAGCCCAAAAAATAGACGCCATCAATTAGACCACTATTGAACGGTTACATATAGACGTCTAATAGACGTTGAAAATCGGTGTAGGCTAAAACAGGGCTGAATTTGGGCTGTCAGTGAAAGTTTGGTAGACGTCTAACCACAGCCCAAAAATAGTCTATCAATCAGACCACTATTGAACGGCTACATATAGACGTCTAATAGACGTTGAAAATCGGTGTAGGCTAAAACAGGGCTGAATTTGGGCTGTCAGTGAAAAGTTAATAGACGTCTAACCACAGCCCAAGAATAGACCAAATACACAGACTTTGAATGACTACATATCTTCCTCTAACAGACAACAGAATAGTGGCTAAAGGATTGTTTTCACTCAAACAAAACAGGTTCTCACAAATAGTAATCCGTCCAAACAAATTAAATGTAAAGATTTTATTAAGACAAAGGATTACAACGTAGACAACTTAAGATAATACAACATGATGGAAATATAAATGAATTATTGCTAAAATATTATGAATACAAAACAGTTCGTATGTATATGAAAATTCAAACAATGTTAACAACATATGGTAATAACAACATAAATAATGACAAAATAAATTTGTTGGCCACATCCAAATCTAGATCTTCATCTACGCTGCTGCTTGATACAGGAAGAGCAGCAGATGGGTCTCGGTTGGCCCCAGTCTCTCGGTAAATGGGATCCATAACTGTTGAATATGTAAGAATATGAATATAAAGTAAACATTATCATTTGACTATGTTCACTGTTTTCCCATAAGACACGACCACTATCATCAAATGATTTTAAATGAAAACATACAGTATATTTCTAATTATCATTCTAATGAAGGTTAATAAAATCATTTATAACGTTTCTTTCTTTTAATTTAAAAGTATTTATTACTGACCCATTTATCTCTATGGAAAATATAAAGGTACTTGAACAGGACACATGTTGCATTAGAACAACCAAATAGAGAAAGTTGCTTTCATTCTTTTGATAAAGCTTTGTGCTGTGAATTAGGTAGTTCTGTTCTGAATATTTATTGCTGTCTTTGCTGCCTGTATGCTGGAGAATTAGCAATAAATATTTAGTGTCAAAAGTCAAAACTCATATTTTCATATCATAATGATCTAGTGAGTAAAATGTGTGGCTTTCATTACAAATTATAATGGGTAAGGTTGTACATGTTTCATGTTCACCCCTCTGAATTCAGATAATAGAGTTTTTAAGGGCACGAGGAGGAAACCCGTGGTATCATGGTGTAACGCTAAGTTACACCTGCATGCAGCATGTTAAGCTAACCACAACGCGCCTAACTTACTCTACACTGTTACCCGCTGAAATGCCACGGTTTCTACATCGCTAACATATAATGTAGATAAATAATGAAGACATGTCAAACAAAGACACAGATACTTACAAGACCAAAGTAAATGTCTTTTCGCTTCCAGTGTTTGCAGTAAACTCTCGCCGCTGCTCGCTGAAAGGCAGAAATCGTAACGCATCCCTCGCTTAAAAATGGCAGATGTCTTTATCGCGAGATCTGGCCGTCCCTAAAGGGCACTGCTGATGTCTAACTTTCAAGTCTCGCTGCCAGTAGTCATGTCTCAGTAGGGCTACAGCTGCCATCTAGCGGTTGAAAATAGTAATTGCATTTTGTTTTAAATTAAAATGAAAGTTAATGTAGTGAACGCTACAGCTAAAAATAAAGATAATTTAAATGTTTCAACGCTTACTTGCATTTGATGAAATGATATCACGCACCTCAACAGCTGCATGGGTGAAAGCTACATGTAACCAATTTGGTCTGAAACACGGCTACAGCCAAGCCGGGTGACATTAGACCACTTATTGCCTCTATTTCGCCGGTGAGTTAAAAGCAGGCTACACGTAGCCTCGTCCAAATACGAGCTAAATCGTGGCTACAGATAGACCATGACATTTTAATGACACTTAATAGCTTGTTGATATTATTGACATAGCAAAAATAATGGGATATCAACCATCTCACGTGCTGCCAGGGCAAAACCCACTTTTAATCATTTTTTACTTTTTTGACTAAAAGTGGGCTATAAACAGCCGGTCTGTCAACGAAGCTAAATCGCTTCACGCACAGCCTGCGTGTAAATCAAGTGACAGAAATGAAATAAAAACCTTGTCATCACTGTAGACCTTGCTTAAATGATGGGATATCATACACATTGCAAGTTATTTTGGCAAAATGTCACGAAACCACATGTAAAGTTATTTCGCTAGAAGTGGGTTACGATAGCCGGACTAAATCAGGTCTATAGCAAACCTAGACGGCGAAACGACGGCTATTGCTTGCTGGGTTATCACGCTTCTCAAAGTGCCATTTTTTCCTGCGTTCCAGTTGACATGGGAAGTCGGAATTTCCGAGTTCCCAGTTGGAAGTTTCAACTGGAACGCCCCCTGAAGTCGGATTTCCGACTCAGGAAGTCGGACAACCCGCACTACCCTGACTTTGTGATCCAAGATGGCTGTCGGGTATCAACAGTTACTGAAAGCTGCAGTTTACAGTGTCAATTAGCACTTCTGTGTACTTGTGATTCATATAAATGTTAGTACACAAAGTGCTGTCCAACAGCTGTCTGTGGACGTGTTGCTACAGTGTTTAGTGAGTAAATACCGCATAATGCGTTTTTTTAATCAACCGGCGTATCAGTAGCTAACCTGGCCAGTTGTAAACAAACAGCTGGCCAAGCTTGGTGCAACTGGAACGCCGTCAACTCGGGTGCGACGTCATTCCCAGCTCCGACCTCCGACTTCCGAGGTAAATGGAACGCAGCATTAGTGATCAGTGCTAAGAATTCATGAAATTTACCCCTACTTTCTAACCTAAATATAAAAGCAAATTTCTTAAAGCTAACAATCACTCTCCCAGTTTAAGACATATCAGCATTTTGTATTTCTTTCAAATATTGTTAAAAACCTTCTCGTCTTGTTCTCATGTATTGTTGCATCTTGGGAACCCAAGTGTACTGCTGCGTTCCATTTACCTCGGAAGTCAGAGGTCGGAGCTGGGAATGATGCTGCGTTCCAGTTGACATGGGAAGTCGGAGATCGGAGCTGGGAATGACGTCACACCCAAGTTGACGGCGTTCCAGTTACAACCTCGCTCGACCAGCTGTTTGTTTACAACTAGCAAGGTTAGATATTGATACGCCGGTTGATTAAAAAACGCATTATGCGGTATTTACTCACACTAAATACTGTAGCAACACGTCCACAGACAGCTGTTGGACAGCACTTTGTGTACGAACATTTATGAGTCACAAGTACACAGAAGTGCTAATAAACAGTATAAACTACAGCTTTCAGTAACTGTTGATACCCCGACAACCATCTTGGATCATGAAGTCGGTGTAGTGCGGGTTGTGGGAAGTCGGAAATTCCCACGTCAAATGAAACGCACCATAAAATCGTGGGACTATAAGGAGGAGACACGGTTCGTGGGGCTCTGTGCTTCCTGCACTTTTTTATCGGATTAAGTCATTTCTCCTTGCGGATTAATTCACTTCCTCATGCATCTCAAATATCGTCTGATCATCCTTTCACTGAGGCAACTACAGCTAATATTTAGCAAAAAACAAAGTTTATATATATAAATTAAATAAATAAATAAATGCAGAAATAAATTAAAATTAAATATATTTTTGTAATAAAAAATGCTATTTCTGTATTTATTTATGCATTTCTGTATTTATTTATGCATTTCTAGATGCATTTATTTCTGTATTTCTACATTTATTTCTATATATGTGTATATATATATATATATATATTTACATATTTATTTATATATTTATACATTTATTTATGCCTGTATTTCCACATTTATTTATGCCTGTATTTCCACATTTCAACATTTATTTTTCCTTGCGCCTGGATGCTAATTGAGTGGGTGGTGCCAACATCAGTCTGAAGCAGGATTGGTTAGCTGGGGGCCGCATTGCAAACCAGACAGAAGCAAGCAAATCATCTACATTACAAAAGCCAGCTACACAGTAGATTCCTTTAGTCAGACATATTCAGTGTCCACATATATGGATTAATTAACGGCCCTTTTTTTTAGTTAAAAGACTTGGTGAAAGAATTACTCCGGGAAGGCCCACCTGACTCCTCTCGGATTTCAACCTTCAACCAACCGGATTTTTTACTGCGCCATTTTCCTCCTTGAAAGTCTTTGGTAAGTGTCTCTAAATGACTTATTAAATCATTGTTTTGCATTTCATTAGAAGCAGCAATGTAGAATATCGATGTCCACCTACACTGCAGCTGGCTGTATGTCTTAAAACACAGAATTCCGAAGGGCTGACAGAGTTGATGGCTAATGTTAGCTCAAATGTGCCATTAAATGGACGAACAAAAGGAAAAAGCCTTGACTTAATCCAACCATGCTAAGCTATATTTGAATAAATAAAAATGAATAAATGTGTTTGTGTTAAAAAAAAGAAATATATATATATATATATTAAAAAATAAAATAAATAAAACAGTAAGCGTGTGTGTGTTAAAAAAAGGAAATATATTAAAAAGTTAAAACAAAATAAATAAAACAGTAAGCGTGTGTGTGTGTATATAACATATATAGTTAAATTAATAGACAAAAAAATCAAGTATAAAATGTAAAACAAAACAATTACTAAAATATCAAACGATCAAAATAATAATAATTTTAAAATCTGTACAATTATTTATCAGTCTGAGGTTCCACTGGTTGTCCTCACTTCATGGCATGTGGAGACATGTATTGCAGCAATTATTTCACATTTGGGCATTTCTCCCAGTAAATAGGATAGTTTCTGTGTGTCTGATAGGAATTCGAATTCGGGGTATATTTGGGAAGTGTTTTTGTCTTAGTGTTTCATATTTGGGGCATGAGGTTAGAAAGTGCAGCTCTGTCTCTATCTGTCCTGTGTCACACTGGGAGCAGAGTCTGTCCTCCTGTGGTCCTCCAGTCTGTCCTCCAGCTTTGTCTGTGGCGGCCATTTTCTATGGTATTTTTCTATGGAGTTATCGTGTGCAGTGCGTGACAGGACCATCGACTGTGTGATTGATAACAGCTGATACGCGCATATTAGTTTATATCATGGGTAAGTAATAGCTCCTCCTGCCAGACAGTAAAGTTTACTAAACTTAATAGTTTGTGATGTTAACACAGCATGTCGTAAGCGAACACTCCAACCAGTCAGTTTTTGGTTGTCATGGTAATGTTACGTGCGACTATTAACCACACCCCCATTAAACCCCTGTTTAATGGCGCGTTCGAGACTAGTCGGAAATGGGATATTTCCCAGTTGAAACTTATGACTTACTACATCGAAGCGTTCCAGGTGCATGGTGGTGCATGACGCCGAAAGTGAACGAAAACCTTGGCTGACCGTGACAAAGTGTACAACTGACATAAATAGCCCACTACTAGTTCTGTGTTCCCCTCTGGCTATTTGGTAGACCTCAAGTCAATCAATGTTGTTGTTGCACTTCCTAATGTTTTGGCACCAATAACCTTTATGCAGAAAAGATGCCTTTTGAGATTCTTTACTGTAGCCAGCTACCTAATGTGCAAAACATATTTCTACATCAATATACATGCAGAACAGGATTGTATGTATTATTTTAATTCAAATAGGCCTACATGCAAATGTACGCTTCGTTGCCTTTTAGTTTATGGTTTACCATTTACAGTGTGTGCTTCCATGGGCGCTGACATTGTTTTGTGACGTCTTTCAACTGCTACTCGTGAAGTCGGGGTACAAATTTTTTCTCCGAGTTCACAAGTAGGAAATCCGACTTCAAGTGGCTTTCGAGGCTAGTTTTTCTAGTTGGAGGTCGGAAATTTCCCAGTTTCGAGTTGCCCTGAACGCAGCATTAGATGCAGTCTTGCAGTCAGTTGATGCCCCAGAAATACAGTGATCACAATGTTAAACAAAATCTGTTTTTCAAAAAAGGGAAGAGAGAAAAGATCGAGAGGAAAGACAAAGGAAAGGATGTCAGTCTGTTTTTCACCAAGAAAAGTGGGCAGCCTTTAGTCTGTGAGTGGTTATATTTGCAAATATGGGTTGATCCCACCACTATGTTAACAGTTGTAGGACTCCCCATTGCTTCTCTTACTTATATATGTCCCGATGTAGAGGCTCTCCGTGACGTAGACTTAGATGCACTCCCTGATGTAGAGGCTCTCCCTGACGTAGACGTAGATGCACTCCCTGATGTAGAGGCTCTCCCTGACGTAGACGTAGATGCACTCCCTGATGTAGAGGCTCTCCCTGACGTAGACGTAGATGCACTCCCTGATGTAGAGGCTCTCCCTGACGTAGACGTAGATGCACTCCCTGATGTAGAGGCTCTCCCTGACGTAGACGTAGATGCACTCCCTGATGTACAGGCTCTCCCTGACGTAGACGTAGATGTACTCCCTGACGTAGAGGCACTCACTCTGGACTCCTTTCTACATCAAATACATACATTAAATACACTTTTGTATAAACATTGTGTAAACATATACTCTATATTTATACAGTAATCTATTATAAAATCTAATCATTTGTCAAAAGATAGGCTATACTCACTTTAGCAATTAAATCATGATTAGATGTATGATAATAGATTATAAACAACTTTGTGTTGTTTTTGTTAATAAATGTGGGCAACCTAACACTGACATTTCTCACCTCTTTTTCCATGTGTATTTCTCATCCCTTTTTGCTGCCTGCAGAAGTCCCGGCTGTCCCTCAATGAATGCTTTAAACTCCAAGCATGATAATTTAAAGTTTAATCTAACTTGAACTTCGGCTTTGACCAACCCCACTGACATCCTGTTCCTTTTGTCTGACCAGACATTCTCCATGTGGCTAAATCAGTGGTGTAGTCTATGTGATACGCAGGTATACGCCGTATACCCACTAGGAATAGTCAAAGATTTCCGTATACCCACTTAAAATAGCGAGATGATAACAAATTCACCCCGTTTGTGTTGTGAAGCTCTGAACTGACATTTGCGGCTTAAGTGGCCTGTGACCGGGATCTGACGTCAGCTACCAAACAACAACACAGCTGTGGTCACTCGGCACACGTTTGAAATTTATGGAACGCCAAAAGGGTCACAACACGCCACTTTCCTACCTCGCTTTGTTAAGAAAACATCGTAAAAGCCGTTTGAACGACCAGGAACGCCGCTTTTACGCCGCCAGAAGCAAACGCCGTAAAAGCGCCGTAAAATTGTGTAAACAACGACGCATTTTTCGTCGGGTCTGGAGGCGGCTAAAAAACGCCGCTCAATATGCTCATATAACGCCGCTTTTACGGGCATCAGTGTCCCCAATGACGCCGTATCATAACGCGTTACAAGACGCCAGTAGTGTTAAATGATAATGATCTCCACCCTGTCTTTTCCAAAGCCAATCAATTTGAACTGTTATCACCCAATCAGTAAAGAACAAGAACAGACCACAGCAATCCAACCCAGCGCAAGGATGAGCTTCCCTGCCATAGTTGATAAAGTTACTCAATAGCGGTGGGGAACCCGCCAGGTGCTTTAGCTCGCTCGTAACGGCGCCGACTTGTAAGAAGCTAATACCCAGGGATCGCAGGTTCGCGCTCCACTCACATCTTGTTTTTGAGCGATGTTTGTATCGCTCTGTTTTCTATTAGAATGCCAATAGGTAAACTGAAGTTGTAGGCACACAAACCTTACTGTGTTTTCTTCAATTTTATTAAATTAATATATTAATGTGCCGACTGTGCAACGTCTGCAGGCTTGAGAAAGGAGGAAAGCTGGTGTGTGCAACCGACTGTTACTCATACAAATAAATACTTTTAAAAAAATCATATATTGTGATTTCTGAATTTTTATTTTTTTTAGATTATGTCTCTCACAGTGGACATGCATCTACGATGACAATTTCAGACCCCTCCATCATTTCTAAGTGGGAGAACTTGCAATATACCAGGGTCTTCTAATACTTATTTAATAATACTCACTAATATATATATATATATATGTTTCACTTTCACAAAAATATGAAACTAACCAAATAACTAAATGAATTTTCCACTATGTTATAATTTTTTGAGATGCACCTGTAGAGTAGCCTACATTTTACATTTTAGGTGGCAAGTTTTGCACCTGCAGCAGTTCAACTTCATCCTTGATTAGAGAGTGCCCTAATCAAGCAGATGGGAATGAGCACAGACTCACATTTCCTTTAGCCAAACAAGTATGTGCTTAAAATTATGAAAGTGGATATAGACTCAGCTGTGGTAGGGCTGCATCTTTCCACAGGTCAGGAAGTCTATCCACAATGTGATGAAGATGGCTGAAAAGATAGTCTGATATGCACTTCGTGGAAAAGTTGTACCAGACCAGGTTTCAAGATGTATCATGAAGGAACACACTTGCTGTTCTGCCCGCTCTGCTCCAGTGGTCTGATCGCCTGTGCTGCTGCATCCAACCAACTGCAACCAAGACTTTCATGACAGAAGTAGGCCTAAGCATGTTGTTGACTTGATACATAAATAAATTGTTGGTTCGGATGAATGCACATTAAGTCTTTCAAGCCTGATACAATAGAATTTCTCTAGAAATTAAAATATACAAGAATGCATGTGTACTGTAGCCAAATCCTTAAAACGTCTAATTTATTGGTAGTGTGTGAGTGCCACCTAGTGGAGGTCTTGCATTATGTTTGGATTGTGCTGGATTACTTCTGATTTGTTTATAAAAGTAGGGGACTCAAATTTTGTCCAGACTGCATCTTTTTTATTAAGTCCAAACTGGGCCAGCATGCTCCTCTCCTGGCTCCTCTTTCCTCTCCTGCATTTGCTGAACAGTCGGTTGCACACACCAGCTTTCCTCCTTTCTCAAGCCTGCAGACGCTGCAACAGTCGGCACATTAATATATTAATTTAATAAAATTGAAGAAAACACAGTAAGGTTTGTGTGCCTACAACTTCAGTTTACCTATTGGCATTCTAATAGAAAACAGACGATACAAACATCGCTCAAAAAACAAGATGTGAGTGGGCTGAACCTCGCGATCCCTGGGTATTAGCTTCTACAAGTTGGCCGCCATTTAGCGAAGCTAAAGTACCTGGCGGGTTCCCCACCGCTATTGAGTAACTTTATCAACTATGGCAGGAAGCTCATCCTTGCGCTGGGTTGGATTGCTGTGGTCTGTTCTTGTTCTTTACTGATTGGGTGATAACAGTTCAAATTGATTGGCTTTGGAAAAGACAGGGTGGAGATCATTATCATTTAACACTACGCCGCCTTGTAACGCGTTATGATACGCGCCATTGGGGACACTGATGCCCGTAAAAGCGGCGTTATATGAGCATATTGAGCGACGTTTTCGCCGCCTCCAGACCGACGTAAAAATGCGTCGTTGTTTACACAATTTTACGGCGCTTTTACGGCGTTTGCTTTACTGGCGGCGTAAAAGCGGCGTTCCTGGTCGTTCAAACGGTGCTTTTTACGATGTTTTCTTAACAAAACGAGGTAGGAAAGTGGCGTATTGTGACCCTTTTGGCGTTCCATAGAAATTAAGTAATGTGAATCACTGAAGGAGATGTGAAACTCGAGCAAACGCAAACTACACTCTTTTAGTGTTTCCGAAAGCCTGCAGAAGCTGCCACTGCTCACCATGTCACACCATGACAGGAACGTTGAAGTTACTGAAACACAGAAAACGAGCCAGATGATGCTGATGTTATTGTAAAGTTACCTGGTGAGTGAAAATAGCTTAAAGGCCTGTGTTATCATTAACGCTGTAATCAGTAACGGAACTGTAACAGGATTGTTGGTCTATTGAATCTAGAACTAGTTAACGTTAATGGATCAGTGAATGTGGGAAACTGCGTGTGTGTGTGTGTGTGTGTGTATACAGTAGCAGTTCCTGGATGCTGGCTCATGCATTTAAGCTGATAAAGTACATAACCTACGTTTGACAATGTTTTTTGGAAGATAAGTGAGCTTGAGAGGATGTGGACACCTTTTGTTGTCCTCTGTGCAAACATTCTGTATGCATGAGTTTTGGTGATAGAACTGCACATAGGCCTGTGTTCATTGTTATTACTGCTACTGAAAAGCCTCACCTTTCCATTATTGTTAATAACAGTTGCAACTTACACCGGGAAATGTGCATTGAAAATTGCCAGCTGATAAAACCAGATTCATGTAACATCTAAATGTAGCTGAGTTAGATGGTGATTAACACTAAACATGAGACATTTTCGCCAAAACATTGGTGCAGAAAATGTCTCCAGAATGCAAGAAATTAAGTGTTTAGTACTCAAAATCTTCAGGGGGAGGACCCCCAGACCCCCCAATCCTGTACTCATCAATGAATATTTTTCAAATACAATTAAAATATCTTCTAGTCTTGATCTCGTGACCTCAATATTCTGGGTTGTCACATCTCATATGCTAAGTGTTTTGTCACAACTCTAACCTGAGCCCTAAAATGTCCCCACCACGTTTGAACTCAAAGTGACGCCCTTTCCCACCTGTAACTCTCAGTGGCTGTTAAAGTCTTTGCGTTGTTGATAACACACAGCCTAAGCAGTCCTTCAGAATGCTCTCTATTACATGTTCATGCATACTTCTAGTGAGGGTGGTGGCGCTTATAGGACTGGGATGTCACACTGGGATGGGGGGAATCACAGTATACTCACTTGAAAAAACTAGACTACACCACTGACAGGGATGGAGAAGACTACCAGCACATTGTCCTGGGAAGAGTCATGAGTGCTATTTTCCTTGTAGCCTGGACCCAGCACATATCAGACAGAGCTAACTGGGCTTTTTCGCCATTGCGGAGCAGGAAAGCGGGTTGTGCCTGGAGGACTTAGAGCCAGTGGTGGAGGTGGACAGTGAGGGGGGTTTAGGGTAGAGAAAATGGGAGTGGAGCGAGGGAAGGTGCGGGGAGTAAATTTGGTCCCAGCTCTAACCAGGTCTTCCATGTGATCAGTGAAGTCCAACAGGGGGGAGAGGGGAGAAGGTGTGTCTAGAGATGGGGATTGGGGGGATAGAGATATTGAATCCTCATTGTTGGTTTTCAGTGAGAGAGGTGAAGTCTCTTCCTCTTGGCTCAGATGTCTCCCGTGATCACAGCTCTCTTCCGCTAGGGGCTGGGGTGGCTCTCCTTCAAGGTTTCTGGCGTGTTGTGTTATGTCTTCTTCTTGTTTTGATTACTCTTGTCTCTTGTCCTTGGTAGAGGGAACAGATGAGTGACGCAAAAGTAAAACAGGTTGGAGCTAAACAATTTTACTCCTGAATTGTTAAGGCGAAGTCCATCTGCCTTAAAAAGATGTCTGCAGTCCCACAGAATGTAAAAGTTTTCGATGAAATGCAGTGAATGGACAGCACATGCCGTTGAGAGCCACCTGTTCAGTGCCATCAATCTGCTGAATCTCTCAGCTCCTCTTCGTACTGGGGGTATAGGGCCACTGATAAACACCTCAGCATTCAAAGAGCTGACTGTGTTCAACAGATTATTAAAGTCCTCTTTCAACACTTCAGACTGTTGCTTCACAACATCATTGGTCCCGATGTGCAGTATGTTTTTCACAGTAGGATGTTCAGCCATGATATGCAGGATTCTTTCTGCCAAGTCAGACACCGTATCCTTTGGAAAGCAGAGTATTTTGGTGTTCTTACTGCACATGCTTCTTACGTCGTTTACAGCAGAGTCACCCACAATCAGAGTTTGAGGCCCAGTTGTTAGCTTTCGCTGCAGCCTTTTACTGTCTGATTTACTCTTACCCTTCTGTGTGAGGACAGGATGTTATCCAGATCATCAGGCGGAGATCCAGGGTCCTGCAATAGTAGTGAAAATCTGTTCCGCTGTTGCACACTCTGTTGTTGGGGAGGTTTGTTGCTAACGCTCCCTTTCGCAGGTGTGCACGGCTGTGACCTACCAAGAACAGGGGTTGAAGAGGCGCTCTGCCTGGATGATAATGCAGGCCAGCCAGTCGCATCACAAATCTCAGGGTGCTGGGCTCTGCCTGTTACTCGTCCTCCCATTTCCCAAGGAAATGATTTACTCTTAGGCTTTTCACCCAGAGCGTTCCAGGGAGGACTCCCACTTTTAAATTTATTACCCAGTACACAGGCCTCCTGCTTCTTGGTAGTCTTGTTGGTGCTAATTAGCCGTGTGTTAGCATGTTCTTGTCCACTGTTTTGGGTCCACGGTAAAGTGGTGTCATTCCTACATAATCCATTCACTTCCACATTCACTTCTAACCTTTGGATCTTGGTTTCCAGCACTGTAATTTTCTGTAGAAGTTTGTAGAAGTCGTCCGTGGAGAAGGGGGGCATCTTGTTGCTAATTAGCATTAGCTATAGCTCCAGTCACTGCGGTACAAGCTAGTGCAGTACAAGCTCATAAAAGTTTTTAAAGTATGGCAGGAGCCTACTTTATCTGACAGTCCCAGTGATTTAAAAGTATCCAAGAGCTGCTGACTAGCAGGGGAAAAAAGAGAGACTTTAAGTGAAAAAAAAGCAAAAGAATGCAAGGAGAGGCAAGAGCAAGCAGCAAAACGTCTGCACTGTAAGAAAGCAGGAAGGAGTGCCATGTAACGACTAAACAAAGTGGGGATGGGGCATGTGGCACTCTGATATCAATTTGTTTGCAACATTTATGCACATGGTAAAATTGGCCAAAGGTTCGGGAAGCATTCATACAAAGCCCTCTACTAAATTTCGATTATGTCTTGACCTATAATTGAAGTCTGCAGTGGGTATGGCTGGCTGGTCCAAGTGGCTTGAATATTTCATATGAATGCCAAGCCCTCACTTTATTGTCCTGCCATTATCACTGTTAAAATAACAATAAGTATTAAAACCTATCATTTACATTTATTCATTTAGCTGAATTTACAATTGCTATGTTTTCAATTTTACCCTTGGTCTAATCAAATCCTTGTTTGAAACACATTTTTCTATCCTCTGCGACATACTGAATGATGTTAATATACGACAAGGTCAAGATGCAGCTAAATTGGTTGAGCCTAGTTGATACTAACCTTCAACATGATATTTAGACGCTTTTCGTCGAATTTCAGACTTTTCCGTTATTGTAATATTACTCGCAGTGTTGGGCAGTAGCGTCGCTACAAGTAGCGCCGTTACTAGTTTAACTACATTTCTCAGTAGCTTGGTGGTAGCGTCGCTATTTTCTGAATCAAATAGCTTTTCAGTAACGAAGCTCTTTTATTGACCGAGTAGCGCGGTAGCTTCCACACACGCTACATTTTCCCAAGAATTTCTGATGGATCAGTAAGTGACACCACCGCCACACACGGACCTGTATGTGCAGCAGGCAGAAGCGCTTCCTGTGATGGTGACATCACGTACCGATCCTTGGGCTGATGTTTGCGACTTTACTGCAAATAAAGACACGTGCGACGGAGGGTCTCTCTCTCTCGCTCTCTCGCTCTTTCTCTGCCATGAATGTTTAGGTTGTTTAGGTTGCAATGTTTCCAGAGCACAAAGTCACATGTAAACTATAAAAAATATAGAATTTATTAATAATTGATTAATTTAATTAATCAATATTATGATAATTAAGTTGCTTTATACAAACAACAATAGTTCTCCGTTTGTTGCATGAGGAAGAACATTTAGCAGCAATGATATGGCAGTAAGTAGGAGAGTTTCTGTGTCTGATTTAGCTCTCACACACACACACACACATTGGAGCAGGTTTTTAGTCTTTCTTCTATTGCTAAGTGGAATGAAGTTGGTTCAATATAAACTAGGCCTATGTTGTGTGTGAGTGTGTGTTGTGATGGAAATTTGTTATTTTACTGTTATTCTACTTTGTCTATTGTTTCACCCTGCATGCGTCATGATTATATTTCAATGTTTCACTGTGTGATATTTGATTATTTTATTATGTTACAGTTAGGTAAATTCTCCCATGGAAAAGATGTTCGTTAGAAAGTTTTTATCTGACTGACCTTGATGGGCCTTCATGTCAGGACAGTTGGTCCCTACTCCCTTCCTCCCTAAGACAGCTGTGTAACACCCTTACAGTATAAAACCACCTGTTTCTTCACTGGCTCTTGGTCTTACACTCTGCAGACTGGTTGCACTCTGTATGTTTGTCTGACCCTTTGCAAAGAATAAAACCCTTAAAAGACGTCTAGATTGAATTCTTTGTTTCAGAAGACTCACCAAAGGACATATTTCCATTACATTTGGTGTCAGAAGTGGGATGGTTTGGCAAAGTTTGTCTGGGACCTGAGACGGCCGGCGACTGATCACCCTGGAGTAAAAGTGTTTCAGCCTCCACCTCGCTGACTTAAGAGACGGAGGGTCGACCGTCCGAGTGCCCGGACTGTTGCCACTACCATCTCAAAAGAGTTGGACCTACATTGTCTTTAAAAACGGTGAGTTTCTGAAATAAACTACTAAATTGCATTTGTTTTTTATTTTTGGTTTTTATAGTTTCAGCTTGGATTGCTCTTTTGATTGGACCATCTCACACGGCTGATCCTCAGTTGGCAGGGCCGAGTAGAATTACTAGGGTTAGAGTCCCTGTTTTCTCCGCTGTTAACTGGTTGACAGGGCTGAGCAGAATTACTGCAGATTCTCTCCACTGTTTTGAAGTGTTCAGGGTTAAAGTCCCCTTAGGGTTAAAGTCCCTAAGTATTAAGGGGTTAAAGTCCCCCTTAGGGTTAAAGTCCCTAAGTATTAAGGGGTTAAAGTCCCCCTTAGGGTTAAAGTCCCTAAGTATTAAGGGGTTAAAGTCCCCCCTTAGGGTTAAAGTCCCTAAGTGTTTAACAGGGCAGTGGAGGGGAGTTTTTTTTGTTTCTGTGCTGTCAACCGCTTTTACCAGAGTTTGTAGCGTGAACAATCTGGATTTACAGTGACGACTGTATCTAAGGAATAAGGGGTTAGAGTCCCCCTTAGGGTTAAAGTCCCTAAGAGCGAAAGGGGGTTAGAGTCCCCCTTAGGGTTAGAGTCCCTAAGTAAAAGACTTGTACAAGCAAAAAAAGGATAGAGTGTGGGATGGGGAATCTGAAGAGCAAAATAAGCAAAGGTAAGAGACCTGATTATTCTTCACCTATAATACAATGCATGCAAAAGAAATATGGTGAAGAATCACAAAAACATAGAATTATTGGTAAATAAACCCAGTGTCCTATTCAGTTTGAGGCAATTACAACAGGTAGAAAAGTGATTTCTTTAAGGTTAAAAAAAAAAAGACAAAGAAGAAAGTGGTGGGAAACAGCTCCTAAAATCCTTCTGCCAGTTGTAAAATTTATGATTGAAAAAGATAAAACATCTATTGGACAATTTGATAAGTGGGTTGAAATGTGTTTCCTATTAAATGTAAGTTTTAGTTCAAAAAAGGTGTATGTATATGTATATATGTGTGTATGTGTATGTATGTGTATGTATGTATTTATATTTGGACCAGCTAAAGACACATTTGGAGAGAGGGGAAGGGAGAGATGCAGAGGAGCATGCAGCCTTGTCCAGAAAGAGAAAGAAAACAAAAACAAAACAAAAAAACCCTGAAACCTACCATTTAAGGCAGATTGCTATATCAACTAGAATTAAGGGGACGTGTAAAGACCTAAAATAGAACATTTGACTAGATAAAATAAGGATAAAAGGAAAGTGTTAAAACGACATAAGAACAAACTAACACATTTTCTCTTCTTTAACTGAGGTACACAAGTCATGGAATCCATTCCGGCTGATCCAGTCCTGGACTCCGCTCCTCCTCCTCCAATATGCTCCAGTCCGAGATCCAGCCAAGGATGCTGCTGCTGGGACATGACACCATAGAGAGAGATGATGAAATGATCTAACATTAAAGACCTACAGAAGCCCTGCTCTGGTCCATTAGCAGTAGGCCTAATGCCACACATCGTATTGCCCAGTTATGGAAATGCCAGTTATAAAAGGAATATTCGGTATTTGGAACTTTGTTGAAGCGACGGGGCCCCTGAAAGTTTGGACTGTTTATCAAAGGATGCCATAATGACTGAACAAAGACAGCTGAGGAGCAAACCAGCTCAAACAACACCTCCACTTTGGACACCTGCAAGAGTTCTACAGTTTCAACAATATACTGCACTCCAGCTTCACAAGAAAGTAGGCTGGAGCACAGAATGGACTCAGTAGGCTACATGGATGTTATCACGGGATAATTGCTGCCTGTGGGATGCAGGCCAGTCGCAGCAACATGTTTGCATTCAAGAACAGATCATGTAGAGCTCTCCAAGTTCGCATGATCATCACCTTATGGTCACAGCGGTCCGAATTAAAGTTCATCAGAAAGGACATGTTCTGAGCCAGACAAGGCCAGAAATTGCTGTTGGAGTAAAGAAGCATCACCGCATCTCACGGAACACACAAGAGGGCGAGTAAGCTGAAGACCAACACAAAGACCGAGGACAAAGTGAGAAAAAAAAAGCCATCAAAGAGGCTGAAGGATGCCGAACTCTGTTCTAAGCCATCACAGTACCAGTAAACGGACAGTACAGTGGACAAAAGTGGACATTGTTACACAGAGATTGTCTGGACAGATCCGAAATAGAACCAAATGGACTGAGCTGGAGGGGGCGGGACGGACGCCAGTGACGGGAAACAGCTGGGACACACACACACACACTGGGTGAGTCACAATTTCTCACAGAAAAATAAAATCTTGAGCACATTGAAGCAAAACAAACATTAACACACACGTTAATTTATTTTTAAGTGTTGATGAGCCTGAACAGCCTACATTTGTGATGAATGAACCACAA
Organism: Lepomis macrochirus; assembly: GCA_024633595.2. NCBI lineage: Eukaryota > Metazoa > Chordata > Actinopteri > Centrarchiformes > Centrarchidae > Lepomis > Lepomis macrochirus. The sequence continues at coordinate 15,527,101 of JALXJV020000009.1, forward strand.
TAAGTCTAGGAAACTACAAAGGTAACTGGCAGGCAACAATAGTGCTGCATGATATGTTGAAAACAGCCCAAGAGAGCAGCAGGTATTGCATATAAGGTGTGATGATAATGGTCTAGTTTTTAAACACTTATTTCAGTTATCAGAGCGCTGAATGAGTGATGCCCAGGACACACACACACACACGCTGCTGTGAGTGAGAATGGACACACACACACTACACATACCTTTAGGTACATGCAGACAGATTCATCACACTGCACAGTACATAATTCTGATGGACAGGATGTAACAATTTTTAATTATTTATCGAATAGGGACTGTGAGAAGAAAAAAAAGAGAGAGATCTATTGCAACATGTTATCTGGACAAGGAGCGCTGCACTGCTGTTTTGTTTCTTTTTCTCCTTCTCTGATCTTAGCTGTACCAAAGGGGACGTGTACACATGGCGAAGCAAAGCCAAGTGATTTGGAAACGGATGGATTTGGGGATAAGTCCACCCGAGTTGGCTGAATGACAACAGGCCAGTAAGTTAGAATCTGAGAACACTGTACAGTAAAGAGCAAAGAGTCTGCTCAGGTTAAAAGAACCACTGAACTAGTTCCTGTAACATCTTTTTTACAAACCATGGTGAAAACATTAAACTGTGACCTCATGTCTGAGGTGCAAACTGAATAAGAGTCTATAGCTATAGTTAACACGAAGTTTAATTGGATTTTTGATGATTTGATGTGTGAAATAATATTTACTAAAATAAGAAGCGCTTGGAAATATTAAACATGTTTTCTTTTTGTTCACTGCTACAGGCTGGAGTGACCTGTACGCACCCACATTTTCAAAAAGATCGTGATGAAGGCTGACCAACAGAGAGGTGGTAAATGCATTAGTGCACCGCGAGCACTACTGGTTTAAAGATTTCACATTATTGGTTACATCGAAGACCACACATATCTCTGTTGGTGATTTGGCAAAGGTCTGTTTTAAAGTTTTACATTTCCCGTGCGGCCCGGACGGTTTCCGTTCTGCAGTCCATCACAAGAAGCATGCTGAGATGACCATTGTGTTGCTAAAGCATTTAGCCCACAGTGGCCACACACAAGGCGAGTCGTCTGTCTCTAATCGCAATTGGAACAGACAGAATAACTTCTCTGGGAATGTGATCACAATGAGAGTAAAGCTCCCTCCCAAAGCGTACAAGCCTTTTCATTTATTCCAAAACCAATTACCACAAAGAAGGTGATGATGATTTTATGGACAAGGGATCCCGTTACTAAAACAGGATGAACAGAGAGATAAATCTCTCTCCCATGATTCATGGTAAACTAACAGTGCACTTGAACTGACTTGAACTGACGAAGATGAGCTGACAGAGCCTGACTGACTGAAATGGCTCTCTATAGACGACCTGTACTCAAACGCTACAAAGACCTGACCTACGTTCTTACTTAGGTTGCTGACCAAAGGACGATCACATGACCTGTTCTGACACTACATCTTGGAAACAAACCAGATGCCTGGTGCTTATTGTCATGTTGCTTGCTGTGTCTGTTGCTTTCATGTTAGACTGGATGTTCCTTTGTGTGCTGCTGCTGTGTTGATAATAACAAATGTGATGCAAACTAACAGATTGATCCCATTTCTACAGGAAAAGAATGCTACCTGCTCGTTCCTTGTTGTTTGATGTTATTGTTTGAATCCCTTTTAAAACATGGTCCAGAGTTTTGCCCATGCTCTCTCCTCCACAGAAAAAAGGGGGGACCGAATGCAAAACTAAGATGCTCAGCGTTGGAGATGGAATGTAAACAACAACTCTGTGTGTGAGGTGTTTTATCAGACAGCCTGGAAGCTCAAGGTGAAACTGGCTGTTTTACACACAGAGCAGAGTGTCACCAGAATAACTTGCTATAACTTGTTTTTATTTACAGTGAAATGAGTGACATCATCATATAATGGACTGAACTAACATCATGTGAATGAATTACTGTCTCGTTTTTAACATTGTTGAAAGTTTTTCCCTCTCCTAAACAGCAGCAGCAGCCAGAGCCTGATATCTAACACTAACGATTCTTCTTCTTCTTCTTCCTTTTATTTTAGCCTTCCTAGAAAACTACAGAGTGCTGGTGTTTTAAAACTGTAACTGTATCATTAATGAAATATTGTGGTGAAGCAAGACACAACACACCCTCACAACATTTGTCAAACATGCTCAATCTGCCTAAGACACAACACAGGGAGAGGATTAGAGGTTAGCAGCACATCCACCACCAGCTGAACCGTTTAACCACCTTATGAAGGAGTTTTCTTTTTTCTTTTAGCAAATCCCAAGCAAAGGCAAAATATACTGTTGATGATAGTTGATGTTTTCAAAATGGAAGTTTTTCCAACTTCAAAACTAGATCGGTGCAACTGGAGCAAAAGCCCTGGTTTGTGAAGTTTTGCCATGCTGGAGCTGACTCTCCAAAATTGACAGAACACCTTTTGTAAGTGAAGCCATAAAACAACTTGGCTCTTATATGGGCACTGATTTGAGACAACATTTTTACCACCACACAGCAAATCGGTGAAGCAGTAGAGAAACAGAATAGAATGATAAATGCTAAGCTAGCTAAGTATTGCGGAGACACAGGTCTTCCATGAACAAAGGTGTTGCAGGTGGTGTTGATGAGAACCAGGATAAGAACCAGGTCAAGGTTTGAACCCATTTATGATTCTTTTAGGGCACCCTCCACTAACAGGGACAGAGGCAGTGAGTTCCCCCTGACACATATCACTGTGACAATGTTTTAATGTTAAAGTATTGCCAGACTTTGTCCTCTGCTCTTGCCCGTCTACATCAGCAGGTTAAAGAGGCCTTACCCTCTCCAGCAACACAGCCGATGCACAGTCTCCTGTCAGAAGAAAGCACTGGAAGGCGCAGAGGTGGAACAGACCGTTCCAGGTGCTCCTGACAACATACACCAGCGGTTAAAGTGGCTGAAAGAGCTACGTGGATTCACGCCAGCCACTGCAGGAAGCTGCCTGCACCAGGACAGTAACAGATCAACAAGCGTGCACAATCAGCAACTGAACCACTGTTTTCCCTGACCTTGTGTTGTGAGTGAAGGAGGGATTGGGAACGCTTAGGCACCCTTTGTCTCGGACTCACAGGCTGTTAGACAGCAAACATCAACACAAGGGAGCTAGTGGGAAAACTCCTGGTCTCACCACTGCTGATTTAAGTGACGCCATCAAAACATGCAGGTTCTTAGATCACAAGCATGATGCACAAAAGCCTCCACAACAGAACAGCACAGTGAACTACAGGCATTGACATCAGACAGCAGTGTTAGAGGCAAGAGAAGCACCCAAAGAGGCTGGGCTGCTTGGCTAATGTTTAATAACTCCTGTTGTACGTTTGTGCCCAACAATACAGCTCCAGATGGTTCGGTGACCCGAGTGCTGGAAGGACTTCGTTCCCTATGAGAAGAACCTGCAGAGAAATCTGAACACTAACATGTTGGACTGGTCTAACTCTGTATCTGCTAAATAAAAGCCTTAGTGATGCCCATACTAGCAGGTCTAATGATTGCTGTAGCACGGTTAGCTCTCTGTGGATGTTGATTCATTCCATGTGTTAGAGGTCCGATTGTAAGAGCTATTGGTAAATGTGAATCTATTCAAATGATCAGACACCATGAACAAGAATAACATGCTACTGTCATGACAGGAAGGACCCAGATTCATTTTCTTGGTTAAACTGGTATAGATTAAATCATGATGAATTTTTATGACCTGATGATATTTTTTTGTAATGTTGTATATACTTGAGTGATCAAAGAATGATCACAAGGGAGGAGTATGTGATGGAAATTTGTTATTTTACTGTTATTCTACTTTGTCTATTGTTTCACCCTGCATGCGTCATGATTATATTTCAATGTTTCACTGTGTGATATTTGATTATTTTATTATGTTACAGTTAGGTAAATTCTCCCATGGAAAAGATGTTCGTTAGAAAGTTTTTATCTGACTGACCTTGATGGGCCTTCATGTCAGGACAGTTGGTCCCTACTCCCTTCCTCCCTAAGACAGCTGTGTAACACCCTTACAGTATAAAACCACCTGTTTCTTCACTGGCTCTTGGTCTTACACTCTGCAGACTGGTTGCACTCTGTATGTTTGTGTTACAGTTAGGTAAATTCTCCCATGGAAAAGATGTTCGTTAGAAAGTTTTTATCTGACTGACCTTGATGGGCCTTCATGTCAGGACAGTTGGTCCCTACTCCCTTCCTCCCTAAGACAGCTGTGTAACACCCTTACAGTATAAAACCACCTGTTTCTTCACTGGCTCTTGGTCTTACACTCTGCAGACTGGTTGCACTCTGTATGTTTGTCTGACCCTTTGCAAAGAATAAAACCCTTAAAAGACGTCTAGATTGAATTCTTTGTTTCAGAAGACTCACCAAAGGACATATTTCCATTACAGTGTATAAAAATATTTATATATAAATGACCTAACTATAAACTATTAAAAAATTAAAAGTAGCTTAGATGTAACTGAGCTACTTTTGCCACATTGCTGTAGCTTAGCTTGCTACATTTCACTGGGGAGTAGCTTCTGTGTAGTGAAGTTTAATTTAATGTAGAGTAGCTAGTAGCTTAGCTCACTACATTTTCCAAGTAGCTTGCCCAACACTGATTACTCGGATATTTCCTGTTAGTTTTGTACTGCAAAGTCACATCATACAGTTGAGGGTCCATGTTCCTAGAAAGATGACAGGTAAATTAGCAAAGATGTCCTATGGTCAGATTCAAGCCACACCTACTATCAGGCCTAGAAAATGGATGTCAACCTTTAGGTTACTTTGGAATGCATAATGTGCTCAAAAGCGCAGTAATGATAATTAGATGCTGACGATAATGATACTGTCATTATATGCCTTATCATAGGCCTGTATTATATATTGTAATTTGAAACGTTTTAATTGTTTTTTCTCACAGTCTAAAACAGAAGTGGAATGCATTTGGCCTTGATTAGGCCTACTGCACCACAGGTAACAGGAACAACTAATTTTTCAGTTTATTTTCACCCCTTACTGACAGACAGTTATGTACGTTGCATGGCTACATAATAAATTATGTACTGTATGTTGTTGTCCTTGCCCTGTTTGATAAAAGTTAGGATAAAAACATCATTATCACAACACTGCTACTATTACTACTGATTATAATAATAATTAGTGGTGGGCATAGATTAATTTTAGGCTCAAACAGTGTTACCAGCTCATATTTTGGGCTGTTATGACTTGATATTGAGAATTTCACATTTATGATAGTCTACCTGGCTGAAATAAGAGGTGGATGCAAATTTAACAGTTTAACAGTCGGCAATACTTAACACATTGATCAAGACAAACAAACACTTTGCTATCAGAATTATCGAGAGATTAATGAAGAAAACCTCGCATATTTCAGTGCAATCCTTCCAAGACATTTATGTTCTTAAAATATAGACTTCTAATTATTTATCACCATTGATGAAACTCACAAAGAATAGCCTATTAGATCAATTTTAACAACACTTTGCCGCAGAAATCAATGTTTGTCGGTTTCCGCTTTAGCTGTGCGCGCTCACGCGAGGTCCATGCAGTTCCCCTTCGAGGAAACTCGAACTGCTTCGGTTACGACACTATGGGAACACCTCTAGGCATAGCAGGGCTGAATGTGAATGAAAACTATTCCAATCCTATTGGCGTTAGTAGAGCGGTAGAGTGTGACGACATAACCGGAGGTGTATATAAGCACACTGGCACACAATACTCATTAGCTTTTTCTATTCAGCAGGCGCTTGTATGTTGTGTATGAAGAAAGCTTCAGACCTACAACGAAGCAGATTGTCTTACCTGAGAAGAAGTCCTACAACGGTGATCATGTCTGGCGACCAATTCCGGAGAAGGTGTGTCTCATGTCTGGGTTGGAGCACACCCAAGCAGCTCTTGAGTGGGCTGCCTGTGGCTTTTTGCGAAGCCCTGTCCACGCGGGTTCTGGAGCGTGTCCGACAGGATGGTGTCAGCCTACTGCTAGTAGCCCTGTTCTGGCCGACCCAAGTGTGGTTCCCGACATCATGTCGCTTCTGGATGGCCCGCCATGGCAGGTCCCTCTGAGGAGAGACCTGCTGTCCCAGGCTCAGGGCCGGTTTTCACCCTTGCCCCGTCGTGTGGCATCTGTGGGTCTGGCCACTGAGGGGGGCACAGTTCCTCTAGGCGGGTCTGACAGCAGGAGCAGTCGAGACGCTACTTAGCTCCAGGGCCCCATCCACTCGGAGTGGAGTGTTTCTCCACCTGGTGTAGAGAGTGGACTGTGGACACAGTTACCTGCCCAGTTGTTCAGGTACTTGAGTTTCTCCAAGGCGTTTCTCTGCTGGCCTTTCCCCATCCACCTTCAAGGTGTACGTGGCGGCTATTTCGTCCTTCCACGCCCCTCTGAGGGAGGGGTCCTTGGGGAAGCTTCCTTTGGTCATACGTTTCCTACGTGGAGGCCAGAGGATGAGACCTGCAACTCGCTCCAGGATCCCCATTTGGGATCTGGCGGTGGTTCTTGGGGTGTTGGCTGAGGCCCCCTTTGAACCCCTGGAGTCAGCTGAGGGTAAGCAATTGACCTTCAAGATGGCCTTTCTCCTTGCTATCACCTCTCTGAGGAGGGTGGGGGATATCCAAGCGGTTTCAGTGTCTCCTCAAAGCCTGGAGTTTGCCCCGGGGAATGTTAGGGCTATCCTGCACCCTTGTCCAGGATATGTCCTTAAGGTGCCGTCCTGTATGGTAGGGTCCACAGTGCTGCAGGCATTTCATCCTCCACCTCATGTGACGGTGGAGGACAGGCGGTTTCATTTGCTCTGCTCTGTCAGAGCTCTGAGTATCTATACTCTGAGGTCCTTCCGGTGGAGGAAGGCAGACCAGCTGCTTGTGTGTTTCGGGTCTCCCAAGGCTGGGCTCCCTGCGTCCAAACACTCTATTGGCAACTGGATCGTGCAGACTATTTACCTGGCCTGTCAGGTGCGCGGTTTGCCTTCACATATGGCTGTGAGGGCTCACTCTACCAGGGGTATGGTGGCCTCTCGAGCCCTCCTTTCGGGGGCCTCACTACAGGATGTCTGTGACGTGGCTGGCTGGACCACTCCACACACGTTCATCCGTTTCTACAGTCTTGACCGTCCTTCTGCACCTGGCACCCGTGCGCTCTCCTCCTAGTCGTGCCCACTGGTCGCTGCGCTTTGGGGCAGGCGGGGTTTCGAAGTTCCCTAGAAGGGAGCGTCTCGGGTTATGTATGTAACCCTGGTTCCCCGAGAAGGGGAACGAGACACTGCGTCGGTTCTCCACACCTCACCCCGCCTGGAGCGCCTGCTTCATAGTTAAAGCTAATGAGTATTGTGTGCCGGTGTGCTTATATACACCTCCGGTTATGCGGTCACACTCTACCATTCTACTAACGGCAATAGGATTGGAGTAGTTTTCATTCACATTCAGCCCTGCTATGCCAAGAGGCATTCCCATAGTGTCGTAACCGAAGCAGTTCGAGTTCCCTCGAAGGGGAACTGCATGCACCTCGCGGGAGCGCGCGCAGCTAAAGCGGAAACCGGCAAACATTGATTTCTGCGGCAAAGTGTTGTTATAATCGATCTAATAGGCTATTCTTTGTGAGTTTCATCAATGATGATAAATAATTAGAAGTCTATATAAGTCTATATTTCCCCTTCTCGGGGAACCAGGGTTACATATGTAACCCGAGATGATCTTGGCGGGCAGGCATAACCAGTCAACATGCATAAAGTCAGTGACTACGTTTACATGCAGCCAATAACCCGTTCAAAACCGGGATATTAGCAATAACCCGGTCGCGCACGGCCATGAAAACACCGCCAAAAACCCGGATATGCTCATAACCCGTTTTTAAAAACCCGGTTATTACCCCTGGGGTACCCCTTTTCTAACCCGAATATTTCGTCATATAAACGCGTATCGGCATATCCCCATCAAAAGGAACATTGATTTGTGTTCTGCGCATGCTCTATTCGCAAGGAATCTTGGTCTTTTGAGTATAGGAACTTCTTGTATGCGCCAAACCCGCGTGCAGTATACCGGAAGTAAACGAGGTAAACATGGCGAGACGCAACACAGCACGTACTTCTGGAACGAGGAGGAAACCAATTTTTTAATTCATGTTGTCAAAAACATGAATATAATGTCTTTAGTTGACCGCAGAAAGTACAGAGATACTGACATTTACATTTAGAATCGGAAATGACGCATATTGCGTCTTAAGGTTGTTAGTGTTAGTACAATGTGTGTGTGACAGGGAGGGACAAATATAAAAAGCTGCAAGTAGACTGGAGATATAATTTAACCATGAATAGGATAACCCCCTGAATAGGATTCAGGACTTGGCCTTGTTATAGCAACGAGATTCTATTAATAAAAAAGGCTCAGGCAAAACACTTGTCTTTTGGTGGATTTATTCCAAGTCTTCTTCAGAAGGAGCTCACAGAGACACACCCCTAAAGAGTAACATCTGAGTGAGCTGCTTTGTCTCCATACATGCAGCTTTTTATATCTGAGTCAGGGTCAGAGACCACAAAAGGACTTTGAAGATCAAATGACACCCAATGCAAGAGAATGTGATGAAAGACCCCCCTAGGTGTGAAGCAACTGGTGAATGTATCTTGTCCTCTTAAAACAATAGGAACTCACAGGGACCTTACCCCTCTTGCATCCCATACCCAGATGGTCAGATGGCCTATCACAATACATCAAACATCACACCTCTTGTGTCCTTTGTCCCAGGTGGTCAAATGGTCTCAGTGATAAGTCACGGGAGCAGTGTTTTAAAGGTCTTCTCGTGAAATTCCCATTACAATACTCCCTTTTAGCATTTTATGCTAACACAATATAATGAGACTTTAAAACCTTCCTGTAAGTCCATCTGCAATACTTAGAAAGAATATAAATGAAGAATATAAAGAAAAATGAAACAATAATATGATATAGTGACTAATTTAAGAGAAGAAAGAAAAAAACAAAAAACAAAAAGAGGCTTAAGCAATGAATGTACAGAAACACTGATTATAAATCAAAATCATGCCATTCTATGAAATTATGCAACGTGTGGATTTTCAAATGAGGTTGCAAAGTTCAATTCAGGTGTGAGACGACACGAGTCATGTTGTCTGAAACATTCGGGATGTTTGTACAACAGTCTGTTCCAATTATGTGGCAAACCCCGCCTTGAGCTGCCAACATCAGGTTCAATGCACACCGTTCCCGTCCGGGCGGTTGGATTGGTCGTCATGATGGGCTTGTAGATCTTCTGTTCCGTTATCTGTGATGTGTTCCAGAACCGGGTCGTGGAGCCCCCAACGTTGACCATGCTGATGTTGCACAGTTCAATTTCCCTAGTCATATCCTTAACCACTCAGCCAATACTGGGAAACCCTTGGGTGAAGGTCAACAGGGCTCCTTATGTCTCTGAAATATTCAGTGGTCTGGATTTCTCCGGTATGGAGTTCCCTACTCCATGAAGGAGTTGCGCACATACATAACAGCTCTGGTTGGTTACCCTTCTTGAAGCGGTCATCATGGTTGCATACCATGCATTGTCCTTCAGCTCAGTCGGGCTGTCAGGGAGGACATGCATCTCCTCCTCTTGGCCTGGATCTTCTCTTTGTTTAGGCCAGAGCTTGTTGTCTTCATATTTGGAGCTGATGACAGGACGATGATGACAGTGAGCAAGACAACGCCTCCGTTTCCTCTCGGTCTGTCACCTCTCCAGCGCCATCTGTTGAGTTCTGACATCTTATCTTATCAGTCGTGGCGTTTTGCTCACCCCTGTAATCAATGTGCCCGCGATGAGTGTTTGGGAGATTAGTGGTTCTAGGTGGTCTCCCAGAGACCCCACTCCCCTCCCTCCCTAGGAACACAAGGCAGGGGAAAGCTCAGCTCACTCACTCATCTTGATCTTCGTCTGGTTTGGGGATGTCTGGTTGTTTTGGCACTCGCTTGCAGTGGGTGACGTGGATCCAAGTTGCTCTTTCAGCCACCTTTACTGCTGTTTCTGTTGTTAGCAGTATCTGAAATGGTCCATTCCACCTGCGAGCTTGCCGGTTCTTTCCTGAAATCCTTCACCACAATCCAGTCCCCTGGCTCCAGATTGTGCAGTTTCTTTTCTGTGGTCTTCAGTATGGTGTGTTTGATCTGCATGTGAATTATAAATTACAAATTATGCAACTTTGACAAAGTTGTAGAACCCCTTTGTAAACCCGTATCTATGTAAATTATAAATTATGCAACTTTTGACAAAGTTGTATAACCCCTTTGTAAACCAGTATCTGTTTAGTTCCTGTCATACTCCCTTTTGACACATGGTCTTTACTGTGTGTCAACTTAGTAATAAAGAAACAGATACTTAGGCAGTTATAGCTTCCCATCAGGCCCATACCACACTTTTTGTCAGGAAAAGTGCAGCCTGCTCTTTTCCAAAACAGCTCTCTCCTCTGGACTCTTTCTCATCTGTAATTCCTGTAAATCAGCTGTAGGAGACATTGCTTCAGTTAACACAGTACATTGGGTGGTTAGTTTGTTTGCTGCAGCGTTTGCTGCAGGGTCAGTTCTGGCATTCCCCTGTGAGATAGGATCAAGTTTGTTAGTGTGAACATCACATTTGCATAGCAATAGTTTTGGGCAACAGCACAGCATCCAGTAGATCAGCACCCAGTTTAAAACTTCCTGTTTGCCCACAGTCTCCCAAAGTCATGAATAACACCCCCCAGCATAATGACTGTAAAAATGTTTACAGTTTTGTTCTTTGCATGTTTACATGCTTCTGTTAATGCAACTACTTCTGCTTGTGCAGAAAAGTTATCAGGGAGTGGGTTTGCCAAGATTGTCTCATGCCAAGTCATTACTGCAAAACCTGCTCTATTTTACCAGTTGCTGGATCACGGGATGCTGAGCCATCTACAAACAACTCCGAGGAGTCTTCTGCAATTCTGCTCTTGGGGAGCCGGCCTCTTTTATGACTGTGATACAGTCATGTGGCTGTCCTTCATCTGGAGTTGGGAGGAGAGTAGCAGAGTTTAGTACAGTGCATCTTTTGACTGTGATGTTAGCCATCTCAAGCAACACAGTCATGTATCTCTACCGCCTGTCTGTGGAGAGATGAGATGATTTTTTGTTCAAGCAAAATCATAGACAGAGCATGTGGAATAACCCACAATGTCGCATTCCAGTCTGGATAAAAAATTAGGCTACAGGTCTCAGTCGTCCCCCATGGTCTTGTAGTAGTCAGAAGTCATGTACCCCCCTTCTCGTCGACTGTCTGTGTGAAAAAGTTTGCTACAGCAAAATCCTTGGCAGAGTCTGGTAAATGTATAACATTTTACCCTCGAAGAAAAACAAAAACAAACCAGTACTGGCTTCCAGCATCCACTGGGATGCTGAAAAATGCATTTTGCCAAATTAACGACGGAAAACCACTTACTGTCAGGTGATACCTGAGAGAGGATCGTGTGGGGATTTGGAACATTCAGCGCCTGTGCGTATACAGCTGAGTTGACCTGTTGTAAATCTTATACAAACTGCCAGTCGTCTGGCTGTCCGGCGTCCCGGATTGTCTTCACTGGGAAGATTGGTGTTCTCACAAGTGATTTTTCACGAGGCAAAATCATTCCTGCTTTCAGGAGAGAATCAAAAACTGGTTTAATGCCTTCAACCGCTTCCTTTTTCAAAGGATATTGATTTTTACACGGTCTATATAAGGATTTTGGAGTGATAATCACAGGTTCGGCACCTTTAATTAGTCCTACATCATACTTGCTCTGTGCCCACAAGCAAGAAGGTACTTCACTTAACTCAGGAATGTCTGACACATTTTTGACAAAAATGTGTTTATCTAACCTTATTTTATCATCTGCCGTGATAATTGTCATCTGAAAATCAGTATCTGGAATGAACTCAACAGTTCTCACTGCAGTCACTATGGCAGAGAATTTCTTACACTGTACCTGTAGTTGACTGTGAAAGTCAACCTTTGGGTGTGATGTCTTTTCCCACCCCCCTGGCCTCACAGCATGTTCTCATCCAGGGTTCTAAATCCCCCCCCACCTTTTGTGTCTAGCTTTGACCAGAGGGACATGAGGTACAGAGTTAGGAATCTGAAACAGAGTTTCGCAGTGTGGGTTATTCACAGCAACAGTCACATTTTGATCGTTCCAAAACAACCAGCTCAGAGTCAGAGTGTACTTGTCTGTATGTTTTCTAAACCATTCATTCTCAAAAGCCATATCAGCACCCAAGTGTTCATGTGCCCTGCAACCCAGCTCCTGTGCGGGCATGGTGTCCCTCTGTCTCTGTTGTTGAAAAGTGTCTCAACTAGCTGAGTTAACTGCTGTCTCTGGCATCTTCCATTGATGGTCATATAACAACTCCCTTTGACTCTGTTTAACAAACTGTGATGTTATCCCAGATGTTCTGGAAATCAAAAAATCAAATCAAGAAATCAAAATCAAAAATCTGCATGTCTGTCTCAGTTTTAACCTTTGTGTCTGTGTCAGTATGTGTGTGCATGTGCTCTCACGTGATTCATGTGCAGGTTTCTCATCTTCAGTGTCCAAACCTTCCTTCGCCGGCCTCGGTCTCCCCCCCCTGCCAGTCAATCAGCCATCTGTCCTTCGCCGGCCTCTGTGCAGTCTCTGGCCCAATGTCCATGTTTCTTGCAGATGAAACAAGCATCCGATCTGCCTCTGTTCGCTCGACCCCGACCTCGGTCTCTTCTTTTCCCTTTCGCTGATCCTGCTGCAGCTGTGCACTCTGCGGCCTGTCTTTGTGCTGCTCTCTCTTTACCTTTTCGTTCAAGAGGTACTCTTCCACGTGGATGGCATGTCTTTGAATAATCTCCAGGTGACCATGTTGCCGCGTCAAACAGTCCCGTTTCACCATGTTAGCGATCTCTGGTCTCAGTCCGGAAAGGAAATTATTCCTGAGCGTGGCTTCCCATGGGGTGATGTAAATCTTTTTTAACAGCGGGTCTCTGCTCCTCCGCTTGTCCTCCTGGACGAGGCTGAGCTGCTGCTGCTGCATCGACTTCAGGTTGGTCCGCAGGCGGAGCGGGGCTTGGCCGATGTGATTGTGGGGGAGCCGAGTCCAGGTTAGGATCTTGTTTGACACACTGAGATGCAGAATTGTTAGTGGAATCTGTCCCTGCCTCTATTTTTCTGTCCCTGTGGCTTGCTTCTCTTAACCATGCTGAATATGCGGGCCCAGTTAGCTTTAAAGGATTTCCTCTCCTTTTCCTTTTTCTCTAGCTGTACCTTCAGCGCATCAAGCTGTCTTAGGCTGAAGCTATCAGTTGCCGAAAAACCACACTGTGAAACCCACATGTCCAGTTGATCAATACTCCCCACACCATAATTAGTAATCATATAATTAATGTTAGGAGCGTTAATTGTTGAGCGGTTTTGTTCCCTCTTACTGTTATTCGAACCCATTTTCCGCTGATCGTATATCAGGACCTTGGAGCCGGGTGTCTGGGAAAAGACTACTCACCCAATTTACCAAAGTGCTTCAATTATAGGCCTATACATATATAAAAACAGAACCTTAATTCAACATTCATTCGCACGTTCTCTCTCTCTTTTTTTTTTCAATCGCAATTCATTCACACGAGGCTGCTTTCTGTTCGCACTCAATTTTTCTCATTCGCAATTCATTCATGCATCCGTAGCAAACACATTCAGCCTCACTGCGTATCTTTCTTGCATTCCACAAAAATCGCAACTCGAGTAAAACAATTAAATCTTAAACCCAATTTTGCAAAGCCAATTTTACAAACCCAATTTTACAAAGAGTACTCCTCAATTTAACCGCGGGTCCTCGACCCAAAGAAGCTTCATCCCGTGGGTTTCAAACCCAAACAACTGTTGCAACAGAAGGTCTCAGGCCTTTTTAAGAAATCCACTGTCCCACAGTGATTTCTTGACTATAGTACTTTCACTACAAAGCTTTGCGACTCACACAGCGGCCTCATGCCTGCCCTGCTGACACGTCTGTCACACTTCTTCCTCCTGAGAGGAAGTGAGAATCGTTTTTCCCCTTGAACAAACTACTCACCGAGTGCTGCCGGCCACCAGGTTCTTTGAGGATCACAGCGGTGAGGTAGACTCAGCCACTCAAAGCGTCCAGCCTTCAACGTCTCTCCCTATTTTTTGAGGGGAGGTTTGAAGTCTCAGAGTCCCGGACTCTGACCGTACGGTTTTCACCTTCAGCTCCGAGCGACCAAGTCCTCTCACGCGTGTGATCCTGCCGACAACGCCAAATTGTTATAGCAACGAGATTCTATTAATAAAAAGGCTCAGGCAAAACACTTGTCTTTTGGTGGATTTATTCCAAGTCTTCTGCAGAAGGAGCTCACAGAGACACACCCCTAAAGAGTAACATCTGAGTGAGCTGCTTTGTCTCCATACATGCAGCTTTTTATATCTGAGTCAGGGTCAGAGACCACAAAAGGACTTTGAAGATCAAATGACACCCAATGCAAGAGAATGTGATGAAAGACCCCCCTAGGTGTGAAGCAACTGGTGAATGTATCTTGTCCTCTTAAAACAATAGGAACTCACAGGGACCTTACCCCTCTTGCATCCCATACCCAGATGGTCAGATGGCCTATCACAATACATCAAACATCACACCTCTTGTGTCCTTTGTCCCAGGTGGTCAAATGGTCTCAGTGATAAGTCACGGGAGCAGTGTTTTAAAGGTCTTCTCGTGAAATTCCCATTACAGCCTTCATCAAAAGTTGTGCATGCCAACATACACTCACTCACTGTTGGCATTGTTAATACAATGATTTCAAACAATTAAACGTAGAACTGAACAAATAATTGATCGTTTCAACCTTGACTATTGTTTGTTAAAGTCATAGGTCCACTGCTAAAATATGGCAGCTGTCAAGTTGTCTTTTGCAAACATGCATCTTACAAGATTACCCCAATATTTAATTGTGTCATAAAAAATGAAACATGTCTTAGTATAGCAGCCCATTTGAAAAACTAGTGAAACGTTTTAGGTTGACATGACACTGTAAACTTCTGCACAGCATATCAGATACTTCATCTTCAAATCAGAAATGTGATCAATGGCATGAGAGATTCACTCCTTTGTTTGACTGAAATTGATTTGAAGTTGCTCTACAATTAAATCTGGGTGATCATCATCATCATCAGTAGCGGGTAAAAATTCCATGTTGTGAGTTAGTTTATGAACACTGAGAGAAGCCAATTGAATCTAATAGAGACAAACACAGTATTAAGGCAATCATTCTAAACATCCACATGATTATTAAAATCCCCTACAATAAAAACCATTATTATCCATTTAAGGTCTAAAGTTGACAAAAAATTGGTACAGATGCAGATGCAGATACATTATCAAGCATCAGCTAAATGAATGTAATGTAAATTCCTCCAACCATTATGTGGTCTGTAGAGATTTCCCCGAACACATGGTTTATTGCTGTACTTTCCCTGACCATATTTGAGAGCCTGCCTTCTGTTTATATTTGTGTTTGTTTATTTTAAGCAGCTGTTCCAGGCCTCCCTTAAGTGTTCTAGGCTTTTTGGAATCTTAGGTGAACAACCATATGCAGTGAAAGTCATCAGTGGCATTATTGGGATCCAGAAGCTGGGAATCCTCAAAAGAGTAAAATGTGCTGTAAAATGATATAATAACATGCAAAAACACATCCCTCCAAAGATGCTCAATTCTCTGGTTATGGACATATTCCCCTGTAATGAATCTCTGGCGCTCAATGCCCTGCGCAATGAATCTGGTCACATGCAAGTTCTTACCACCGTTATCTGATCTGACTCTATGATAATGCAATGTTAAATGTCGTCAGTGACATTTTCTAATAGCCTACCAAGAGGTATATTCAAGTTGCAGCCTACATTATCAAGACCCAGATGAAATGCTGTTCAGTATATGTTGTATGAACTATATATTAATATGTGTAACTAGTATAAGTGTAATCAAAGAAACAAGTGCCTACAAGCTGCTGTAATTAGGGCATGTAGTTCATAGGCCTAAAGCTTTGTGCCTCTCCTCTCTGTCACCAGACTGCTAGGGTTTAACTAAAGGACAGGTGTGTTTGTTCACCGACACACTGGGACTTGTAACCAAGTATAGTTGGGGTATGTTTGATTGTATCTGCACTGAGATGACGTGGTTAGCAATAAAAGTTCTCAAGGATAATTAGGAGTAAAAGATAGTGTGATCAGTAATAAAAATGTCAAGGGAATTTTTTGCACTGTCTTAAGTGTGAAACAATGGTAAAATCAGATTGAGATGTGACAACAGACATCAGGGCAATATTTGTTTGAGGAAAAGACAGGATTTTTTTCAATAGAAAAGGACCTTACAAAGGGTTCCACCTTAGAAAGAAAGGAGGGCAAACAGAGGTAAAAAAGGCAGTGCAGAGTCTTTGTTCTTGTAAAAGAATGGAACTTTATTGCATCGATCTCTGACCATCTGCAGTGAATGTTTTGTACTCAAATTATTGTCTATCTTTGTCTAAAATTGTCTATTTTTGTAGAGAATAAAAATGTTGGAAACATGTTCAGACTATGTCATCTGGCCCAGTCCTGAATTTTGTCTTTGACACAGGCTACCAAGATCGCACATGTTTATAGTGTCCTACCAAGAATGGCAGCACTGCTGATGAAAAGCAGAGATGGGAAGAACGCCACAGGTGTAAAGGTATTCCACATTCTCACACAGGCTTCCTAAATATCTTGTTTCAATAACCTATACTGGAGTTGTGTATTTGTTTGTTGGTATTCTTGAGAGTGATTGAAATAACAATAAGGATAATATTGTTTGACTGCGTTCCCATGTAATTTTCAGCACCAACATAATGTGAAAAATCTTGGTTACACCCTGGTTACATGAATGGCTGGTCACCCTCACCATCCCAAACCAGAGAAAATATTTTAATATTTATTTATAATAATTAAATATAAGATAATTTCTCTCAAAACCACTGCATTTAAGTAAATCGTCACATGAATGTCCATGCCACACACAGGAGTCAGGAGAAAACCAGAAATGTATACCACTGTAGGCCCAGATTATTAGCCTACTATTGCATTTACTGAAGTACTCAAGTACTTTTATGCAACTTTAGACATCTGCTCCATTGCATCTCAGAGGTAGAAATTGTACTTCACTACATTTGTCTGACAGCTATACTTATTAGCTACCTTTTTTGATTCCCTCCCTGTCAAGTGAAAGCCATGTATTTCCTGATGTGGTGATTCTGAATGTCTGTGATAAACTGAAGTGTTCCTTTCTATGCTATATGACAATTCTCATTCTTGAGCTAAAATAACACTATTCAAACACCTTTTGGTTTAGCTGAAAAATGTATCGTTACAAAGCTGAAAACTGCAGTTTTTCCGAGGTCATGAAAAGTTGACTTTTTAGAGATAGATGGTTGTCAAAGCCCAGCCATATGATGCATGGCTGCAGATTAAACTGCCCAACAGTATAGAAAGTAATAAAAATGAGTTCAGCAACATACACATTAATGCAGCTGAACTAGTTCTACTGCCGCTTTGAGAGTCAATCGGACACCATCAGCTTCAGCCCCACTGACTTCACTGGATCACTGAATTCCTGACGGACAGGAAGCAGCACGTGAAGCTGGGAAAACATGTCTCTGATTCCAGGACCATCAACACTGGTTCCCCTCAAGGCTGCATTCTTCTTCCCCTCCTCTCTCTCTCTCTCTCTCTCTTCCTCAACAGCTGCACCTCACCACTTTAGACTCTTTCTGCTTCCTGGGCACCCTCATCTCCTAGGACCTCAAGTGGGAGTTGAACATCACCTCCCTCAACAAGAAGTCCCAGCAGAAGATACTTCTTGCGGCAGCTGAAGA
Source organism: Lepomis macrochirus (assembly GCA_024633595.2). NCBI lineage: Eukaryota > Metazoa > Chordata > Actinopteri > Centrarchiformes > Centrarchidae > Lepomis > Lepomis macrochirus. The sequence continues at coordinate 15,545,056 of JALXJV020000009.1, forward strand.
CGTTTAGCCTGCCAAAGACAATGATGGCGCACTTCTACACCGCCATCATTGAGTGCATCCTTACCTCCTCCAGAGAAGGTGATTGGCTGCAATCTTCTATCACTTCAGGACCTGTACGCCTCCAAGACTTTGAGGCAAGCAGGAAAGACTGTAGCTGACTCCTCCCACCCTGGACACCAAAAAGGTATGATATGTCATATGTGAAAATTTAATTCTAGTTTATTTATTTAGATTTATGATTAGACATTTAGTCAATAAAAATCCAAATATATCTCAGATTCACAATACTGTATATAAAATCATTATCACAATACTGCATACTGTAGACACACAAGCAAACATCACACAGACACGCACACCTCTGTCTATAGATTTGACTCACTATTTCTCCTGATGTGGCCACCCTCATCTTTTCCCCTGTTAAGGTGTTCACACTGAAAGCGAATTTAATATTCGCTGGACATTTTGAGTGCTCACACACAAAGTGTTTTAAGTGAATAAACCAAGTGGGAAGCTTCTGGTCGACATTATGAAGCCGATGTGGAAGTCCCTGAAACCTGCTTCCTATTGAAAATCCAACAGGGAGCAACTCTTCTGGTGGCAAAAAGAAGTGTCGTCACTTCCGGGCACTTCCTGGTTGCATAAAACTCGACATGGCGGCACCCTATTGGCCAAACTCGAGGCTTCAAAACGGCACTCCACAAACCAATGGGTGACGTCATGATGACTACGTCCATTTCTTATATACAGTCTATGGAATCAACACAGCCTGCGGCCACTACAACTATATGAACCGAAAGTAAACCCTTTGCTATGATTTAATCGCAATAAACAGATCAAACTGATGCCGAAATAACTACAATATAATGCCGTCTTGTTAGACATATGAATTCATGCTTTGTCAGGTCTGTCAGCAAGTCAGCAGGACAACAACTTTTAAAATGTTTGTTTTCAGAATTCAGATCGAGCAGGGCTATGCTATGCTAACTTGGTCACAGTAAAATACAACGATAGCTGGAATAAAGTTACAGACACACATCTTCTTAACTCACCTGGTAGTTCAACTTCCTTGCTTTCTTTTCTCCAAGTAATGTGCAGTTTTGTTTGTTTTTTATAAAAATATGTATATACGTAGTAGTCCAGCAGAACCCTGGTGCCATCTGACGCTAACAACAACAGTGGAACTGGATGTGCATGGAATCTAGCTGTCGAGATGCACAAGTGAACATAAATCAAATTGTAATCCCAAAAACTAAAGTAAAAAGCTAATTTAATAAAAGTAGCTAATTCTGAGCTCCCGTGGGTAAACGCCGTAGTTGTTGGAGCATAATCCAGAACGACTATGGGTGTTTATTTGTCCGAAAGCTGCAGCTCTGCTACCTGTACACTTCCCCGTTCTTTAGCAGCTCTCAGTCGGCCAGCGGATGTCATCACACTGAAGCCACTGGTGATGTTTATCTCACTGCTGATAGGCTTTCGCAACTTTGGGTCAAGCGAATTTCTCGGCTAAGTTGAAAAATTTGAACTTGTGCAAACCAGTGAATTTCGCGACAAATGTGTCTTTCACGCTGCCTGGAGTGAATATGCAGGAATTTGCGTCTTTGCATTGACTTTGTATGTAGTCAAGCCGCCCAAAACGCTTGATTTGCTTTCAGTGTGAACACACCATTAATGTTAATGTTTTATCAGCTGATATATATCCTATGTTTTTTTATCTCTAGTTACAGCGGCAACATCCCCAGCAACCCTTCACCAGCAACTGTTCACTATAAGTTATGTCAGCCCACAGTATTTTAAAGCTAGGGTTGGGTATTCTCTGTGTTGTTTTCAAAACCGCATCACAGCACAGTTTCTTGTTTTATTAACTCTGTATGTTTCGCAGGTTGTATGTATGATATGATATTATAATTGTCCTACACAGCAGCTGGAGAAGACTCAGTTGACGTCTTTTCTTTCTGGGAAATTTGTTTCACTCACACCAAATGATCCTGCTCAGTGGTGATCACATCTGTCTGACCAAGTAAGGACTGACTTAGTTTGCAGGGGTCCCTGATTTTAATATTTGCATACAGTGTTCTTCTCATGGCCATTGGCCAATTACATGTATTGTGTACAGTATTGATCTATGCTATAGTGTTTTGCTTCAAGTCATTCATACTGTGCAATTATTATCTTGATGTATTTATAATGCAAATAAATATGAACTCAAACTAGAGTCTTTTGTAAGAAATGTATCTTTCAGCTTAAAGCTATGCCTCTTCCTATTGTCTGTGGGACAAGCGCAGTTTGGCATTTTAAAATTTCATACACTAAGCATTCAGACACAAACAAAATAGAAGTAAAAATGGCAAATGAGTCTGTTTTATTTTGATTGTTTCAGAGAATGTATTAATTTAGCAGTAAAAGAATTGCAACCCTTCATGTTGCTAAAGGTACAAATAAAATACACAAGGGTTATAATTGCATATGGTAGCCAGTTCATTGTGTGGCAGGGCCCAAAGATTATCCGGCTTAGAGTCCCCCAGATGTACAGGACCAGTTCTGTGTGGGGGCTGGAGTCAGTCCCAGCTCCACAAAATAATGCTTAGTGTAAATTAATGTAGATCAGGGGTAGACTATAGTTGTTGTTTTTTTACCTAGAAGTTACTGGTTTAGCTTAGTAAGGACGTGGCATATTTTTATGTCATTGGTTGCCCGTTTTTAATCAAACTAACAACATGATTGTTGTCAGTTGCTAGTATTACATAAACAACAACACCAATTTGTGAAATAGACATAACTTGGGGTGGCAAAGTCAGAAGATCAGTCAATTCAGCAAATGATGCATGAGCTTGGGCCCCCGCTGTCGGCTGTGGGGCCCGAAGCAGGCTCAGTTGGCATATAGGAGGGGCCAGCTCTGATGAAGCATTTCTTTCTTTATCAGACTTCACTAATCTATCAGGCAGTCTTTGATAAGTTTTTCTTTTATTACTGTGATCCCCCTCCCCAAATAAATGGAAGCTTGAGAGGTAGCCTATGTCTGAAAGTGTGAGCAAGAGGGCAGCATTAGAAAGCTGACATCAGGATATGATGACTCTTCATTTTAAGTCTCATGAATGATCTCAGTTAAACAGCTCTATTACAATCAGAAATGACTTACTGTATGAAAACAATAATTCTGTCAATTTCTGCCAAATATTCTGAAACTACTGGATATTTTTTGTGTATTTACTTTTATAGTGGATTATACAGTTCACCACTATCCCATAAAACAGGATGGCGAGTGAGGAGATGAAACCTTTTGAACATGGATCACTAGACAGAGGTGATGGTCTTTTAACAATAAGGCAAACTGATGTCAGTCCTGACCATGACAATATCTCTGGGTGATATCTATACAGCATATGGTCCTATATTAGAAATAGACTAACGTAAATCACAGTATAGTCCTTCAGAATAACTAAATTATTGAAAATCTTTCATATATGAAGAATATAGATCCGAGAGTACGTCGAGCAACTTTAAGACTTGAGCCTTGGGTCATTTACCTGGTCGATTGGTTCATTCAAAGACTTCTACATGACGGTGTTTTCTTTTCTTTTGACAGAATAGTAATGAAATATAAGACATTTCTAAATCAAAACTAAATCTAACAAAGTCGAGTTGAAAGTTCAAAACATAATATCTTCTTTAACTCAAAGACTTCTACGTGACGGTGTTTTCTTTTCGTTTGACTGAATAGTAAAGAAATATAAGACATTAAATCAAACTAAATCTAACAAAGTCGATTTGAAAGTTCAAAACATAATTTCTTCTCTAACTCGTCAGAGTGGCTAAATATAGACAGTGGTTTTCCCGAATTGGACGTCCCCTGGACCACAGGAGTCCTGAGTCACCAAGCCAATATGATGAAATCACGAGAGCGAAGCAGTAATAGATACATGCTTTCCTCATTGCGTCCATGGTACTAGGCTACAACCCAGGTCTTGCTATAATGACTGCGCCTATTTTTCTCGCACGCGAGAATCAAAACTCTTTTGTTCAACAGTGGTCTATTGATTTTATACTCAAGATTTGATCCCAAAGAGGACCTCCTATTTTATATCTGTGTGCTCCCTGATACATATTTTATTTAGCCTAATAATGGTAAATTATAGCCTAGGCCTAATTACATCATGGTATAATAGTTTTAATAGAGTAATGCGTACTAAAAGCTTTTGTTTAATGATTAATTAAATCAGATTTTAATCCCACTTTGTTCTTCAGACGATCCCTTGACACAAGGACAGGTGATGATAAAGAACCGAGTATGTTAGGCTATACATTTGTTATTCATATCTATGCAAAACTAAACCATCCTGTTTACAATTATATTAAAACGATTTTTATCATTTTCCACTCCTACATTTGCATATGGGAAATCGTCTCCACTGGGAATACCCACGTCTTCCTTCCTCATGTACAAAAATGTTCCTGTCTTTCCTGTTACAACAAATGTTTCACTAATTTTTTTATACTTGAGCTTTGTTCCCAAAGATGACCTCTTGATATCTGATATTTGATATCTATGTAACAGGTACGTATTTACTAATGGTAAACTATGTTATTACATTTTCCTAGAAACTAAGTCTTAATTAAATCAAGATATTTAGTAATATTAGTTAATAGTTAAAAAGGTCGACACGTTTCAACCTCTCTTTCCTTTAGACGCTGATATATTATCAGTGCTTTTTAACCAATACCTAATTTTAATATCCTGTTTCCAGTTATATTAAAACGAAGTTTCTGTGTTCCATTCATTAAATAGGCTATTGAGAAACGCCTCGTCGCGCTCACCACTGTTATGAGAGCCATAAAATAAATTAACAACAGCTATCAATTCGTTTTCAACTAACTGTTATTTTACCTCAGAGACATTTTCAACTGAACAGCACATCCTGCTGTCGGGTAAGAACTGCATTCAATTGTTTTGTTGTGTCCCAGCCTGCCTCAGATCCTTGCTGATAAGGATTTCCCCAAACAAACCAGCAGGACAAAATATTAGAGGAAACGCACGAGGTGGTCTACATGAGCTACAATTTTACTGTGAGCCACATAATGTAGGGGGATTTATGACAACACATGATTTAATTTATCAATTTTTATTGGGCTCACAGAATGGCTCATGCCAGGTAAGTTCGTTTTTTCCCCCTGCAACCTCTTACTGAATAAGGGGAGCTGATCTATAAAGCCTTAAGGGTTGCAGAGACAGTAGTCTACAATCCCACTTAAAAGCTTTGTCACAGAGAACTACCTCTCCTATTGGTGTGATTGACACCCAGGCGTTGTTTAGGTCCACTGTGATTTAGTAGGCTACATTTACTATACTTTTCGTAGGTATTAGTACTTTAATATCTTAATTTCAAGCTACTTTATACTTCTACTCTAAAAATTGTGCTTTTTGCTACACCACATTTATTTAACTGATAGGCCTATAGTAAGTCCTTACAGTCCAAAAAACTGCCCCAAAAACTAATGAGGCAGATATTATCTAGAAGATCAAATCAAGAGTCAGCAGGAAGCTCCAACGATAAGAAGCAGTCACATGTGGCCACCTGAGGTTGTGGTGAGACACATCTGTGCTGATTAGTAAGTCATGGTTAAAGACAAGTAAGGAATTCGACACAGTCAGCAAACACATAGGCCCAATGGTATGCACTTACGAAACTTGAACGTCAGAATATAAAAAAGTAGCCTAGCCTATGTCATCCACTGAAAAAATAAATAAATGATGAGGCGTGAACGTCAAGGTTTCACTTTTGACGAAATGGAAGTAATTTTTCTTGATTGTCTGAGCTCGTGGCGCAGGGTCACTCATTGTGTAGTGAGTAGAATTTCTTACTGTGTCCGATGATTCCCCCTTTAAAAATCAGTGTGGATTTTAAGAATTTGGTGAAACTTGTGTGACCTGAGTCCAGCATAAAGTAAAGACAAGGCGGTGGAGATGCAGAGAGAAATGGTGGATGTTAAATTCGTAGAAAGTAAATAGAAAGTATAGTTGTTTTCTTTATTGTACCATTACATGTAGATGTCTTCCCTTTTTCCCCGCCTTGTGTTGAAATTGGAAAAACCCTCAAACATTGTTTGGCATCTAATGTGTGCCTTGCAATGCTTTTGCAGCAGATTACAAATGCAATTACGCAACATTTTACAGTGACATGGGGATGGAGTAGGTGGCATGATGAAAGGGCGGTGTTTTGGAAGGGGTGGATTGACATGCAGGTGCCTATAATTTTGACACCTCACTTGGGCTATAGCCTAAGGGGATCCTGGTTTTAAGATGGAAATCAATCCATTAGGCTGTTGATTATAACTGTCAGGGTGTCATTGCATTTTACCCAGGACTACAAACTTGAAGTGTAGTTTTCAGTATAACGTAGCCTCCAAATGGTCACCTCCAAGAATTGTTGCCAGTATAAGTGATTTAGCAGCGTGTAACTTGGAACTTTTGAGTTTGTTGACAGAGTCTGACGTGGGAGCAAATGCAACTTCTAAAAACGACTGTTACAGGTGAGTAACCTAACCTTCTTGCCTGCGTGTGGGCGCGTGTGTGTATGTGAACATGTATTAGTTACTCAAATTGTACATTGACTGTGTAAGCAGATTTATGTACACTGCCCCTATGTGCTGTTTGCATTCCCGACAATGTCTAATTGGTTCATGTCCTGGGGGATCTCTGTGTGCCACGTCAGATATTCTGTGCCACTTCTTGGCAGCGTGGGATGCACCGAGACACCATGTCCCAAAGGTTCTCACTTGGATTCATCCACTGAAAAAATAAATAAATAAATAAATGATGAGGCCTGAACGTCAAGGTTTTACTTTTGACGAGAAGGATCCTCCTTTTTTTCCGGCATTCAACCAAGAATGTAAAATTAGTATGAATGGTAGTTCCTACCAACATCGAACGCAACGGTGCGTTAACCGCAAGTTAGTCAAAGTCAAAGCCTAATTAATGACACAACATATTTTCAGGAATAAAATCATAAAAAAAATGTTGCTTCTAGTCATTCGTCATTGGTTTTACATGTCCTGGCATGTATGTAGTATGCAGTTCTTCAGTCTTGTAAAGGTCTGGACTGCAGTGTGGAGTCTTTGCTCTGGCTGTACCTCTGGGTCGCTGGCTCTGTGTCCCCCTGTCTTGGCAGACACATTTGCTCTGTCTGGGACTTGTTTTCACTGTACCACATCAGTTAATTCCCAAAACATAAGATACAAAAGAGGAGGGAATACTGTATCATGCTGACATGCTGTCTCAGAAGGGATTATATTAAATGAGAAAAAATGTATATACAGTATATACAGGAGAATACATATTTGAAAGGCATCTGAATTGTGTGCTTCTTTTTAGACAGATACAAAACAGATACAAAAATAGATATATTTACACATAAAGTTATTTCCCCCATGCATTGATGCAAAAAAGGCATATATGGGTACAGGGAGAAAATCGCCAGAATGCAGGAAATGAGGGATAATGCCCAGAATATTCTGAGGGACGACCCAGACACCCGCTTAAGCTCCAGTGTCGAAACAACACCCGGCTTTGCATTCAAACTTTGTCTACACAGGGTGGTGGGAAAAAATCACGTGTTCCGACTTTAAGTCCTGCTGAAGTTTATTCCACGTGAGTCGACAAAACGTTTAAACACCTCAGTGGTGAAGTGGTATTATCAATCAATTATTAAATCTACATTTCACGTAGTTTCTGTACCCTAGCAGTATGTTGAATATTTTTTATAAACATATTATACTTTTATAAAGGGAATAAAAGCATATTTCTGTAAAGGTATTTGTTGGTGTCATACACTCGTTGGACTGTCTGGTATGACAGGCTTAATGCGACTGTTACTGAGCATTTGTAGTGTCATATTTTTAGGTGATATCACGTAGGAGGAGTGGCTAATTGGTGCTATTTAGTCGTGGGCCTATCTGTTTGCATCTTGCTGCATCTCATTCTCTGGTCCTGCTGGTAGTTAGATGCCCCAAAAAGACTCCCAGATGTTCCAGTTCTGGGCTCTCGGATTGGGTATGCTTCTTCACCTGGATTTTAAGTGTTTAAGAGACAGCTTGAAAACAATATAATCATGCTTCATGTTACATCCTTTCAGCTTGGCTGGCTTGCGGCTTCATCTCTGTTTGTGGTAAGTAAGGCTAATAAGTAATTTTCCTTGATTGTCTGAGCTCGTGGCGCAGGGTCACTCATTGTGTAGCCCCCCCTCCACCCACGCAAGTGGTAGCCTGTTGTTTTATGTGATGTACTTGTTCAATTTTTCTCGTCTTTGCTGGGATGCTTTATAAAGTTGTGTTAGCTACAGGGTTGTTTTACTGTAGTCGTGGAGTTCAAAAAGCAGGATTCACTAGCCTATAGGCTACTCGTGTGGTCCACGTTTCGTAGGGACCAGAATGCTTGACCCCACAAGATTAGGGGCTTTTGGGGATCAAGACGTGGTTTTAGGATTCAGTTTAGGTGTGGGGTAGGGCTAAGGTTAGGTATGTTGTTGTGATGGTTAGGGTAAGGTGTGTGTGTGTGTGTGTGTGTGTGTGTGTGTGTGTGTGTGTGTGTGTGAGACTAAATACTTTTGCTGCGTCTGTGCGTGGAAAGATATTTTTTTTTTTAGTATTTAGACTCTTCTGGAAATTACCTTTTCTTTCAGTCTGTTATTTTGTTCCAGTGAGCAGAAAATAGCCTGTGTGGAATATCTTACTGTGTCTGATGATTCCCCCTTTAAAAATCAGTGTGGATTTTAAGAATTTGGTGAAACTTGTGTGACCTGAGTCCAGCATAAAGTCAAGGTCACAAACAAGGCGGTGGAGATGCAGAGAGAAATGGTGGATGTTAAATTCGTAGAAAGTAAATAGAAAGTGTAGTTGTTTTCTTTATTGTACCATTACATGTAGATGTCTTCCCTTTTTCCCCGCCTTGTGTTGAAATTGGAAAAACCCTCAAACATTGTTTGGCATCTAATGTGTGCCTTGCAATGCTTTTGCAGCAGATTACAAATGCAATTATGCAACATTTTACAGTGATATGGGGATGGAGTAGGTGACATGATGAAAGGGCGGTGTTTTGGAAGGGGTGGATTGACATGCAGGTGCCTATAATTTTGACACCTCACTTGGGCTATAGCCTGAGGGGATCCTTGTCTTAAGATGGAAATCAATCCATTTGGCTGTTGATTATAACTGTCAGGGTGTCATTGCATTTTACCCAGGACTACAAACTTGAAGTGCAGTTTTCAGTATAACGTAGCCTCCAAATGGTCACCTCCAAGAATTGTTGCCAGTATAAGTGATTTAGCAGCGTGTAACTTGGAACTTTTGGGTTTGTTAACAGAGTCTGACGTGGGAGCAAATGCAACTTCTAAAAACGACTGTTACAGGTGAGTAACCTTCTTGCCTGTGTGTGGGCGCGTGTGTGTATGTGAACATGTATTAGGGGACGTCTGGAGGACTTAAAACTACGTGGTCAGAATGACTCACGACCTGTGTCCAGTAATCTTGTTGCAGGTTTTAATAATGTTTCTGGGGCTGTTCTTGTCTTTTACAAACAATCCATAAAATCAGCAGATAAAAAATGTTAAAACTTTCAGTAAACAAATCATAATTGCATAAGATATTCTGGGAGACATTTAAAGAATTCAGCTTTCGCATCAGGTGGATCCTTTGTTGTCCCTGTTTAGAGACTGACTCTACATCCATATCAAACTGTAGTTACATATTGTTCCTGAGTATTGTATTTCTCTACAATTTTACTCTACAACATTTTCCAGCAGGGGTTGTAGCCAATTCTGTGGTCTGGTCGCTGCCACACCGAGCACTGGTCTCTGCCACACAGACCACTGGTCTCTACCACTAGGGGCGCTAAAGATAGTGGTCTCTGCCACACCGACCACTGGTCTCTGCTACAGTCTCTAAGGGATGGCTCCTTTCTGTTCCTTCTCACACAAACTGTGGCTTTACACATTTAAAAAAAGTTTCAAGTTTTTATACAGTCTATGGTTCCAAAGTAGACCTAAAGAGACCTTAGATCATTTAAATTATCTCAACTGGCAGACAATTTTTTGTCTAATAGAGAGGAATGGATCAAAGCAATTAGATGTGTTGAGGAACTTAAGGAATGTGAACTATCAGAAGTTAATTGTATCCCTGTGAAGAACCCAGTTACATACCTGGGTGTGATAACAATGAAAAACCCTGCAATAACATGTGGTGGATGAGGCATCTTTCACTGAATGGTAGAGTTCTACTATCTAATACTGAGGGAATATCCAGATCTATGTATCCTTATCACTGGAAATACCTAGGATCTTATTTAATTTCATTTGGAGGAACAAATGTCATTATTTAGGGAAAGATGCCCTACGCAACCTAAAAAAATGAGGTCTGGAGGTTTTAAGTTTTAAACCTTAAACAATACTTTCCAAAGTTAAATGGCTAACTAAGTTGATAAAAAAGACTACTACTACATGAGACGAGGCTCCACAGTCTTGGGTTGCTGCCACACAGACCACTCGTCAGTGCCACACCGACCACTGCTGACACACTGGTCGGTGTGGTCGCTGCCATTAGGGGCGCTAAAGACGGTGGTCGCTGCCACTAGGGGCGCTGAAGATAGTGGTCGCTGCCACTAGGGGCGCTAAAGACGGCGGTCGCTGCCACACTGGTCGGTGTGGTCGCTGTCACTAGGGGCGCTGAAGATAGTGGTCGCTGCCACACTGACCACTGGTTGCAGTTGGTTATCTTTATCATAAGTCTTTGTTAATATATTATCGATTATGTCTACTCTTATTGTTGCACTATATATTGCAGTTTGTGTGGTTATACCTACAGTAATAACCTATATCTGTCTATCTTTAGTCCTTGCCTATAACAAGGCCTGTGTTATCACCGGTGAATGAAAGTGTGTACATCTTTCTGTATCACAATACTTTGTAAAATATACTATATTATATATTATTGATGCACTGTAGGCCTACAGTATATTGCAGTTTGTGTGGTTGTAGCCAATCTACAGTAGGCTACATCTATCTAAATCACAATACTTTGATAAACATAGCCTACAATATTATCGATAATGCCTATATTCTTATTGTTGCACTGTATATTGCAGTTTGTGTGGTTAACCTATAGTAATAAATCTCTCTATCTTTGGTTCTTGCCTTCAAGAGGGAGGCCAGTGTTGTCACCTGTTAAGGAAAGTGTGGTGACCACTTGTTGGTTGAATCCAAGCTAGACTGATTTTAACAAAAAGAATATAGTTAATCAAAAATTAGTAGGCTATATTTAACAAAGTATTACGATCTAGATATATTTGTTACTGTAGATAGCCTATAACCACACAAACCGCAATATATAGTGCAACAATAAGAGTAGGCATAATCGATAACATAGTATATTGAACAAAGACTTATGATAAAGATGTATTACAGTAGATATAACCAACTGCAACCAATGGTCAGTGTGGCAGCGACCACTATCTTCAGCGCCCCTAGTGGCAGCGACCACACCGACATGTGTGGCAGCGACCACCGTCTTTAGCGCCCCTAGTGGCAGCGACCACACCGACAAGTGTGACAGCGACCACCGTCTTTAGCGCCCCTAGTGGCAGCGACCACACCGACCAGTGTGTCAGCAGTGGTCGGTGTGGCACTGACGAGTGGTCTGTGTGGCAGCAACCCAAGACTGTAGAGCCTTGTCTCATACCCTCTCTCGCCAAATTAAAAGATGAATTCTGGTGTCTTCTTCGTACTTTGGTGTTTTTTAATTGAATAATGGCAACCATGCGAATAAAATGCTATGTATTCATTTCCAGGCCATTAACGCTGGTTTATAAACGTTTGATAATTTCACAGTAATTTATCAATTTTGTAGTCTTTTTTTTATCAACTTAGCAAGTTAACTTTGGAAAGTATTGTTTAAGGTTTAAAACTTAAAACCTCCAGACCTCAGTTTTTTAGGTTGCATAGGGTATCTTTCCCTAAATAATGACATTTGTTCCTCCAAATGAAATTAAATAAGAGCTTATCTAATTCTTATTTCAGTAGGCATTTCCAGTGATAAGGATACATAGATATGGATATTCCCTCAGATATTAGAACTCTACCATTCAGTGAAAGATGCCTCATCCACCACATGTTGAATTATTGCAGATTTATTGCAGAGTTTTTCACTGTTATCACACCCAGGTATGTAAATGGGTTCTTCACAGGGATGCCATTAACTTCTGATAGTTCACATTCCTTAAGTGGTAGCCTAATAAAAAGATTTCATTCTTAAGCTCGATACAGTAGAAAATTCCTCAACACATCTAATTGCTTTAATCCATTCCTCTCTATAAGACAAAAAAATTGTATCATCTGCCAGTTGAGATAATTTAAATGATGTAAGGTCCCTTTAGGTCTACTTTGGAACCATAGACTGTATAAAAACTTGAAACTTTTTTAAATGTGTAAAGCCACAGTTTGTGTGACAAGGAGCAGAAAGGAGCCATCCCTTAGAGACTGTGGCAGAGACCAGTGTTCAGTGTGGCAGCAAGGCAGCGACCAGTGGTCGGTGTGGCAGAGACCAGTATCTTTAGCACCCCTAGTGGTAGCGACCAGTGGTCGGTGTGGCAGCGACCAGTAGTCGGTGTGGCAGAGACCAGTATCTTTAGCACCCCTAGTGGTAGAGACCAGTGGTCTGTGTGGCAGAGACCAGTGGTCGGTGTGGCAGAGACCACTATCTTTAGCGCCCCTAGTGGTAGAGACCAGTGGTCTGTGTGGCCGAGACCAGTGGTCGGTGTGGCAGAGACCAGTATTTTTAGCGCCCCTAGTGGTAGAGACCAGTGGTCTGTGTGGCCGAGACCAGTGGTCGGTGTGGCAGAGACCAGTATCTTTAGTGCCCCTAGTGGTAGAGACCAGTGGTCGGTGTGGCCGAGACCAGTGGTCGGTGTGGCAGAGACCAGTATCTCTAACGCCCCTAGTGGTAGAGACCAGTGGTCTGTGTGGCATAGACCTGTGGTCGGTGTGGCAGCGACCAGACCACAGAATTGGCCACAACCCCCTCTCACATTTTCTCCATTAATGATGGTGGCTTCTGGGTTAAAACATCCAGGACCTGCCTACACACTCCAGCTACATGAGGCAAGAGATTATTCTGCTCCAGGATGAACCTAAGACCCACTGCACCAGCGTAAGTTCTGACAGTGGCTTAGAGGATTTCATCCCGGTACCTAACAATATGACTTCTCCAGATTTTTTCACATCTGTCACATGTGCTCAGTGTGAACCTGCTCTAATCTGTGAAGAGAATGGGGAACCAATGGCAGCACGGATACCAGCATCGAGCCAGCTGCTGGGTTGATGCCTCTTTATGGCCTTGTCCATATCTCCTTGTGTAATGGTCCATCTCTTGGTATTTCATCCATGCTCTTTAGACTGTGCTGCAAGACACAGCAAACCTTCTTGCAACGCATGGAGGTGCTATCCTGGAGGTGCTGGACTACCTGCAGGTACCGCCTCATGCTACCAGTAGTGACAAGGACACAAACAAAAATCAAACAATGACTCTGGAAGGATAAAGAGAGAGCAATTGTCTGTGTTGACCACCTGTAAAACCATTCCTTCTTTGGGGGTTGTCTTGCTGTTGCCTCACATGTGCACTTGTTGTCACTTTCATTTGCACCAAAACAGGTGACACTGATTCACTTATGTTTCCTAACTGGAACTGGATTGATATACTTGAAGTTTATTTGACTTGATGTTATACTGTGATGATTAAGTATTCCCTAAATTTAATGAGCAGTGTATCTGCTTACACAGTCACAATGTGTGGACTTCCTGTGTGGGACAAAGTGCCCATATCCAAAAAATCATTCAATCAAGTTTATGATGAAGACTTGGTTTAAGGTTAGGATAAGGGTAAGGTTAGGTTAGTAGTGGTTATGATTAGGATGTGTTTTCAGGAAATGAACAAAGTCAATATCTCAACATCTCAACCGGTCTTTCAAATAATGAATTATTAGTCATTTAACTGACTTTTATCCAAAAGCGACTAACAATTGCTATATATGTCAGAGGTTGCATGACTCCAGAGCAACTAGGGATTAAGTGTCTTGCTCAAGGACACATTGTTGTATGTCACAGTTGGAATTGAACCCGGATGTCCTACACCAGAGACATGTGTCTTATACACTGCTCCATCGCCACCCCTTTCAGAGGTTAAGTCCATAGGTTAGGAGCTGAGATTACCACACTGACAATGTATCCTACATTATGTCAGTGAAGTTCCTCACAAATATGGAAGTACAAACATGTGTAGTGACAGGAGGATATAGAAGGGCTATGAATAGGATACAGTTCTGCTGTTTTGAAGTTGATACTAAAGTCTGATGTTTCCCCTATCAGACAATACTGATAAGATCATTGTTTTCCAGCAGTCATGTTTGTCCTGGCATTTACTGAGCGTAATAACACCATTAATAAAACCATTTCTGTAGTGCCACCCTCTGAGAATAACGACTTGTTTCGGTAATATTATTAAATTCTCTCAGCCCACCCTCTGTTCTCTTTGGTATACATTTTGATGAAGATTGTTGCTGTTGGAAATTCCTAAACCTACCCTACTGGAACCTTAAAATGTGATCAAAGGTAATTTTTTCCCTGTGTAATACACTCACATTCTCAGCAAGGGTGTAACTGTTCTACATACCCCTGTTAAAATGGCTCTCATGATGTAAAATAATGAGACAAAGATAAATCATGTCAGAACTTTTTCCACCTTTAATGTGACCTATAATGTGAACAATTCAATTGAAAACAAACTGAAATCTTTGAGGGGGAAAAATGAAAAATAAAAACCCTCAAATAACCTGGTTGCATAAGTGTGCACACCCTTAGCCTAATACTTTGTTGAAGCACCTTTTGATTTTATTACAGCAGTCAGTCTTTTGGGGTAGGAGTCTATTAACATTGCACATCTTGACGTGGCAATATTTGCCCACTACTCTTTGCAAAAGCTCTCCAAATCTGTCAGATTGCAAGGACATCGCCTGTGTACAGCCCTCTTCAGATCACACAGATGTTTAATTGGATTCCGTTCTGGGCTTTGCTTGGGCCATTCCAAAATGTTAATATTCTTCTGGTGAAGCCATGCTTTTGTGGATTTGGATGTGTACTTTGGGCAGTTGTAGTGCTGAAGGGTGAACTTCCTCTTCACCTTCAGCTTTCTAATGGCCACCTGAAGGTTTTGTGCCAAAATTTCCTGGTATTTGGGACTATTCATAATTCTCTCCCCCTGACTAAGGCCCTGGTTCCAGGTGAAGAAAAACAGCCCCAAAGCATGATGAAGCCACCACCATGATTCACTGTGGGTATGCTGTTCTTTGGGTGATGTGCAGTGTTGAAAGCTCTCTGAGGGCCATGGCTTTTGCTCAGAGATGCAACTAAGAAAATATCAGGAAAATCCTACTAGACCAGTTGACCTTTATTTGTGATTAATCAGAGTCACTTTAAATGATGGCATGTAATGATTTCTAGTAAACCTGAGTTTGAATGTGATTGGTTAATTCTGAACACAGCCACATCCCCAGTTATAAGAGGGTGTGCACACTTATGCAACCAGGTTATTGTAAGGTTTTTGTTTTTCATCTTTTCCCTTGAAGATTTCAGTTTGTTTTTCTATTGAATTGTTCACATTATAGGTCACATTAAAGATGGAAAAAGTTCTGACATGATTTATCTTTGTCTCATTATTTTATATCATAAGAACCTGGCATCTTAACAGGGGTGTGTAGACTTTTTCTATCCACTGTATGTACCGGCATGGGTGTATATGGGTATGGGGAGTGATTCACCAAAGTCCATCAGAGGGCAGTATTACAAAGGGTAAGAGGAAAATGTGCATAGACATAGCAGGAGAAATTGTTAATAAGTTAAATTACTGTATTTTCTTCATATTGACCGTTACTGATCATAACCCAGGGTATGTTATTGATGTCTTGCAGAAAAATCTGTACGGAAATGCATTATGACATCTGCGAGGCTGTGTACTGTGAAAATCATCTTCGTCTAGGGGTAGGGCGTTCATGTTGTGGCAAGCAAGCTTTCAACCCTGCAGTAGCCACGTGTTGTAAAGTAATACATGGATGCAAAATAACAGGTAATGACCTCACATTTGTGTCAAATGTCAAGATATGGGAATGTTGATTTTGTGATTTTATGTAAAAAAGGAGGAGAGCTGTTGAATGTGGTTAGTTAAGTAAGATAGGTTAATAATATTTAAAAAGATACTTAATGGCACAAAGAACAAAGGATTTGTGGCAGCTACTCTTGTTTCAATGTTGGTGCTCTTCCTCAAGGCATTTATGCTGACTTGCCTTGAAATAGGGCAAAAGCAGGAAGCATATGATGATTGCGTCATAAACATGGCAACCATAATAATAAAACAGCAGTAAGATGCTTACGCTTTCAGTAAGGAGTGTTGGACACACATTCTTCTTACATATTACACATGATCAGACTCTATTGGTAAAGACAGAAATATTTTAACAGGTAATAATCCTGAGCTAGTCTACTGAATAACTTAACTTGCATATGAAAGAAATTAAGACACCATATCCAACCAATGGAAAAGAACCGATATCTACAATTCTATATAAATACATTACTGTTTTTTTACACTGATCGTTAATCGTTAAATTAAATTCACATTAAAATGTAAACACTATACATTGCCAGAAACAGGTTGTAATAATGTAAATATAAAAAGAGATAATCAAAGAGAATTTGTTGGCTAATGTTTTGTATTTCACTTCACTCATCTTCACTTGCTTAATGTACAGAGCATATAGTTCAGATGAAGTACTTTCTAACTGACTTAAGCACTTACTGTTAAAAAAAGCTCTTTCAACTATTACTGTGGTGCTATTGTCTGTATCTTGACGTCATCTTTGTTTTCACAGCTCATGTTACACAGGGTCTTAGCCAACAGGTGTCATTTTGCTGTGGACTGAAGGCCTACAACTCACTCAATGAAATATGCTGCCAGTCAAACATCATAGTCAAACCAGCGCCTAAGGCCCGATGCTGTGGTAAAGGTGAGTAGAGCTGGACACAAATAATGGATGTAAAACATCATATCCATGTTGTTATGGTAATGTATGCCATTCGCACTAAAAAAATTGACTCTGATTGGCTCTGGTTCCATTCATCTTTAATAACCGGAAAGGTATAACCAGACACCTATGACGGAGGTGTTTGGGTAGTAATAGTGAGGCTAG
Organism: Lepomis macrochirus; assembly: GCA_024633595.2. Classification (NCBI taxonomy): domain Eukaryota; kingdom Metazoa; phylum Chordata; class Actinopteri; order Centrarchiformes; family Centrarchidae; genus Lepomis; species Lepomis macrochirus. The sequence goes on from JALXJV020000009.1 coordinate 15,562,334, forward strand.
ACAAGTAGACTGCAAAAAGTTTGGATTCTGTTAATGTTGCAACTGTTTTACCTCAGTTTTAGACAAATGTACATGTAATGCATATTATATTCTATTCCATCTAAACGTGTGGTCTGCAGGATATGCAGTAGGTTGTTACCTGAGTTGTGGCTGAGATAAAAGTTTGAAGAATCCTCCATATCTTTTCTACAGAGGCATTTGATGAAGACAAGCAGCTGTGTTGTGGTTCGAACAAGACGATCCTGACAAGGAACTCCAGTGACCACGAGTGCTGTGGATATGACCAGTACAACACGAAGACCCAGTGCTGCTGTGTGATAAATAAAAAACTTGAGATACATCCTATAAATTCCTGTTGCTGTAAAGGTGAGCTCTCATGGCCCTATACACTGTGGCTAGTTGATTGTTGATTGCATGTCACACTGTGTGAGACGGAGCAATTAAGCCCCGGTTGTTTCAGATGTCAATCTTGAGTCATATTAGATGGAACAATGACTGCCATTGTATCGCATCTCTATGATGTAAATAGGGCCCCAAAAAAGCAAGCAGAGCCATGTTAATAAACTCGCACTGCTGTTTAGAAAAAGCTGCATAAATCAACTTTCCTGCTGATGTTGTTTTTTTCTAAATGCTCTTAGAATAGATAAAATCCTGTGTACAAATGCCAATTTAGTATTTGCATGGATACTGTACATCTGCGGGTGCTTACAGTGTCGCATTTGGCAAGTGCATTTTATGTCATTTCATGCTGTATTCTGATTGATTGGTTTGTAGATGGCACATGGTGAGAATTTCTTATTTTCTGATTTCGATTGACAACCAAAGATGTGACTACATTTCTTTGACGATTATAAATTTTTATCTGAGAATTCAAAAAAACTGTGTATACAGGGACCTTCACACATCTCCCATTTTTTGGGAAATATTAGACATCTGATTGTTCTCATAGGTAAGGAACAGTTAAGTTCATACTAATTAATCTGTGTGGTGCCTGTATGTTGACATGACGAGCCTTTACATTTCAGTGAAATGATGTAGTACTTCAAAGAAGTATCCATAAGATCAACACATGATGAATCACGTAAGCTTAGCTGTGACTGAGGTAAAAGTGATAAAATTTAAAGAAATCATCCTGATTTTTTCCACAGAGGGGTTTGATGAAGTGAAGCATCTGTGCTGTGGTCGAAACATGACGATCCTGACAAGGAACTCCAGTGACACCGAGTGCTGTGGATATGACCAGTACAACACGAAGACCCAGTGCTGCAGTGTGATAAATAAAAAACTTGAGATACGTCCTATAAATTCCAGTATCTGTGAAGGTGAGCTCTTATGGCCCTATACACTGTGGGACAACCGCGATCTTACAAGTTTATTGCATGTCAAGTGTGTGAGACGGAGCAATTAAGCCTCGGTTGTTTCAGATGTCAATCTTGAGGCATTAGAAACAGTTAAGTTCATGCTAATTAATGTGTGTGGTGCTTGTATGTTGACAAGACGAGCCTTTACATTTCATGAAATGATGTAGTACTTCAAAGAAGTATCCATAAGATCAATACACGATGAATCATGTAAGCTTAGTTGTGACTGAGGTAACAGTGATAAAGTTTAAAGAAATCATCCTCATTTTTTACAGAGGTGTTTGATAAAGAGAAGCATCTTATCTGTGGTCGAAACATGACGATCCTGACAAGGAACTCCAGTGACACCGAGTGCTGTGGATATGACCAGTACAACACGAAGACCCAGTGCTGCTGTGTGATAAATAAAAAACTTGAGATACGTCCTATAAATTCCTGTTGCTGTAAAGGTGAGCTCTTATGGCCCTATACACTGTGGGACAACCACGATCTTACAAGTTTATTGCATGTCTCACTGTGTGAGACGGAGCAATAAAGCCTCAGTTGTTTCAGTTCTCAGTCTTCAGGTGTATCAGATTGAACAATGACTGCCATTGTATCGCAGCTCTATGACGTAAATAGGGCCCCAAAAAAGCAAGCAGAGACATGTTAATAAACTTGCACTGCTGTTTTTGAAAAAGCTGCATAGAACAACTTTCCTGCTGATGTTGTTTTTTTCTAAATGCTCTTAGAATAGATAAAATTCTGTGTACAAATGCCAATTTAGTATTTGCATGGATACTGTACATCTGCGGGTGCTTACAGTGTCGCATTTGGCAAGTGCATTTTATGTCAGTTTATGCTGTATTCTGATTGGTTGGTTTGTAGATGGCACATGGTGAGAATTTCTTATTTTCTGATTTTGATTGACAAGCACAGATTTAACTACATTTCTTTGACGATTATAAATTTTTATCTGAGACACAAAAAAAGCAGTTTATATAGGGACCTTCACACATCTCCCATTTTTGTGGCAATATTAGACATCTGATTGTTCTCATAGGTAAGGGACAGTTAAGTTCATGCTAATTAATGTGTGTGATGCCTGTATGTTGACAAGACGAGCCTTTACATTTCAGTGAAATGATGTAGTACTTCAAAGAAGTGTCCATAGGATTTACACATGTGACTGAGGTAACAGTGATAAAGTTTAAAGAAATCATCCTGATTGTCTCCACAGAGGAGTTTGATGAAGAGAAGCATCTGAGTTGTGGTCAAAACAGGACGATCCTGACAAGGAACTCCAGTGACCACGAGTGCTGTGGATATGACCAGTACAACACGAAGACCCAGTGCTGCAGTGTGATTAATAAAAAACTTGAGATACGTCCTATAAATTCCTGTTGCTGTAAAGGTGAGCTCTTATGGCCCTATACACTGTGGGACAACCGCAATCTTACAAGTTTATTGCATGTCACACTGTTTGAGACGGAGCAATTAAGTCTTGGTTGTTTCAGATGTCAATCTTGAGTCATATTAGATGGAACAATGACTGCCATTGTATCGCATCTCTATGATGTAAATAGGGCCCCAAAAAAGCAAGCAGAGCCATGTTAATAAACTTGCACTGCTGTTTAGAAAAAGCTGCATAAATCAACTTTCCTGCTGATGTTGTTTTTTTCTAAATGCTCTTAGAATAGATAAAATCCTGTGTACAAATGCCAGTTTAGTATTTGCATGGATACTGTACATCTGTGGGTGCTTACAGTGTCGCATTTGGCAAGTGCATTTTATGTCATTTCATGCTGTATTCTGATTGATTGGTTTGTAGATGGCACATGGTGAGAATTTCTTATTTTCTGATTTCGATTGACAACCAAAGATGTGACTACATTTCTTTGACGATTATAAATTTTTATCTGAGAATTCAAAAAAACTGTGTATACAGGGACCTTCACACATCTCCCATTTTTTGGGAAATATTAGACATCTGATTGTTCTCATAGGTAAGGAACAGTTAAGTTCATACTAATTAATCTGTGTGGTGCCTGTATGTTGACAAGACGAGCCTTTACATTTCAGTGAAATGATGTAGTACTTCAAAGAAGTATCCATAAAATTTAAAGAAATCATCCTGATTTTTTCCACAGAGGGGTTTGATGAAGTGAAGCATCTGTGCTGTGGTCGAAACATGACGATCCTGACAAGGAACTCCAGTGACCACGAGTGCTGTGGATATGACCAGTACAACACGAAGACCCAGTGCTGCATTGTGATAAATAAAAAACTTGAGATACGTCCTATAAATTCCAGTATCTGTGAAGGTGAGCTCTTATGGCCCTATACACTGTGGGACAACCGCGATCTTACAAGTTTATTGCATGTCAAGTGTGTGAGACGGAGCAATTAAGCCTCGGTTGTTTCAGATCTCAATCTTGAGGCATTAGAAACAGTTAAGTTCATGCTAATTAATGTGTGTGGTGCTTGTATGTTGACAAGACGAGCCTTTACATTTCAGTGAAATTATGTAGTACTTCAAAGAAGTATCCATAAGATCAACACACGATGAATCATGTAAGCTTAGTTGTGACTGAGGTAACAGTGATAAAGTTTAAAGAAATCATCCTGATTTTTTTACAGAGGTGTTTGATAAAGAGAAGCATCTTATCTGTGGTCGAAACATGACGATCCTGACAAGGAACTCCAGTGACCACGAGTGCTGTGGATATGACCAGTACAACACGAAGACCCAGTGCTGCATTGTGATAAATAAAAAACTTGAGATACATCCTATAAATTCCAGTATCTGTAAAGGTGAGCTCTCATGGCCCTATACACTGTGGGACAACCGCAATCTTACAAGTTTATTGCATGTCAAGTGTGTGAGACGGAGCAATAAAGCCTCGGTTGTTTCAGATGTCAATCTTGAGTCATATCAGATTGAGCAATGACTGCCATTGTATCGCAGCTCTATGATGTAAATAGGGCCCCAAAAAAGCAAGCAGAGACATGTTAATAAACTCGCACTTTTGTTTTTGAAAAAGCTGCATAAATCAACTTTCCTGCTGATGTTGTTTTTTTTCTAAATGCTCTTAGAATAGATAAAATCCTGTGTACAAATGCCAATTTAGTATTTGCATGGATACTGTCAATCTCCGGGTGGTTACAGTGTCGCATTTGGCAAGTGCATTTTATGTCATTTTATGCTGTATTCTAATTGGTTGGTTTGTAGATGGCACATGGTGAGAATTTCTTATTTTCTGATTTTGATTGACAACCACAGATTTGACTACATTTCTTTGACGATTATAAATTTTTATCTGAGACACAAAAAAAGCAGTTTATATAGGGACCTTCACACATCTCCCATTTTTGTGGCAATATTAGACATCTGATTGTTCTCATAGGTAAGGAACAGTTAAGTTCATGCTAATTAATGTGTGTGGTGCCTGTATGTTGACATGACGAGCCTTTACATTTCAGTGAAATGATGTAGTACTTCAAAGAAGTGTCCATAGGATTTACACATGTGACTGAGGTAACAGTGATTAAGTTTAAAGAAATCATCCTGATTGTCTCCACAGAGGGGTTTGATGAAGAGAAGCATCTTATCTGTGGTCGAAACATGACGATCCTGTCAAGGAACTCCAGTGACCACGAGTGCTGTGGATATGACCAGTACAACACGAAGACCCAGTGCTGCTGTGTGATAAATAAAAAACTTGAGATACGTCCTATAAATTCCTGTTGCTGTAAAGGTGAGCTCTTATGGCCCTATACACTGTGGGACAACCGCGATCTTACAAGTTTATTGCATGTCACACTGTGTGAGACGGAGCAATTAAGCCCCAGTTGTTTCAGATGTCAATCTTGAGTCATATTAGATGGAACAATGACTGCCATTGTATCGCAGCTCTATGATGTAAATAGGACCCCAAAAAAGCAAGCAGAGCCATGTTAATAAACTCGCACTGCTGTTTAGACAAAGCTGCATAAATCAACTTTCCTGCTGATGTTGTTTTTTTCTAAATGCTCTTAGAATAGATAAAATCCTTTTTACAAATGCCAGTTTAGTATTTGCATGGATACTGTACATCTGAGGGTGCTTACAGTGTTGCATTTGGCAAGTGCATTTTATGTCATTTCATGCTGTATTCTGCTTGATTGGTTTGTAGATGGCACATGGTGAGAATTTCTTATTTTCTTATTTCGATTGACAACCAAAGATGTGACTACATTTCTTTGACGATTATAAATTTTTATCCGAGAATTCAAAAAAAACTGTGTATACAGGGACCTTCACACATCTCCCATTTTTTGGGAAATATTAGACATCTGATTGTTCTCATAGGTAAGGAACAGTTAAGTTCATACTAATTAATGTGTGTGATGCCTGTATGTTGACAAGGCGAGCCTTTACATTTCAGTGAAATGATGTAGTACTTCAAAGAAGAATCCATAAGATCAACACATGATGAATCACGTAAGCTTAGCAGTGACTGAGGTAAAAGTGATAAAATTTAAAGAAATCATCCTGATTTTTTCCACAGAGGGGTTTGATGAAGTGAAGCATCTGTGCTGTGGTCGAAACATGACGATCCAGACAAGGAACTCCAGTGACCACGAGTGCTGTGGATATGACCAGTACAACACGAAGACCCAGTGCTGCAGTGTGATAAATAAAAAACTTGAGATACGTCCTATAAATTCCAGTATCTGTAAAGGTGAGCTCTCATGGCCCTATACACTGTGGGACAACCGCGATCTTACAAGTTTATTGCATGTCAAGTGTGTGAGACGGAGCAATTAAGCCTCGGTTGTTTCAGATGTCAATCTTGAGGCATTAGAAACAGTTAAGTTCATGCTAATTAATGTGTGTGATGCCTGAATGTTGAGAAGACAAGACTTTACATTTCAGTGAAATGATGTAGTACTTCAAAGAAGTATCCATAAGATCAACACACGATGAATCATGTAAGCTTAGTTGTGACTGAGGTAACAGTGATAAAGTTTAAAGAAATCATCCTGATTTTTTTACAGAGGTGTTTGATAAAGAGAAGCATCTTATCTGTGGTCGAAACATGACGATCCTGACAAGGAACTCCAGTGACCACGAGTGCTGTGGATATGACCAGTACAACACGAAGACCCAGTGCTGCAGTGTGATAAATAAAAAACTTGAGATACATCCTATAAATTCCAGTATCTGTGAAGGTGAGCTCTTATGGCCCTATACACTGTGGGACAACCGCGATCTTACAAGTTTATTGCATGTCACACTGTGCGAGACGAAGCAATTAAGCCTTGGTTGTTTCAGATGTCAATCTTGAGGCATGTCAGATTGGATCCAACCCTATGAAATAAGAAAACAGTTACTTTAAATTATTACATGGACATGTTGGTCTTAGTAGATCCTACTTCTCATTGTCTACAAGCCTGTTAAAGATGTTTTAAAACAGACGTGAACTAACTTGAGACTGAGTGCAGTGAATGTTGTATTTGTTTGTTTTGTTACTCAGGCTGTGCGTAGCGAAGGCAAATGTCTGAGCAGGTGTTTAGTTTTGTCTAAAGTTGAAAAATATGCTTTTTTTTCTGTTGTGATGAATCATACATTCAAAATACTTTGTGCTATGTGTCACACAGGTGTGCAACCACAGGTAAGAAACAACCCTTTATCTTCAGTTGATTTACCTGATTTATCTTTTATGAGGGTGCCCTCTGAAATATTTACATTTTTGTGTGTGTGTTTTCAGAAATTTGAGGACGTCCAACCCAACTGGTGAGTCAAGCAAAGGTTTTAACCAACAAAACCCATTTGTCACACATTGACAGTAAAAATTGCGTTGTTAAATATTGAAGCAGTTTTGGTCAGTGTACTAGAACGCAAATTTGACCCACTACCAATGAATGTTTTTGACCCAATTTTTAATATTATGTAGCCATTTACATGTTACTGTTTGGTTATTGACCCAGTGTCAAACAAGCTCAAGTTTTACCTTAAAACTGTCACAAATGTGTTGTTAGTTGTACAAAAAATCTGCGTATGACATTCTAACCCTAACCCTATTTCTAGAAATGTGTAATGTCTCATCAGCATGCTCAAGATAAACGGAGACCCGTGCAGCAGTTTTTGTATATTCATACAAAAACTGCTGCATAGCACCACCAGAGGTCAAAAACTCCACAGTGAATCTTGAACCCAGTTATTGTATTGTTGTTAATATGATCTTTAGTATGCTAAATCAGAGTCATGCACACTTTGGGCACTTTTGGTAATTTTACTGTACAAAGAGTGTGCGTCATTGTTTTATAGTATACATGTGATGTGGACTGCTTTTGTGTTTATTCTTGCTTATATTTGCACATTCACAGCACAAGTCTCTGTGGGTCAACATGTTACAATCCAAATCACTTTCGCTGCTGTGAGAGATACCAGACAAAGTCTCATTGTTGCTGTGCCCAAGGTATGACGGTGGGTGTGTTTGTTTTGATGAGTGTTTTGAGTGTGTATGCATGTCAGATGCTATCTGATGGGACATTATTTCATCAGTGTTGTATCTGCTGTGTTTGAATTTTTATTTTATACAACGTGAAGCACACATGTAACAGTTAGTTCAACAAGGCAGTTAGTGATGCATTTATTTTGAAATTTGTTTGCTGGATACATTGAGTAACTGGGTGAACACACTAACTACTCAAATCAAAATGAAAAGTAGACCTTAAACAGTGGATGGTAAGATTGTACTGTACAACACCAATTGTAAAGCATGTCAACTTGTGCAATGAATGCACAAAGGGCCAAAGAGCATAAGCAGTTTTCCCTTTCCCAAAATGATCTTGGCACAAGATTGTTCACATTTAAAATATATATTAAATAGCATGGTTAAACAGCATTCTCTCATCAAGGAATCAAGATCACCATGTAAGTAATTATAAATTCATCCACATATTTAATTTTTCTTCAAGGTGATTATTGGACATGAAAACATGCCAATCGCTAAACACAGGGCTTATTTGGTACATACAGGAATGGCTGGTGGCGATGATGGAAAATTAATTGTGAAACTACTGGTGCGTTCCATTTACCTCGGAAGTCGGAGGTCGGAGCTGGGAATGACGTCACACTCGAGTTGATGGCATTCCAGTTACAAGTCGAAAACCTTGCCCGGCCAACCATTGTTTACTAGCCAGGTGTGCATTTCCCGCACAACCACGGAAGGTAGCATGGAACTATCTTTGTATGATGCGTTAAACTAACTGAATAAGACTGTCATACCTTGTTGGTACCACCGTAGTTTGAACCAACATAGTTCGAACTAACATGTTTCCAGGTTCGTATGTCTGACTTTCAAAGCACGAAATTGTCATATTATGCCTAAATATGTCAGTTGTGACCGATATTAAGTGACATTATGCTTATGCTAACTTATTATTTAGACTTTTCATTTACTTTTACATTTACATTTACTCACTTGGCAGACACTTTTATCCAAAGTGACTTACATTTGAGGAACAACATAAAATAATCACAGAGCATCAAATACAGCATCTATATCTACAACTGACAATACATATTAATAAATGCAGCAATAAATACTAGTAAGTGCTAATGGCACATATTGCATCATATTAGTGTCTTACTGGCAATAACAAGAATTCAACAATAGTATTAATGAAATCACAAATACAAATAATATATAACCTAATCATTTTATTTTGCCTAAATATAAGATATAACTTTTTTTGTAGCAATAGTGACATTTTAGCAGAAAAAAGAAAGAACTGCGATCACAAGATATTTAGTACAGGTTTAATCTGAGAGAATTTTCACTTCAACACTATTATGAATCTCTTGGCCACAAGTGATATCAAGCTCTTGAGAATAGCTCAGGGCAATAAGTGGCTTCTGTTCTCTATTGAAACAGATACGGTTTCGATGCTGTGAGTTCTATATTTACCTTTGTTATAATGGCAACGAAAGCTCTCAGGGATTAATTCATTACAGTACTTTCATGAATTTTATGCTGTCCCCTTTTATATTTATATTTGTAATGAAGACTACAGAACACCCATCTTCCTCAGATGCTTAGAAATGTATACATGAAGGTAATATTAAAAGTTTTGTCTTTACAATCTCCATTTTGTCCGGAGACAAAGGGTTAGCTCAGTTGGTAAGGTGCAGGACTCACATCCCAACGGTTGAGAGTTTGTTCCCACCTTGGGACAACTTTTATTTTAAGAGCAACGCCCTTTAACTGTGACATAATGAGCATGTACCACACTGAACCTTTAAGTTATTGTGAACAGACGGGTAATCTGTGAGAAAAACAACTACTGTTTGTAGATGTTCTACACTAAAATACTCAAATAATGCAACCCTACCCATGACATTACATTTAACAACTACATTTTTAAAAAACTAACACAGATTATAGCCACCTCCTACAACTGCATTTTCTGCTATCTGTGACGTAGTCACCATGAACTGAGCTTCTAACCACAGGTCAGGAGCTGTAGTTTGAACTATGCAACAACAGTGGTCACGAATGTTCATTGGAACTTTGGTTTCGGGGAACACCTGCGTCGTTTACCAATGGTTCGTACCATTTAAGTTTAGTTACCTCCATAGTTCGAACTAGGGCTTGGAGAAACAGTTGCGTCGCAACTGCGTAGTTCCAACCAAGGAAGTTGCTACCATAGTTAGCAACGATGCTTTTGGGAAACGCACCCCAGGTTAGCTATTGTTACACCCATTGATAAAAAAAAGACAAAAACACATTACAGTATTTACTCTTACTGCACACTATGGCAAAACATCCACAGACAGCAGTTGGACAGCACTTTGTGAATGAACATTTCAATGAGTACAGGATGCTATGCTAATAAACAGTTTAAGCATTCAGTAACTGTTAAGCAGCCACCTTGGATCACAAAGTCAGGATAGTATGGTTCTCCTGACTTAAGGGGGCGTTCCCTTTGAAATTTTCAACTTTGAACTCAGAAATTCCTGCTTCACGTGTCATATAGAATGCACTTCAACGATGATTTGTAAATTTATTCCCTAGGGTCCACATGCCATTCTAGTTCAAGTGCTAGACGATAGTTTAAATTTCCCTAAAAGAGGCTATGAGAGCAGGTTTTATGGCAGCTAAAATTTATTGACATGTAGGTGGAAATCACCACAAATTTCCAAATAGGAATTACTGCTTTCAATATGGATCTCTCAAATTTAAAATAAAATAAAATATCTCTGAAATATAAAATTGGTTGAGACTACACTTCATCACTTCAAGCAACCCTTTTTAATAAAATGTTTCCCCCCCCTAAAAATTAGGGTCTTTATTTTACTTACATTTTGAATTTATTAATAGAGAGAGAATTTATTATTATTATCCTTTCTTTTTGATGTGAAAAGTGACAGTCCATTGTTTTGATTTGACAGTCCATTGTTGACTAAAAACACATGTTACTAAACATAATGGCACTGAATGAAAATGCAAGTTAGTTGTTATGATGTCCCGGACCTTTGCTTCAGGAAATTTTCTCTAACTGGACCTCTTTGAATTCTAATTGAATACCTCTTCCCTAGGACACCGTCCGCTGTTTCATCAGGAGCGTATAGGCACATGGGGGCCATTATGCGGCTACATTATGAGGTGCTGTGATGAAAGTCACCAAGTTGGATCAGTCTATTATATAATTTTTTTTCCTTTTGATTATCTGTGTGATTTTGCAATCAGCCATCATTTGGTTGGTGATTTTGCTTTCCAGTGACTCATTTTGTTTTCAACAAATTGTACAATGTACAGTAAGATTTTGAACTTTAGAACTACTTACGATAGCGTGCCTAAATCTTTTGTTCAAAATGTTAGGTTTGAGTTTTACATGGACCCAAGAGTGGACACACACTCATAAGATGTCATTGTAAAAAGTTTTTTAATGACCAAAACAGAAGAAGTGGGGAAGTGTGGCTGGTGATTGCAAGAGGCAGGCAGGCACAGGTGAGAAATGTGGTTGGCAAGTTGTAGCAGGGTGATGTAGCAGATAGAGTGGGAGACACGGGAGTACACGTTAGAAAAATTCATACAGGTAAAAGGAGGTCAAGAGACACCAGAGGCAAAGTTGATTATATTACCACTTGAAGAACAGAAACTATCTGGCGCCAACTCACAGGAGATCAGGAGTTTAGCAGGAGCTTAATGGGTTGATTGCTAGCAGATGCAGTGACGAACCGGGTGCTAGGAGATGACGCATGCACACACGCACACACACACACACACACACACACACACACACACACACACACACACACACACACACACACACACACACTCAAGACCATGAAACAGGGAAAATACTGGACACAGAAAAACACTAAAATATAACAAGGGTCATGGAAAACCCGTGACTTTGTATAGATGTTAATCTTGGCAATTGCAGGGCAGTTTCTTCAGTGGATGAAACTGGGAAAACCCCACGTTTATTATTTCATCAGCCTTACAGCTGGAAAGTCACAAGGGGCAGGGAGAAGGGATGAGAAGCTTACGCATTCCCTTATAAGCCACACCTTTACACTCTAGAGGACCAGCTTTCAAAGAGGGTGTTGTTTTGAGAAATAACATTTAAAACTGCACATGAGACAGTTTATCTCAAACTTGATTTTCTCATCCATGTATTCCTTACTGTTGCCTCTCTCTCACACCCTCCCAGTCACATGTTTCAAACATCATTCATCCCCACACCTTCCAGCTGATAAACAAACGCTTTATTTCCTGTTTTGCATTAACTGATCTATCCCATATCCATACCCTCACCCCCACCCCACTCTGTTAAGGTCGATGTGATGCTGCAGTGTATAACCCACAAACACATGTCTGCTGTGATGGCTGTGTATACGAGAGGAGGCCTTGGATTGATCAAGTAATGTACTTTCTCTGTTTTTGACCTGCTCAGCTGGGTGGAGTTCAGTATTTCCTACAAAGTCTTTGTATGTGTTTTTCTGTGGGAAACAATACTTTCCAGTGAGAATTGTAGGTTTGGAAACTCCAAAATTCCTAAAAGAAAAAGAAAAAAGTTTAACTCATTTGTGGCCTGCCTCTGACAACATTTAATTAATGAAAATACTTGTTTGAGAAAAAACAACACATTTCTTTAATTATAATATAATAAGAATTATTTATATGTTTGAGAACGGACAGCATGGCAACACTGTTAGGATTATCCAAAAAAAAATCCTGCTTTTTTGTAGGATGCAGTTACGTTGCGAGAGCTCGGAGCTCCACCCAGCTCATTTTATACAACAAGTGAGGGTGTTTTGTATCTATTGGATAAAAAGCCCCGCAAACGTTTGTCTCCACATTACCTGTTAACCATTAACAATACCCTGGTAAGACTCAAACAACTTGTGCACATTTTATTTGCAGTGATTAATATTTGCATTAGTTTATTATTATTTTTGTCTGTATGTTCCTCATATTTTGGAAGAATTTATGTGCATGTATGTTCAAATGTGTGAGCATTGGAATGTGTGTAGGAAATGTGCCTGCTTGTGTCTGTACTGCTTCCCCCTTACTGGTTCCCCCTTCTCTGATTTTCCAAGTGCTGCGGAGATATGCCATACGGCCTGACACAACGTGGGGTCACTTTGTATAAGGACGGAGTAGATGTAGAGGAATGTTCAGAGATCAATATTGCTTACAATCCAGCCAAAGGGACTACATTTTGTTGTCAGTTTCATGGGTCACCTGGACAACACTGCTGTGGGATAGAAGTCTATGAGCCTTCTACTGAGATCTGCTGCAATGGACACAGGTGATTATATGTGCATGTGTGTTTACGCTTATCCATTAAAATACTGATGAAATTCCATGAGATAAGAAGAGCTTTTAAAAAAAATCTGCTGGGTGTATTGCAGTGTCTGGTATGTGCAATTTGCATGCTGTTTGTGTACAGTGTGTTTTCTACAGCTGAGGCAGAGTGTGGAAAATAGTTAATTTCTGTGTCTCTTAGATTAGCTTGGGGATCGACACAAATGGAGACAAGGTGGCAAAGGAAAATTCTCTGTGTTCCCCACAGACAAGGAGGTGGCTGCGTGGGAATGGTGCTTAGTTCATTAGTACAGTCTCTGAGACAGGCAGGAATTCCAGCAGCTACTTGTTGTCTCCGTTTTGTTTTTCTTTCTGGCAGCCTTCAAAGGGCAGCCAGATACTGAGCCAAATAATGTCTGATTGTCTGGGTTTGCTGCTGCTTTGACGTATGTTGGGTTTAATAAAATCAGTCTCTGCGTAAGTTTGTCACATGCTTGTGCATGTGCATGTTATGACTCCAAAACTGAACCTATCAATATTTTTAAACAATGAAACGACTGTGAAATATGAAAGCAGTTGTTGGTGGTGATTAATCCAGATAATAGTCACCCAACTCAGCAGCTGTTCAAGTTTTGACCTTTAGGTAAAATATATGGTTTTATGCCCTGAATTAATTTGGGGATTTGGGTAGGAGAGTATGAGAGAGTATGAGAAGTGAAGAACTGCCAATAACAGCCCCCATGTGAAGAGCTGTGAAGAGCCAAAAGGCTATCTAGAAGGGAAGAGACTGTATGCAGCAACAGGGAAAGGAAACAGGAGATGTGTCTACATCGTCACCAAGACCCCAACTGCTTAGGCGTACCGTGGATCTCCCCCACCTCTTATCTCCAGAGAGGGAGAGAGGAAGGGGAGACGCACTACATGTGGGAGAGAGAGGGAGAGAGAGAGAAGCCACACCAGAGCTAAAATGAGAGTGAATTTTGGATTCACAATTGTCAGGAAGCAAAATACATGCAGATGTCTGCTGTGTCTGCTAGATGTGTAAGTCTGTAAGTGTTTGCCAACATCAATAGCAGACTGATAACTTGACAATACTTCCAGGCTGTTGTGTGATTGGTTGCCTTACAGTTCTTTTGCTTCCTCTTCAATTCAGTTTTATTTATATAGCATCAAATCATAACAGTTATCACAGGGCACTTTTCAGCAGGTCTAGATCATACTCTGCACACAGATGTTTATGTGTGTTTAAGCTTATCCATGAAAATACTGATGAAATACAGTGAGACGTTTCCTACACAGATGTGTGAGAGCTGTGCAGGAAACATAGTTCAGTAGTACAGACTCTGAGACAGGCCGGCATTCCAGCAGCCACACTGACAAGGTCTCCTTTTTTCTGTTCCTGCCAACCTTGAAATGCACCCAGCTACTGAGCCAAAGGGAGTGTCTGTCTCGGTTTTTAGCTGCTTTGATTTATACTATGTCTGCTTTCCTGTCATTTCTGGCTGCTTTTTAACCATTTGTATGGTCCTGACCTTCCTGGGGCCCTGAGCAAAATTCTGGTATGGGCCCTCCTGCCTGACTCGTCAGCCATGAAACAATTTACTATTGGTGAAGTGAGTACAGTACAGTCATACTTGACACTGCAGTGCTCCCACTTGTAAAACAGTCTGTCACTGTAATAAGAATTAATGCAAACCTCTTCTAGACTTGTCTTCAGGGTAGGAAAAATCATAAAGTCTGTTGAGAGTGAGGGCCAGTCTGCTGGGTCATGTGGTGGAGCAGCAACTGTTCAATTAGGGTCTGAGCTGAGCTGCTTGTATCTGATGTTAGCTGTACATCTCTGACTGTGCTCATACTGACTGAGGCTGCCTGTGTTTCACCTGGGTCTGTGTGACATGCTAAATTAGTCTGTACTGGGTCTACTAGTACTGGCTGATGCTGGATGTGGATCAACTGTACAGGCTGATGATCCAGGATCTACTCTACTGTAAAACTTTTAAGCATAGCCCCTGTAAATTATAGATAACAATACCTGAAAAATATAATGTATTGCTTCATCAGTTCATCATTCAAACTAGCTCCATCAGATTTACTTTCATACATTTTCAAAAGTAAAATATTATTTATACTAAGACTTGGCAGAATACGTGATGCTTAGACTATTATTTACTAAGATACTCTATGTGCATCCATATAGCCCAGTCTGCCCATGCTAATCACCATTTTAATAGTCAGTGTCAACCCATTGCTTTCCATCTTGTATATATCCAGAGTTGCAAGTAAACCTTGACTGAGAGACTAGATCATTATTGTCTTGTTTTAAAATAAGGAGTGCCATCAGGCACATACATTGTCTGGACTGGTCCTCACAGATGTCGCTGTTGCATGCATGAGTTTCATTTCCTGTACTTGCATATAAACGTAATAAATAGTTGTATTTGTCTCTAACATTGGTCAGGCAAAATATCTGGCAAGAGAGAGACTTGCTGCAAGCTAGGACAAACTATTAATCCTCTCACCAAAATTGTAAACATTAACACTCACTTTGACATGAGAGTGAGGCGGGACCCTACCCAACATGCAATATTTGCGTATATGACGGTCCAGCTGTCATGTTTAACGCTTCATGACACCGGCTCTGTGCATGTGCATGTTATGACTCTTATGCCTTTTCATATTCCAGGCCATCAGGCACACACATTGTTTACAATCTTAATTGTGCTCTGATATTTAAAGGGGCTATACTGTATGTAGTTTTTTAATGAAGTGGATCACTTTTGTATTGCCTGCGTGTGAAGGGGTTGTCACCTCACATAACAACAATCAACTTGCCAGGTTTTTCTGTTACATCTGACAGAATTCCTGATCCCATGTGAAGACTCCCGGGTCGGATTTTCTGGGAAATCCATTGGCTGTTACTCTAATTGCTATAAAGTGTGGCAACAATCTCATTTGTTATATTCAGTCCAGGCCACCGCTTTCGTTATCTTTGCATCATTTCGTGTAGCATTATAAGTTCATATAAGTTCAACCTCTAGCTGATAAAAATATTGCTGTAATGTTGCAGTGGGAGATTATACTAGTTTCCAGCATGTTGTGTGAAGCTGTCTCCCAGTGTTTTGGTCTCTGTGTGACCGATTCTGCTCGCTCATGAATTTGAGCGAGGGTACAAGCACACTGAGATTGCAATCTGAAAACCGCATCGCTAGTGGTCGCTGAAAACTATAGTTACAGTATGTTTTAGTCCTTCAATTTGGTTAAAGCTGCACTATCAATCTTTTAAAATTTCTCGTCCACTCCTTCAGTGCATCATGGGAGGTCTCCCGGCAGTGTAGGCCTAAAGCAGCATAACTAAGGGATGATTCAGGGCTGACCTGAGCAAACCCTTGGATAAAAGCGTCTGCCAAATGAGTAAATGTAAACCTGAACTATAAACTGTATCAAAGAGGAATGTCCTAAGCCTGCTCTTAAATGTGGAATGGGTTTCTGCTTCCTGAACCCATACTGGGAGCTGGTTTCACAGGAGAGGAGCTCCTAGTGGCAAAGAATGACATAAAGGTTATCAGGCTACAGTGGAGGCTTTTCTTCTTTTTTTAGTCATTGGTCTCACACGTGTCTGATGAAACAGATGCTCTTCTATTTTAATTAATAGAGCTATTTACATGTTCTGTCTATACACTGGTTTTATGCAGGACTGAAGCTTCAGCTGCCGACATGCTGCTTTCTCCTTGCAGCCGATGTAGCAACTGTATTAAAGAAATTGTCTCGCAATCTTAAGGATCAGAGAAAGCAAATTCTAACTTACCCTATTTTGAATGTAAAATGATATGTTTTTAGAACATAATATTAATATATAACTTTTTTATCTCTCTTACCTTAATCCATATTAACTATGAGCTCTGTTCCTCCACCCAGATATCCCAAAAAAGAAAACATGCACTGCTGTGGGGTGAAAGCCTACAACATTAAAGACCCACTGATGAAGTGCTGCGCAGGGACACTGTATAACCTGACGTGTTTAGGACATGGACATGACGCACAGTGTTGTGGATCCATTCTGCAAAAACCAATGGTAGGTTTAGTAGTCTTCTTCTTCTTCTTCTTCTTCTTCTTCTTCTTATTATTATTATTATTATTATTATTATTATTATTATTATTATTATTATTAGGTCTATTACTTGTGCACATTTCAAAATACATCAATGATTGTAAATGTACCTAAAAAGAAGAAAACAGAAAATTCCTGAGTTTTGGGAAGATCTTCGCCCTTACAACTTAGCTTATGTAAGTGTAATAGTAGCCAGCTAGGCTGTGCAGTGAGTAAACCTCACTCCTCAACGCCTTAACAGACATGCTAGCGACTGAAACTAGCACCCATGGGTTTTAGCCTCTGTCTTTATTTTCGAAAGCGCTTCCAAAAAAATTGCTTGCAACAAGAAATGTGAAATAACAAATGAATACACTGAAAAAGGTTTCTTTGCACAATATGAAAACATGTAATGCATTATAAATATAGTAGAAACAGATGTGCATTGTCCAAAAAAGTTACTTAAACTAGAAAAAACAAGCTACAGATTACTGCATTGTATTCCATTATATTTTTATATTTTGAATTGTCACCTGCCACCTGAAGTTTGTGTTTACCTCTATATAAATACAGACATTTCCACCATTAAAAATTATGTGTTTAATGGTCAAAATTATTGTGGGGGAAGGACCCCAGACCCACCATTCACATAATTCAGAATTGAATATTTCTTCAAAATGCTGTTTAAACATCTTTTCATCTTGTTCTCGTGACCCCAATATTGTGCATCGCCACATCTCTTGAGCTAAGTGTATCATCACACCCTCAATCAGAGCCCTAAAGTCCCCACCACTTTAACAAAAAGTAATGCCCTTGCACAGAACAAAGCATCTCTATACTGAACGTAAACAGAACCATTTCAACATTTTATGGCTAAAATTAAAATCTTTTATTTTAGACCAAAACTCATCTATCTGGTTTGATGCGCCAGTCTCAGCATTTCTGTTCATAACCCTGGTGGCAAACAAGCAGATTTTAACCAACCACTATTAATTTGATCATTCATACTATTCATAAAAATGCTTTATATCTACTTTATAAACAGGATGTTTGCTGCTCATGTGAGGAGAAAGAGGTGGTCTACACCAAAAAGACAGGATTCAGATGCTGTGGTCACCTCTACTACAACACTTCTCTGTGGACATGCTGTGCAGGGAAACTGAGTCCAGTACACCAACCAGGACAGCATCAGGGCAGCATGATTGAAGGTCAGTTGTGCAATGCTTGGCCTCAGAGAATAGCACTTGATGTATATTGTCTAAGTCAGGGGTCGGCAACCTTTAACACCGAAAGAGCCATTTGAACCCAGTTTCCATGGAAAAGAAAACACTGGGAGCCACAAATACTTTTTGACATCTAAAATGAAAAAAAACGCATTTATTTAAAAAACAACAACAACAACTTCCCTTTCATGCTTCGGGGTTCACCCCAGCCATACACTTATTAGTGCTTTGACTATACTTTTGAAGATGGGCTATCTTATCTAAAATGAAGATAATACTGTATATATTGCTTTTTCTTACCTTTACACTTTTGTATAAACACCTATAGTGTGTTGCTTATGAAAACCCGAAATCCACGAAGTGCTACAGAGAAAATTAATTTTTATCTATGTAATGAACACATTTTGAATTCTTGAAAAAATAATAATGTCTGAATGTCTCTTTCAAATAAATTAAAAAGCTCAACTTAAATTATCCATGTAGCAAACCGTCAACCTTATATCGCCTTTGGGCTTTCAGAGCATGTAGCGGAGCCTTGACCTGAATTTAAAAATAAAGTAGTACGTACTGCACGGTCCTGACTAGAACCGGTGACCTCGGGTACGAGAGGCGGACATGCTGACGAGGAGGCTAAAACCCACGGGCCCTAGCATTGTCGCCAGTGCGTCTCTTAAGGTGTCGTGGAGTGAGGTTTTACTCACTGCACTGCCTCGCAGGCTTCCGTTATACTCACAGGACTGTAAACTGTCATCTGTGAGGCGTGAACGGCATTTGTTTTTAATGTAGTTCATGGTGGATTAAATACTTACTAACTAGTTATTTTTTTTAGTAATTTATTTTCTCAAGCCACTCGGAGCCGCAGTATTAGGATGAAAGAGCCACATGCGGCTCCGGAGCCGCGGGTTGCCGACCCCTGGTCTAAGTGATTATATGTGTGTATCTTTTTCAGAATCCAGACTTCTATCAATGAACAATCTGAATGAAACACACCTCTGCGAAAACAGTAAGATATCTGTTTATAGATTAGATTTTTTGTGAACTTGGTAACTAATATTGTTATTGAATATATGTGGATTTGTTTGTTGTTCCTGTTTAGTGCTAATCGGGACTTTGGAACGTGTGTCTCTGCACAACATCGTGTTCAACAGTGTGCTGAAAATCTTTGGAAGAAATGCCATTATGAAACCTCTGCCCTCACGTCACATCCTGAAAAGACCTGATCTCTGCAACTTCCCAAAACTGATCCCTGGGAAGACCTACTTCTTTGATGAAGCTAATCTCTTCATTGATTTCAACAATGACTCTATTGTCGAGTCACTCCATTTCATTATTTCCAAGTGTTATTGTTGTCAGGTCACTGCTGGCTAATCTGTTCCTGCATGGACTTCCTTTGAAGCGTTGAACGATTTACTTGACAAATATTATCATTTAATGCTTACTTCTCATTTAAAAAGCTCATCACCAGCAGTTATAAGTAACATTACTTTATATTACTCACTCATCTCTCTTAAAGGTGCTCATCGATAACCCAAAAGCCTCCACATCCTGTGGTTTAACATGCAGCAGGGCCAGATTAATTTACAATGGGGGCCCTGGGAAAATATTGAGGACAGTGGTTTACTGCATAGTTCAGAGTTTTTGGAGCATGCTATCTTATTGTGAAGGACGGAAGTTCAGTCTTGGACATGTTGACAGTATTGATGTTGATTTGTCCTACTCAGGAACAACCTTAAAAACAGGCAGAACAAGCAGCACATACAGCACGTCAACAAGGGTGGCTGACTCAGGACTTTGTGCACGGCTAATTCCCCATTGATAGCTTCCTTTTGCCAACTCTGATAAACACAGAGCTAAAGTAAACATCAATATTGGGTTAGGAAGGTAAGAAGTTAGACTTGACTTTTACCCCATTAAATTAACTGAAATCATAATAAGCATTTTATTGTAACTGTAATAAAAGAATAATATTAATACATGTAAAAAAAAAAAAAATCTTAATTCTTTTTACTTTATATGACACTTTACCAAACAAATTTGCAATCTAATTACCACAAACTAATTGCCACCTAATAGACCTGGAACCTTCAAGGGGCCTTGACGGTCTGCTGTGGCTAGCATCAATCAAATATTCCTCGTATTGAAGCTGAAGGGTTTACACTCCTTCCAAATCTGAATAAAACCTGGTGATTCTTGAATAAAGTATTACCAGAGGCTTGCGATCTAGCTCAGAAAATACAATGTATAAATAAGACTGCTTTGGAGAGGTTAGGCACCATCTTCAACCTCCAGCCATTGCAAGTTAACACATCCTAAACAGTCTGTTCACTGTCAGACCCCACCTCTCCAAAATATCAAAGTAGCTGAGCATTACAGGCATTAGTAACTGAAAACTACAATGCTTTACTGAGATTAAAATTGTAATACTCACATTACTTGTTACTAAAGGCAGTAATCACTACTGTAACACTACCCAACCCTGTGCATGGTGACATATTCATCTGTACACTGTGAAGTATAATTCTAGGAATAATTTCCAAAGATTGACAATAACAGCAGTTAAAGCTGAGCTGAGCAGAATATGTCTGATTAAAAGTAGCTAACTTCTTTGCTGTCACGGTAGCTAGTGACATGCAAGAGTATTACTACATAGCTTGATTTTCACATAAGCTATAAGCGAATATGTTTGGATTTTTGTATCATTATGCAATATTTTATTTTTGGAATGAATAACACAAATGGCAACTGTTTGCACACGTCCTTCACTTTTGTATGTTTACATACTGTATATGATGTGATTTATAATGTCATGATTTCTAAAGGTAGTTATTGATGAGCATATCTTAAAAACTATCAGGGGTACAAATACAAAGATCCAAAACCCCAGTCTAAACCCCCAAAGATTTGAATGTATGTTTCTCTGTATCTATTTGTGTTCTTCATTACATTTAGGCTGCAGTTTATCATGCGAATGTGATTTCTGTTCTGGCTGTGTGGCATTTATTGTACTGTACATTCCTCTGTAAACTGTGTGTTTACTGTATATGTGAATGGCAGGAATTTAAGCTAGAAAACCTATTTTCATATTAAAAAATGCATTTTTTGTAGAAGCAACTGAAAGTCATGATACTGCATGTTTAAATGTGTTGGTTGTTGGTATACAATTCAACATTGCATGTATAATTTTAATATATGACAGGACCTACTGCTGGTGCCTTGTGTGTTTTAAAAAAGTCTTAACTAAATAAAAACAGTTATAATTAAAACCTGTTGTTTTTTGGGCTTATGTGGAAGTTGCCATTAGGAAGCTTTACAGTACAGTAGTACTTTGACATTGCGGGATATAAACTTTATTGTACACAATGGTTTGTTACTTTTGTGTATGTCTTCATGGCTTTGTATCATTTAAGCTTATACTAACGAGGTGTCCATCCTCATCGATCATGTAGCACAAATTTAATGCAAATAAATGTGTGTTTCCATCCACTAACGTTATTCAAATGACAGCAAAAACACAAAGTTAACAATTAGCTGGTGAAGCAAATGAAACATCTATCAAGCTGAAGACCTAGAGAGTTTTCGGAGGATTTGGTGGAGACCACACCAGAGCTAAAATGAGAGTGAACATTGGATTCACAATTGTGAGGATGCACAGAGACACATGCAGATGCCTGCTGTGTCTGCTAGATGTGTAAGTCTGCAAGTGTTTTCCAACATAAATATCAGCCATGACAATATAACATGACAATATTTCCAGGCTGTTGTTTCATTGGTTGCCTTACAGTTCTTTCGCCTCCTCTTCAATTCAGTTTTATATAGCACCAAATCATAACATTATCTCAGGGCACTTTTCAGCAGGTCTAGATCATACTCTGCACACAGATGTTTATGTGTGTGCTTATCCATGAAAATAATGATGAAATTCAGTGAGACGTGAGGATCTTATGTCTGGTCTTATTTTATATTGCAGGGTCTGGTATATGCACTGTCACACAGCTATACAGCTGTGCAGGAAACATAGTTCAATAGTACAGACTCTGAGACAGGCCGGCATTCCACTTTAACAATGTGTCTCCTTTTTTCTGTTCCTGGCAACCTTGAAAAATGCACCCAGCTACTGAGCCAAAGGGAGTGTCTGGCTGGTTTTGCTGCTGCTCTCACTTACACTATGTCTGTTTTTATAAATTCTGTCTGTGTATTATCCGTTCATGTGATCCTGGTGTCCCTGGGGCCCTGAGAAAAATTCTGGTATGGGCCCTCCTACATGTCTCGTGAGCTATGTAAACAATTTACAATTGCTGTACAGTCATACTTGACACTGCAGTGCTCCCACTTGTAAAACAGTCTGTCACTGTAATAAGAATTAATGCAAACCTCTTCTAGACTTGTCTTCAGGGTAGGAAAAATCATAAAGTCTGTTGAGAGTGAGGGCCAGTCTGCTGGGTCATGTGGTGGAGCAGCAACTGTTCAATTAGGGTCTGAGCTGAGCTGCTTGTATCTGATGTTAGCTGTACATCTCTGACTGTGCTCATACTGACTGAGGCTGCCTGTGTTTCACCTGGGTCTGTGTGACATGCTAAATTAGTCTGTACTGGGTCTACTAGTACTGGCTGATGCTGGATGTGGATCAACTGTACAGGCTGATGATCCAGGATCTACTCTACTGTAAAACTTTTAAGCATAGCCCCTGTAAATTATAGATAACAATACCTGAAAAATATAATGTATTGCTTCATCAGTTCATCATTCAAACTAGCTCCATCAGATTTACTTTCATACATTTTCAAAAGTAAAATATTATTTATACTAAGACTTGGCAGAATACGTGATGCTTAGACTATTATTTACTAAGATACTCTATGTGCATCCATATAGCCCAGTCTGCCCATGCTAATCACCATTTTAATAGTCAGTGTCAACCCATTGCTTTCTATCTTGTATATATCCAGAGTTGCAAGTAAACCTTGACTGAGAGACTAGATCATTATTGTCTTGTTTTAAAATAAGGAGTGCCATCAGGCACATACATTGTCTGGACTGGTCCTCACAGATGTCGCTGTTGCATGCATGAGTTTCATTTCCTGTACTTGCATATAAACGTAATAAATAGTTGTATTTGTCTCTAACATTGGTCAGGCAAAATATCTGGCAAGAGAGAGACTTGCTGCAAGCTAGGACAAACTATTAATCCTCTCACCAAAATTGTAAACATTAACACTCACTTTGACATGAGAGTGAGGCGGGACCCTACCCAACATGCAATATTTGCGTATATGACGGTCCAGCTGTCATGTTTAACGCTTCATGACACCGGCTCTGTGCATGTGCATGTTATGACTCTTATGCCTTTTCATATTCCAGGCCATCAGGCACACACATTGTTTACAATCTCAATTGTGCTCCTATATTTAAAGGGGCTATACTGTATGTAGTTTTTTTTAATTACATGGATCACTTTTTTATTGCCTGCGTGTGAAGGGGTTGTCACCTCACATAACAACAATCCACTTGCCAGGTTTTTCTGTTACATCTGACAGAATTCCTGATCCCATGTGAAGACTCCGGGTCGGATTTTCTGGGAAATCTGGTCCTCACAGAGGTTGCATGAGTTTCATTTACTGTACTTGCATATAAATGTAATAAATAGATGTATTTGATTCTAACATTGGTCAGGCAAAATATCTGGCAAGAGAGAGACTCACTGCAAGCTAGCATAAACTTAACATTACTGTTATTTGCTGACATCAGACTTTGAAAGGAGAGGAGAGGAGGAGGATAGAGGAAGTTTACCTGATTGCTGTTTCAAATTCACTCAGATTGAGTTTTGCCCAGGATAGTTAATCCTTTCATGAAAATTGCAAACATTGACACTTGCTTTGACATGAGAGTGAGGTGGATGTCTGCTTCATTTGCGGGATGATAATTGTACACTGCCTTGATAAAACATTCAGTGTGGAAATATATGACAGGGGGTATGGAGGTCCTCCCCCAGAAGATTTGAGCATTGAACAGTTAATTTCCTGCATTCTGGTAACATTTTCTGCCACCACCTATGATCAGTGCTGGAAAATATAGGTGCTGGTACTTATTGCTCGACAATATGGCCGAAAATGTTATAACGATAAAACAATTCACATCATTCAATATTGATTATTTTTATGATGAATGTCAAATCATTATGAGATTATTATGAGAAGATTATTGCTCCTCAGTGAGAGTTGAAGAAACCAGCATCTTCAACCTCCAGCCACTGTACTAATTTAACATTCATTGTCAGACACCACCTCTCCAGTATAGTAGAGTATAGTTCACTCTTCCGTCTGCTGATCTCAAGGGTTATTAATGTACTTTACCATGGTTTATGGAGATATCCCCCAATCCATAACCCAAAAGCACATCCCTTGCCGTTTCTCTACACCGCGGGGCCCTACACTTGTAGTACTCTTAGTGATTAAATAGAGAGGAACGTTATCGCTGCAGTAATCCCACCAGCAATTACATAACATTATAACCCACATAACACTATTGAACTCTGTACCCCTGGTTCACTATGGAGCTAAATAAGAGCCAAACGTTTTGTTAATTTGAAAAAAAAATGTTATAGACAAACTAAAACATGAAATTTAAAACTTAAGTTTTAAATACAACCATGTATTCAAACTAAAAATAAGTTTGCCATTTTCTTTCCTGTTTAAATAAAACATTGATGTAATTCTGGAAGTATTTTGAAGAAATTATAAATTTTTATTTTTCACTTTTCTATATTTTGATATTTGAGGACATATTTTTTCAGTTCCATGTTTTATGTTTTCAGAATCAAAGCTTTGTAGCAGCTTCAAATCTGCTTTTTTTCACTTTCAGATCTATTTTTCAATTCCAGATCAGTTTTTTTGGTTTCAGACTTTTGGCCCCGATTTTGCGTAGGGGGCGTGGTTTCACCGGGGAGGGACGTGGAATCATGAGTGAGAGGCTGCGTCCAAAATCACCCACTATTCATTATACATGCATAGTGAGCTCGCCATTTTGTAGTGCTGTCCGAATGTATAGTGATAATTATTATACCATACCATGTAGTTCACTCAAGAATGTATCCCAGAATACATTTTGAAAAGTGTACAACCGATGGTCACTAACCAAGCCGTATATACCATCATGCATTGCGCTGATAGAAAAAACTGTCAATCTGACGGCAATGATGTAACTAACGGCTCTGAAATAACGGTCAGAGTAGTGTTTGAAAGTGTTGTTTTAATAACACGAGTGAGCTCACTTAATAGTGCTCTACAGTTAACTCCCTACATAGGGGGTAGCCCTGTCCTTTCATCCCTTCCCAAGGAACTGAACAAGCATTTCCTCTTGGTCTCAGGTGAAGACGGGTGGTTCTAACAACCATAACAACTGTCGTTAAAACAGTCAGGCTCTCTAACGAACCAACGGGATCAACAATCTTAGCTAACAATTCCACAGAGGTTTAATAGCTGAGTTTCCCTGACAATCAGTAAGAACTGAAGAAGTCTCTTGGATGAGGGACAAAATGTCTTCTAATTTTTCTTCAACCAAGTCCAGTTGCCCTGTGTTAAGTAATATTTTATTATTGTGTGACAGAAAAAATGAACTACTAGCCAATACCATTACCAGACCATATTACTTTAATTGGAAACCCAGCCAATATAATAACGCAAAATTGTCGGACCAGATTTATATATAGCCATTCAGATCGTTTTAGTTTGCCTAATTTGGGTTGTTGTTTTATTAATTTTTAACACACAACTCAAGGAAAGACCTAAGATAGGTTGGAGATATTACTAATAAAAGTGTAATATTTCTTCATGATTTGGGTGAGCTGCCCTTTTTATCAAAACAAAAGGCATTATTTATAGAGACTGTTTTGTGGATTCAAATATGTTTTCTTTTGTTTAATCTGAGCTCTCTCAGGCCTCTCTTCAGGTTGTTTGGCCTGGAAATTTGGATGTTGAACTGTTTCTGCCAAACAAAACTTAGAATCAATAAATAGCTACTAATGTTGAATACAAAAGCTCTGTAGAATTAAGATCTGTGCCAGATGAAGATGTTTATATATTTAGACAACACAGTATTTACCGTTTTACCGTCATTGAAACTATCTCGATGTTGTTTTCAAATGTCAAAGATATTACATATGACCCCAAAATATTCCCCAACATTTTCTCTGAACTAACTCACTGAACAGCAAATTTTAAATTGCAACTGCACAATGCAAGATCACATGTATTACATAGCTTACCTCAATATCCTCTCCTGCTGACTGAGACTCCATGTATTCCTAAACGTGAAGGGCCAAAATGTGCAAAGGAAAACTCACTTTGCAAGTTTGACGTTATGCTTTTGGCATACTTTGGAATTCAATGGCATCTGGAGGTAGTGGAATTAGGTCAAACTCATGCTGCAAAGGCACAATATACAGGGTGTTCTTGCCCCTGTGACCCTGCAAAGAAGGGTTCCGGTATATCCATCAGAGTCAAGAGGAATCATTGTAAATATCCTTTTACCCTGACCATCTGTAAATGCAACATTGTTTGGATTATTTCAACTAAATATGTTTGGGCAAGTTATTTGAATGGCAATGTATGACAATGCATAATATATTAGTACTTTTCTCCACCTGTAGCCTTGTAGAGTAACCATCTTCCTGTCACTCCCTGCATCTTAAGATACTAATTTTGTAGTAGTCTAAAGAATTAAGAGAACATAACTAAAGGTGTGTTATTCACTGAAAGTGAATCCAGAGTTTTGGGCTGCTTGATTACAGACAATGTCAATGCAAAGACGCAAATTCGCTCTGGGTGGCGCGAAAGAGGTGTTTGTCGCAAAATTCACTGGTTCGCACAAGTTCAAATTTTTCAACTTGGGGGAGAAATTTGCGTGATGCGAAAGCCTATCAGCAGTGAGATTGTCTTATCACCAGTGGCTTCAGAGCGTTGTTTGGAGAGGACCAGGCGAGCGGTGTAATGACAATCCACTGGCCGACTGAGAGCTGCTAAAAAACAGGGAAGTGTATGGGGAGCAGTGCTGCAGCTTTTGGACAAATAAAGACTAATAATAATAATAATAGCCGGTCTGTATTATGCTCTGACAACTATGCCGGTAACCCGTGGGAGGAGCTCAGAGTTAACTGCTTTTATTAAATTAGCTTTTTACTTTACTTTTTACTTTTGGAATTATAACTTCATTTATCTTCACTCAAGCTTCTCGGCAGCTTCTCAGCACTGTTGCTGTCCTCCGGTGGGGAGCCAGCTTCACACAACATGGTGGAAACTCAGGTAAACTCCCACTGCAACGTTACAGTAATAGTTTTATCAGCTGCAGGTTGAACTAATCCAGGCTCGTTACATGATCACTGTGCATTTACTGCATTTAGCCAACATGCTACATCGTTAGCTCGCCTGTTTCAGTAACTATCTTTACTGTCTGTGAATCTGTCACCGGAGGCTCAGCAATGTCAGCACAGCTACATGTATTGAATGATAATGACACGGGTAGTGAGCTGGACTGAATATTATAAGATTGTGTCACACTTTATAACAGTTAGACCGCAGTAAGTAACTTTACTGTTATAGTGTTAGTGGATGGCTCTTTCTCTGGGTTGTATATTATGTGGGTCATGTTAGTTACAGCGACTGAGAGGTGGAGAAGCTGTGTACCCATCAGTAAAAGGCAATAAATCTAAATTGAACAAGCAGCGGCGGGTCCGAGCTAATGCAGCGTTAGCTAGCTGCTCGTGGCTGCATCACTATGGGATAGTAAAGAAATCGCTCCATATTAGCTTTTTACTGTTACATCATTTCTTGCAGACTTTGACAAGTTGAGTTTATGTTGGAGTCTGTGTTGTACTGGGAGCAGGTCTTGCTTAGCATTAGCAGACTCCATGTTGTAAGTTGCAGTCTCATCGCTGCTGAGTGCAAAGTAGACACAGCAAGAGGCTCGGGAGCGCGCATGCAGGTGTCAGTCACTGGATTTCGAGGAAAATCCGACCCGGAGCCTTCGAATAGGAATAAGAAGACTTGCCTTCAGAGTTAATGGCCAAACTCGGAAAGTGGATATTTTAATGTCAGATTACAACCCCTTCACACACAGGCAATGAAAAAAAGGATTCATTTTAGTAGAAAAACTACATATAGCCCCTTTAACAAAACATTTGGCCCTAATTTGGCTCCGTAATTTCTCATTAACATTTCATACTGATTTTTAGTTGTTTTTTATTTTTTTGTTTATTAATACACACACATTTACTGTTTTATTGATTTATTTTTTTACTTTTATTTTTATTTTTATATCTATTTTATTTTTATTATTATTTTGTAGCACACACTTTTACTGTTTTATTTTCTTTATTTAATGAAATGTATTAAATTAATTTTTTCTTTTGTAATTTATTTGTAGCTTTGGTAATATTACATTCATGCCAATAAAGCTGAATTGAGGTGAAATGAATTGCCTTGATATGAGTGTATAAAGAACTGCCAAACCTACTGGAGTCCCTCAACTGGGGAAATCCAGCATCTATTGCAGTGGCACCTGAAACTCAAATAATGAAAGATTGGCTGTTGGTCTCAAAGACTTGGGACTTACCAATTCCCCTAACTGCAGGCTTTCTGGCTTTTTTTCAGAAATGACAAAGGTAATTTCCCAGCCTTTGCACTTGGAGGTTAGACAACAGGATTTCACTTGATGTATCAAATAGGGTATTGTCTTCATAATACATTATCTGGTATCTAGACTTCCACCACCACCTCTCCCAGATTAGGTAAATGTGATGCTAACCCTTGTTTCTTGTTTCTTGTGGAAACTTAAAAAACCCTTTCCAATGAGGCTTGTAAGCTTGTAAACACACTCTTTTTCTTAAGAAAAGATAAAAAGAAACAAATAAAAAATCCCTTTTTTAAGTAGCAGGCTATTGATTCAACTCATGACAAACCTGGTCCTTAGGGATAAGTTATGGTTTATTAAGAAGTTAAGTTTATTTTCTTATTCCCATACTTATGGTATACTCCTGTGTATTTTTACTTGTATCCTGGCAAGCTTGGAGGCTCTGATGTACAGATGGAATGCGGTGTAGAGGAAGGAGAAATCAGGTGTTAGACGTGTCTGTGTGAAAGCATTGCTATTAGTGTAACTTGGCACAAATTGTACACTCCCAGGCATATAAAAATGTGTTTTATAACAACATTACATTTTTTAAGTCTGTGATCATAAAAGTGGTGTTTCAGTCTCACCACTAATGATCATTTGCTACCAAGTCTATCGCTTCCTACTTTGTGTGTGTGTGTGTGTGTGTGTGTGTGTGTGTGTGTGTGTGTGTGTGTGCGTGTGTGTTTGCTGCTGCTACAGGTGACTAATTATAGGTCCTGGCCCTGTAAGTTGTCACGCACGCGTACAATAGTTCTTCTGGAGTGTAAAATATAATTTGTGGAGCTTTGTTTTTCAGCCTGTATCCCTGCTCCACCTGCAACTTAGGTGACATTTCATGTGACAACATGGCTTTCTGACCCTGAGGTTTACTTTGATATTGCTTTTATAAATTTATTATATTTATTTTATTTTTCAAATGTGATCACTTCTCTGGTGTGTATGTTTGTGTTTTTATTTGTGTTTGTATTTGTATAGTGGTGTTCTCACATGTTCATGGGTTGGATGATGGATTTCTTTGTACTGTTTTCATCAGATAGTCAGTTTTCTTTTGGCTTTCGATAGTCTTTGGCCAAGTGGTCAAATACTTCTTTCCCTTCTCTTTGTTTTTGACTTTTGACCTTTGTTTTTTCTTCTTAATATTCTAATATTCCCCTCAACTGTTGGAGTTGTATCAAACAAACTAGTTAAATCTCTGAGATCCATAAGTTGTCAACATATACTGAATGTTGGGAAAAGGCCAGTCAAAGGGCCCCTCCTTTCTTGGAATTTCCTTACTGCAGTTCAAACCCATTTTCAAGCACTTTAGTGGTCCCAGTCCTGTGCCCTAATAACTTGTCAATACACATTTAAGCTAAGATATGAGAATCCTACAAAATTCTAGTATTGCCAGGCTAGTGGGAAGTAGGAATATTTCCTCTTATTTAAACACCTTGTTTGAATAGTGGTCCCAGACATCTGTTTGAACACCTGCTCAAATTGCCATTCACATGACAGAAAAACACTCCTACTTTCCCAATCACTCAAAGGTTCAGGAATCACAGTGGTGTCTTGGTCAGGCTATAGGTGTTCTCACCTCTACCCTGTTTGAGTCCTGTGTAGAGCCACATGAGCGATCCTGCCAAAAACAAATTTGTTGTGGAAATCTGTATTAAATAACGATGATAATACTTAATAGGATGATCCTATAAAGTATTTGTTAAATATGATGCAGAAAAAGCTCACTTTTGTATGTTGCTCATCTCGCCAACATACAAAACTTAGATACAAAATTAAACTTAAATACAAGTGTGTAATAGTATTGTTCCATTACTGAAGATTTTCAAATCAAAAAATAAAAGGTCGCACGCCTCTGGAGCAATGAGGGGTTAAGTGTCTTGCTCAGGGACACATTGGTGTCTCACAGTGGTTTCGAACTCGGGTCTCTCACACCCAAGGGATGTGTCTTATCTACTGCTCCATCAACACCATCCAAAGCAACTTAAATTTTTTTTTGTGATCAACATTTTTAGTGGTATAAGGGTGGGGGGTAGGGGGTGGAGGATACAGACATAATAGAACATCATAGCAGTGACATAATGAAAATATCTTACAGCCCAATGGGATAACAGTTATTATCACAGTGAAGTAACTCGGCAGGCATACAATAGAGCCCCTCAACTACTAACTCTTTTCCAAAAAACAAGATTACATGAGAAGTTTTTCCAGGCCTCTACAGTTGTAGGCCGAGCCTTGTTGAGTCGTGCTGTTGTGTGTTCCAGATTGACAATGTTAACAAGATTGCAGACCCGGAACGATTTCATACATACATCAGGGGAAAACCAATGGTTAATAATCGTTTTTTTTGCAGAGGTAAATTCAGCGAATAACATTTTGTACTGGATTTGCGTCAAGGTAATGTCAGAGTCATCATTAAGGAGGCAGAAAGCAGGATTAGGAACATAAGCAATATCACGTATTTCTGATAAAGCAGAATTTACATGGTACCAAAACTGAGAGATGACAGGACAGGTCCAAAACATGTTTAGAAATGTTCCAGGTACAGTACTGTGGCATATGTTATAGTCATATGTAGCCTGTAGTCCCATCCGAAATCTCTTATAAGGTGTAGTGTATGCTCTGTGAATTGTTTTGAAGTGAATTAATTGGTGTGCCATGTTCTTAGAAGTCATACTAAGATTGGACTACACCCTATTCCAAGACGGAGTTATGTCAAAGCTTCCCAGCTCCCTATTCCAGGTGGCTTCTACTGGCAAATTCTTTGCTCTAAATTCAATTAATTTATTATATATCATGGACACAGAGGGTTTGCCCAGTAGTAGCACAACCCATCGCAACAAGGGATGTGAGGGGAGGGGACAAAGCGACTTAAATTTGAGGAACAACATCCAAGCATCAACAAAACTTTTGGCAATGTAGTGTAAGATACATAAATATAAAACGCATAAACGATAGATAAAAAAGCACAAATACAAAATACACAATAGCATGGGGGAGACCATAGCACTAAAAAAGAGCAGCATGGGAAATGTAGTATTATTTGAGGTTGACAGCTAAATGGTCAGATTTTGAAGTGATTTGGAAGAGTCCATGTCTCTACATTCTCTGATGTGTGTGGGTGGGAATTCCAGAGTAATGTAATGGTGAAAACTGGCTTCCTTTAAAAATGTGTGGGTGATTTCTATGGCATTCTTTATACTGCATTTTGTGTGAGTGTAAGTTTTTCCACAGTTTTTTTTTTCTTGAAGGTCAGCAACAGAGGATGCTGACCATCAGTTGTGGAACTGTGTAGGAGTGATGAATTACTTACTAATCTGGTAATCTGGCATGTCGGGGTGTCGGCCAGATTATGGTGGGGTTTTTGTCCCAGTCCAGCCCTGATTTACAGTAATTCTGAATGTAGAGGGAAGGAAAGGAGAGAAACTTCCAACTAACATAATTCAAATAACCTTTTGTTTGAAATTGGCATGTGTTGTTATATTTTGCTCCATTCCACTGAACCACACATAATGAAAAACACTTACATGTTGCTGATTGGAATGTCTCTATAATAGGGTGTGCTTTTAAAAAAGGAGATTCCAGACATACTTCACAGCATATTGGCAGCTCTTAGGGACCCACCAAAATACTTCACATGCCATCATGGAATACGCAATTTAAAAGTAGCCATAACAAACTCAGTCATCCCTAAATTCACTGGCCTCAACAGCATTGCTGCTACTAGGTGTGTCTGTATGTGTGTGCGTGTGTGTTATCATGTGTGTGTCATCATAGCAAAGCGTGGGACTGGAGACAACAGGTATTTATATTCCTGTCTGTATGTGGATGGGGTGGGGCTACGTGTGATGTTGGTGGGGTGGGGGGTTGTGGGGGTGAGGGGAAGACGCCCTTGTATAATTCATTATGTTTGTGTATGTTTCGGACTCATAAAAGGAGAGTAAAGATGTGTTATTGAGCTGGTGATAAGCACATACACAGATCATTAAAGCCACCCGCAGACCTAGAAGGTTACCAACCCACTTTTGGATGCTAAAACTGTTGTTTTTTAAGTAGTGTTAATTCAACACTTGCATTAAATAAGATAGAATTGCACAGATGAACTCGATAAGACAGACAGAGAGAAAAGCAAACTGGACTAACAAAACTTTTTCCTGTGGCACCTGTATGCTATTAAACAATGGATCACATGTCATTTATCTTGTTGATGATGTTGCTTAGCACATTCGATTGTTTTACAGCACATGAAAAAACTCCATCTTCGCCCTTTGCATGTGACAATAATGCTGCCCATTCCCAAAACCAGCAGGAAAAATGTTTGTTTCTACCTGCTCTGTGTGCTCATTGCTCTTTACATGCTGGCTAGTGCTGCCATATTTTCTTCCCTGGAGAGACCAGTGAAGCTACAGGCCCACCAGCTCTAGGAAAGAAGACTAAAGGACTTCAGTCATAAGCATAATATTAGTTATAAAGACTTTAAATCTCTGTTGCGCCACTATGAGAAGGCTATGACTGCAGACATCCAGACAGAACGAGGGAGAGACCTTTGGGACATCTCTGTGGGCACTGTGGTATCCACCACTACCATTGGTGAGTCAACAAGAATAGTGTTCTGGAACTGCTGTAGAAATTGTGGCATCTGCTCATGAATGTACAAACCACAAATACCAACAGCTGTAAAACCTATAATAGATACAGTATTACCAGTATACAGTATTACCACTGACAGCTGTCAGTGGTCAGTGGTCCAGATACAGGGAGGATTCCCTGATGACCAGTCAAACCATGCCCTAGTAACTAAGATAGATCGATAAATTCTTTATTATCTTTTTCCATGGAATTTTAATGTCATATTCTGTACAGAGCATCACATAAATACAGAGGTACAACACAACAACAGAACTGCATGAAAGACATCAAATACATCAGCATTTATACACACAAACCTGTATACATAGTACCTACACACGTGAAAGTCCCCGGGGCATTTTGTTGAATGATTATGTGGCACAGGGGACAAAACTCTTGCCATCGTGTGCCCGTTTCCAGGCCAGGGATCTGTACCTATAGGCAGATGGAAGCAGTGTGAAGAATGGGTTGAGGGGGTGCCTGAGGTCTTGTGCTTTGGTGTGCGCTCTGCATGTAATGTGTTTGCTGTTGATGTTTGACACGTTGTTGGCGGGAAGACTGAACATTTTGGAGGCGTGTGTGATGTGTATGAGTTTGTTCCTACTGGAGGTGGTTGACACGGTAAAGAAACAGAGGGAACAATTAAGGTGAATGGATTGGATTATACTTTTGTAGAACAGCAACAGAAGATGGGGACAGCAGAATGTGCTTGGAATTTGCGGATGGCAGAAACTCTTTGTTGGCAGCATTTATGTATCATCGTTGTTTTGTTTAAAGCTCAATTTATTGTCCAGGGTGAGTCCGGTGGGCTGTGCTGTGTGTGCTGGAAGTGTTAATTGACAGTTCTTTTGTCTTTGTTACATTCAGCTGCAAGTCACAAATCTCTATCAATTACACACAATTTAACTAATCATATGAACTTAATTAGATGCAACATATGAGTCGATTTGAGGAGGCGCACCGGGGAAAGGTTTTTCAAACTCCACTACGATCCATCAAAATCAATATTTCACACGAACCTGTAGATGACAAACATGTCTCTAAGGAAAAAATAAAGCAACCTCATCTCTGAGAATCAATTTGCAGCCCTCCAATTATATCCACTATCTTCAGACGCTCTCTGTCTCTGTGGAAACTGAGGGACTAATGGCCTGGAACAGTTTCCTTTTCACAATATGATGTAACTCATCTGGGATTTGCAAACATGAAAATGTTTTCCCGCTGAACTTTTATGCTTGCCAAGACATCAAACATTTCACATAATCAGTCATGTCTCCCTCATTTGTTGTGTTTCACCGGGTAAGCTGGATTTCCTTCCTTCCTTTCCTTACACTAAAAAAAAATAATGTTTTTTTAACCTTGTTGATTTTTGATTTGCAGTAAGCAACGTATGTCATATCCTTTTTTGGCTTCCCTGAAAAAGCAGTTTTGAATCTGTGTCATAACTCAAACAAGACTAGAGTCTACAAAAAATAGTGTTTTAAGCTAAATGGTTATGCCAGCATGCCAACATGCTCACAATGACTATACTAACACGTTTAGCAGGAATAATGGCTACCAGTGTGTTAGCATGCTTACATTTGGTAATTAATGTTTAACACAAAGTATGACTGAGGCTGATGGAAGTGTCTTACGTTTTACAGGTATTTTATCTTAAACCAGAAATTTCAAGTTTGACCAGATGCTGGAGCTAGAAGAAAAGCTAAGGGATCACTAATGTTATTACAATTTACTTTAAAGAGGTACCTGTATCAAATTTGAATGCAATCAGTTCGACAGAAAGTTCAATCAAAAGCCTCAATGTCAACCTAATGGTAGCACTAAAGGAAAAGTCAATAACCAAATACATGAGGATTTAACCTCTGGATGTAGCCATTCTCTCTAAACAAACAAAAAAAAAAATCAAAAAACCAACCTTTCAATAGTTGGGTATTGGTGGAAAGTTATTGACAGTGAAACAAACATGGAGGTTTCGTTATCGCAGCTCTGCAGTAATCTGTTCTTGTGAGCATAACCGTGGAATAAATAAATTGATTTTTGACATTTATTGCTGATTTCTGAGAGCTGATTAGAAATGAAGATAGGACAGAATACATTGAAACATGATCCAGGCCTCAGTCACAGACAACAGAAAAACTGAGAACATAAACAATGACATCAGCTGAACTCTGGGAGATTCTGGGAGATCTCTGTTTTAAACAACTTCCGACTTCCGAACCGGTGGGTGAAGTCACAGGAAGATTAAAGATGACATGCGCAACACATGCAGGAAAAGACACAGTTAAGGCATTGTGTAACACTGTCTGTGACGTTCTATATGAGGATGTAGCCTAAGTGTAAACCATAGCTATATTTTTCTATATTCAGTGAATTACAAATGCTGTGCAACAGCTGCTGAGTGCAACTGGGGTAAAGGTCATGAAGTCACCACAATTAAGTGTTTTCCGTTTCCTGGGCAAGTACTTACCAAAATTCCTGTCATTAAAATACAAAAATACAAAAAGGAAGGAGGTAAGGCACAAACTTTTTTTTCCACTTCACTCCTCTGGCATAAAGTTTTCACAATGCTGCCAAGTCTCTCATCCCACCTTTTCCTGTTCTTTTCTGGCTGCCTGGTTTTGATTTATGCCTATGAGTAAAATGTAAGTTATAGCTCAGGAACACCACACTAAGTAAATCATATATTATGGACAAGAAAATGCAGAAATAAATTTGCAGGAAAATAAACAAATATGAACACGTAGATTTTATTTGTCTTGTCTCATTCATTGGTTATTTGTGGATTTCTGATCACTTTGTCATTAATTAATAATTCAACATCAACAGTGTTTTGAATCTGGTGTCCACTTCTCACTTCATAACTCAAAATGCAAGCTGTTTTGTTTTGTTTATAAAAAGTCTCAAGTTAAACTTTCCTCATCCTTAATTTTTTTTCATACACTACAGTCATTGTTTAACACTTGTTGGTTAAAGTAGTACTAGTACAATCCTGTGCAATGACACAGTAGTCGGGTCATTCTACGAAACGAGTGCCATTTGCACTTTCAAATTTTCCAAATTTTCATCAAGAGAAAACTTTTTTTTTTTTTACTTACAACTTATAAAGATACATTAAACCCCCGAGAAAAGATATTTTCCCACCTCCTGCACAAAATCCTTATTAATATTATCCTTTTTTATTCAGACATGGGAGACATTCTTGTACCACCCCGTCACGGACAATATGTACACCATTTGAGTAGTAATAAAAGAAATACATTTTAAAAATCTAATGTTTTCCTACTAGTAAAATGTCCTTTTGTTGGAAACCATCAATATAAAGTATGTAATTTAATCATTTTTTATTATTCTTAGATTTTCAATCTTGAAATATGAATTTAACATATCAGTGACATCATTGTTTGTACAAAAAATACTAATTCACTTAAAAATGTCTAATAAAAGTTACATTAATGTGATTAGTCCACAAAACAAGAATTTTATTCAATATTCATTCATGGAACATTTCACTTCCTTTCCATTATTTTTTAACAATATGACCCTGTGACGGGGTGGTAACTGATGTGACGGGGTGGTTCATTGTGACAGGGTGGTATGGACAAACTGTTTTTCTATATGATCGGTTTGTTTTAGCCTTCCTCTAAAATGTAGAAACTTCATCTAGAAACTTTTGTTAAATTTGGATATAAATGTAGGTGTGACTTAATAATAGATATATATGTATATATATGTGTATATATATATATATATATATATATATATATATATATATATATATATATATATATATATATATATATATATATATGTGTGTGTGTGTGTTTTATTAATACAAAAGCCAATAATACATTAACAATGGTTAAAAAAAATTTTTTAACTTTTTGAAAACTATAAAAAAAAACTAGAGAAGAGTATACATTAAAATTGGAAATGGAAATTGGAAATGTAATTGAGAACTTACATAAACAAAACAAAGTCTGTTGATATTACAGATTTATTAGATCGGTACGTTAGGCCTAATAAAATGCAAAGAGGACTCCTCCCTCACAGCAGCTGTTATCTATAGCTAGTATAATCTTAGGTGCATCTCATAAATTTGAATATCATGTTTTTCCCCGTAATTTAAGTCAAAATACAAAACTTTGACATATTCTGGATTAATTACACGTAAAGCTTTATGGAGATGCTGATTTCATTTGCCGACAAGGTCAAAACTACTAGGTTGCAGACCATGGTATTACTGTACTTGATTTGGCCAGACAACTCGCCTGACCTGAACACCATAGGCAGTCTATGGTGTATTGTCAAGAGGAAAATATGAAACACCAGACCCAACAATACAGATGATCTGCAGGCCACTATCAAAGCTACCTGGGCTTCCATAACACCTCAGCAGTGCTATGGGCTGATTGCCTCCATGTCACACTGCATTGATGCAGCAATTCATGCTAAAGGAACCCAGGCCAAGTACTGAGCGCATAAAACATTTTTCAGAACTTTTAAAAAGTTGACATTTCTGTATTATAAATTCTTTATTTCAATATTCTAATATTTTGAGATGCACATGTAGGTTCCAAATTAATCAATTGTAACAATCATTACAAAAGGAAGCAGAACCACCCCATTACACCCCTTACCACCCTGTCAGATACCACCCCGTCACACTAAAACTTGTGACGGGGTGGTATGTGACGGGCAGTGTTGGGAACGTTACTTGAAAAAAGTAATTAGTTATAGTTACTCACTACTTGTTCCAAAAAGTAACTGAGTTAGTAACTGAGTTACTCTGTAATAAAAGTAACTCGTTACCAGGGAAAGTAACTATTTCCGTTACCTACTCTCTGCTGCTTCATCGAATCTCTGTTTAGCTGGTGTGTGTGTGTGTGTTGTGTGTGTGTGTGTGTGTGTGTGTGTGCGCGTGTGCCACACACACACACTGTAAAAACACTGGCTCTGATTGGCTACCAAGAAACATGACTCTGCCTTAGCCAACATAATCGCTGGTTGAAAGGCACCCGAGCTTCTCTTGTCTCTCGTCTCTCCCCGCCGACAGAGTTTAGCAGGCAGGCGAAGCGGGAACAGGTGAGCGCCACGTTATGCCAGAGAAGCTGATATGGAGAGCGCAGCGTACCGGTCCACTTCAAGCACTAATTACCTCGTTATTAACCCACCTCCTGACTAGCTGTGTGAGCCAGCTGGTGCGTTCGGATTACACAGTTTATTACATAGTAACGCTACCGCATTTAACGACCAGTAACGTTAACGGCGTTGTAACGACGGGAAAAGTAATTAGTTAGATTACCCCGTTACTAAAAAAATAACGCCGTTACGTAACGCCGTTCTTTTAAACGCCGTTATTCCAAACACTGGTGACGGGGTGGTAAATTTTGACCTAAAATGGCTGCAGTTCTCCATGTGGTCAAATTCCTGACCTAACATACATGTATTCATGTGTGAAATATCATTTTCTTTGCATTAACAGTGTAAAAATGGGAATAAAAATCAGTTTTCCCAATCTATTTTGCGTGACGGGGTGGTTGGTTTGAGCTTTACGGACCCTGCCTAAAATAAAAAGTTAACAAAGAAACAATGTAAATCAATCTTATTACATGCTTGCTTTTGTTCTAGACAGCTCCAAAAGCTCAAATGATGTCACTTCCTCTTTGTGATGTCATTTAAAGCAAGAGTACAATTTTATGGACAAAACAAGTTAGTGTGGACGGGTGGTAAGTCAAAATGAGGGACGTACAAAAATGATAAAATATTTACAAAAAATAATGTTTTTTCAAAATCTATTTGTGTCTTATGTAAACAAGGAAACAAATATAATCCTGAAAATAATCATGGTTTGAAAAAAATATTAAATTTATTTGGTGATATTTTAGAAGCAAATGTCTTGTTGGTCAGTGCGGACATGTGAAATTGGCCATGTTCTAATGAAAAACCATTAAAAATATTATGTTATCTTTAGAAATATTATTTTCATTATATATCATTCTAACAAGAACACTTAAATTAATAGCTTTAAGCTTTGGAAACACACTTTGGAATATTTTTGTAACTTATGCATCTCATCAAACATTGCGGACCCAAATGGCACCCGTTTCGTAGAATGACTCAGTCACAGGTGTGACCTTGCTGCAAGCTCAAGTGTTTCTCATAGGATTTGGCATGATGGTTCCATCCACTGTGACGGGAAAGGTCTTGCTTGTTTTCTATGGGCTGCTGGGCTGCTGGGCTACCATACAGTTCTTCGATCTCTTCCTGGAGAGATTCGTAATGTTCCGGAGCTTTCTGACATAACTTACCACGAGGACACCGGGGGGAATCAGGTCACAAACTGTCTCCTGATGGTGTTGGGAGTGTGCTACACTTTAAACCTCTTTAACGCCATCTCTGTGATCATCAAACAGGGACTGAACTGGATGCTGAGGTCACTGGCAAAGATATACAGCGGTAACCGCCATTATAGCCTGCAATTCAGACCCCTGTTTAAGCTCTCTTTCTCTGACACTGAGCCACCTATATGTTATTGTTAAGATGACACTCTGCATAGACAGCATGTGCAAGCAGTTTCCAGTTCAGGTCACAGCGGTGCTCCAAATGGTATTGGTAAATACCTTTGTGATGAGGCTCAAGTGGAAAGACAGCATGTGCAAGCAGTTTCCAGTTCAGGCCACAGCGGTGCTCCAAATGGTATTGGTAAATACCTTTGTGATGAGGCTCAAGTGGAAACTGTGTACAAGAGAAACATAGACAGAGAAATCTCTACAAAACAGTTAAATTGTTCATATGAAAATAATGTAATATATGCCTGAAAGTATGATCAACAAACACAGCAATGGTGACCTGTAGTTTGCACAAGTGATCATTAAGTTAAAATGCCATTATTGTTGTCTATTTCAGATGACAGAGCTGCAAGAGGTGATATATTTTGCCTTGTGTTTTCTCTCTTATGAAATGTACAGAATCTATTTCATTTCAAGCATGTTTTAGTGCCAAGTGGACATTTTTATGATTATACCAATGAGTTCTTCAACTACAACTTTAACTATTAACCTGAAGGAAGCAAACAATAAAAATACAAGTCACATGAACACAGTGATGGCACTGATTATTATATTTTAATAATTAGAAAACCACAAGTACAAAAAAAATACTAAAATAAGCATCTATCGGAAATAAAAAACATCAGCACATCAGCAGATAGAAATACTAATGCAATCTTGTATTTAAAAAGTGCAGTTAAGTCAGACAAAGTGCATATAGTAGCAGTTTAAGTGCAGGTGTATTTCAAGCATCCTGTCAAACTCCTTCAACACATTCTCACCCTGAAACATTTTTGAAGGGTTATTAAAGTCGTGAAACGTTGTAGTTTGGTTAGGTTTAGGTACAGAATCTACTTGGTCGGGTTTAAGTAACAAAACTATTTGGTGGTATTATGCTTTTTGCTTTTCCCATCTCCCACAGAAAACTCTGCTCAGAACCGCTTGAAAACAGCTCATTTGTAGTCCAGCCCTTCACTTCCTTTACTTGTGACGTCACAATGAAAAGGCGTCATAAGTCTTAACCGTAGACTGTTTATATTTTAAGAGCTGTGTGGATCGTTGATGTATGTGTTGCATTGAACATTACGTCGCGGCAGTTGTGTGTGGCATCGCTATGACGACAGCTACATACTATCTCTGGACTATCTGCAATGGAAAACGGAGCAGGGCCAAGTAGAGTCGAGTCTATCGATTTGCGCTATAGTAGCAGTTTCGGCAAGGCAGCATAGATCGTCAGAACACCGGCAACAGTTCAACTTCAGTCCTAATGGTAAGATGTGGAACAATGATGTTGTGGACTGGTAATAACTTATACCGTCTCATGTCTCAGTCGGAAGCGGCTTTGATTAGGATCACAGTACCTTGTTTCTTACGACCCGCCCTTCTCTGCTTCTGATTGGCTAGTAGTCCTTACCAGGGAACTGCTTATGTGCAACTCCCCATAAAGATTTTGTACAAGTAAGATGCATCACTCTGTAGCTCAAGAGCGGAGCATACAACACATAGGGTAAAAAGAGGAGCTGCAGCAATGTGCAGTATGAGAAAAATATGTTTTTTTTGTGAAAATTAATCCATGTAAACCTGTTCTGGTACAACCCCTAATTAAGATTTTGAACCTGAAAATGAGCATAATACCACCTCTTTAAGGTTTGGAAAAGATCATGGTTTGGGTTAAATATAGGTATGTCAGTTAATAAGTTAATAAGTTAACCAACGTCACTTAAGTCAATTTAGGTAACTTGCCTTTTTGTGTCACATGGGACACCAACACCGGTCTCCTGGTTCAAAGTCAGGGTTTTTGCCCTCCGTCCACCTCCTTACTCAGTGTTTTCTGTTACTGTCAAAAAACGACGCAACAGGGCATCTTCCACTACCTTGAACTATGTACTGTGTACTTGACTGTAAAAGAATCGCCTGTGCATCACAAACTGACCACTATGGCATGACCATGCGTCAATATGTGACAACTTGGGAGTGAGAAAGGGTTGAACTCATAAAGTGAGTGATTGGGGAAGTTTATTACAAATGTCTTGAAGTTGGGGTTGCTTAACCTTGATCACCTTGTTGGAGGCCAACAGCTTAGCCACCCTGTTTTGTAAGCCACAATACAGTAAGTAAGGGCATATTCAGTAAAATTTTGATAAAATAAAGTCACAAGAGCATGGTACACTCAAAAGAAGACTTTTTTAAAAAAGAAGTAGCCCTCTGGACTTCTGGTCCAGAGTCAAGTATTTGTTCCCATGGGCACAGTTATGTTTAGACCACCCAGTTAAACTAAAGTAGACACAAAACAAAACCATGTGGCCAATGTGTTTAGTGTCTCTTAATAGTCCTTTGATTTTCTGTCCAATATTCTTGTTGGACAGAAAATCAAAGGACTATGTCTACTTCTGCCTTTTAGCCTAGGTTTTTGATGTTTGTTCTGGTTCCACTCAGTTAAAGGCTCTTACAGACTACATGATTATCAGTGGTGGCAGATCATGTGCTGTTCAGACTAACTATAATCTAAGCCACTGAAAATCAGTGTGATGTGATTGAAACACCCACCCTGGAATTCTGGTTGGGCTGGGTATGTTTG
The DNA here is from genome assembly GCA_024633595.2 of Lepomis macrochirus. Classification (NCBI taxonomy): domain Eukaryota; kingdom Metazoa; phylum Chordata; class Actinopteri; order Centrarchiformes; family Centrarchidae; genus Lepomis; species Lepomis macrochirus. Next base: position 15,605,205 of record JALXJV020000009.1, read on the forward strand.
AGAAGACAGCTTCCATCTGCTGCTGTTTAAGAAAAACAGCAAGCCTTAAATCTACCAAGTGTAGAGTTGTCATTAAAATTTTATATGCTTACCCTCTGTAGATTTCATTGTTTGTCTGTTTGGCTGGAGGTGTAAACAAAAAGCTTACTTATAATCGTGGTTTGTCATGAGTGGGTTGGGCAGGTAGGAAGCAGGCTATCAGCTAAGTTTACAGTAAATTTAAATTATTGAGTTTCCTGCACTCATAAATTTGTCCTTGTCCCTCAGGTCTGACACAACACACAACACTTGCTGCTACTGTAGGAAGGCAATACTAGAGCAATGTTTCCCTCTGCTGGAGTGTTTTGTAACTCATGAAAATACAAGTCACTGAAACGTGTTGAAAAGTGGTGGGGACATAAGCGGTGTGAGGAGACAGCTCGCGAAACATCGATTTTAGTTTAATGAGAATGAGAGCCACAATAGGCTATATCAGAATGAGTCTGGGGGGACCTCCTCCAGGAAATTTTGATCATTCAACACTTCATTCCCTGCATTCTGCTGAAAGTTTCTGCACTAGTTTATGGTAGAACTGTTTATATTTATGTAAAAGGAAACACAAAATTCGGGTAGCACGTGACATTTCAAAATATATAAATATAACAGAATAATGCAGTAGAACGAAAAACTTGGCCAAGAAGAAACTGTGTCAAGAAGTTGTTAAAGTTTCGATACTGATCACTGCTTGCATGTTTTAGGGTTCTATATTTGAATTGCATTGCATGTTTTCTTAATGTGCAAATAAACATTTCTAAAAGATGGAAGACGACGAGACTTATTCTTCTTTTAACTGTATTGAACTCCAGCAGTATCATCAAAACTCATCTGAACATAAATATCTCAGTAAACATTGCTATTCCTCTTTAAACAGACATCTACAATTACATAAATGAGAATATTACTCTTCGGAGAGATATAAGGACCTTCACATATTTCACTGACCAGTTTCCATCATAGACCGAATTAAAAAAACTTTACATAAAGAGCAATGGCGACACCCTCTGGCTAGCCGCGGCTATTGTTTTTATTAATGATATTTCATATTTATCTGAATTGCCTGTGTTTTATTACCAAGTAGGTTTTGCTGTTACAAATTTGACTTGGTGTTTGATACATACAGACAATAAATATATTAAGACATAGCCTAATAAAAATAAAGGCAAAGTTGCCTACTACAACAGTCTTGAACAGAAGGTGGGGAGTTTGACTGGGACGCAGTTGTGGAAGAAGTAGTCTACTCAATTTTCATACTTAATTAGAAGTACAGATACTACCTGAAAAATGTTACTCAAGTAGAAGTAACACTCATCCTCTATATTACTACTCAAGTAAAAGTAAAAAAGTACTAAAGCATCAAAAGTAAAAAGTAGGGTTGAGCCGGATACTCGGCTGAAACGAGTATCCGGTACGGATAAAGAATTTTTGCCGAGTACAAGTATTATACGAGTAATAGGCCTACGAGTCAATATCTGTGCTCGGATTGATTGATTGTCATCGGAGATTTTTTTTAAACTGCCCGCTGGCTCTAACCAGTTTTTTTTTTACTTCACGCACTGTGAAGTGTCTGACACTTTCTTGCTGTATTTAAAAAAAATAAAGGTAGTTGTGGTATAAATAAATTATTTAAAATAATAGCCTATTACAAATTAAGCTACACACACACTCCCCCTCTCCCTCTTACTCATACACACACATACCTGGCCTGCACCATGAAGCGAGTTCAACAAACCCAGGATATGTTTTCGTTATCTGGCTTCACTAACCCTAACAATCGATCGGGATAAGCGGCACCAGCAAGCCGGTTATCAACTCGGTAAATTCACCCAGGGTTTCCCGATCCAGCCGGGAGCGCATTCACATAAAAGAGGCGGTGTTAGCAGCAGATGACTAAACAGACATGAACAGGTCCACTGTCAGCAGAGCGTCATATATTACCATCGAGGATTAAACTGTAACATTACAGAAATAGACAGTAGCACGGCTGAAACTGACACATGCAGGGAGTCAGAAAATCACAGACAGTGTGAATGCCTAAATGAACAGGCGTAGTCTATAATAATGCGTTGATAAAAAATATCAGCCTTATTCTTTCAGCTCGGCTGTGTGTCGGCTTTTCACATTAAAAAACTTGGGCTGTTCTCCCTGACTTTAAAAAAAAAACTTGTCGCCACTTCAAAAATGAGATTAATTTATTTAACACACTCAAAAGTGTTCCAAACATTGTTCTAAATTAACTTCATAAAGCAGTGAAACGGAAAAATTCCTTCATGCCATAAAATGTGCTCAAAAAAATGTTTGAAAGACTGAATCTGAACATTTAATCAGCTAAAAACTCACGGTCCCACCTTTTGCGCCCACATCCCAAAAGGTGGGTCGGAACATGACTACAGTCTCTGTAGTCCATTTATTTAACAGCTGCGTCAGACTGTGTGAAACGGCTGGGAGCAAATTAAATATATTAAACACATTTAAAGGCAGTAAGTAGGATGATCCTGCTGTACTGTAAAAACCTGTAGGCAACATTAGCATAAGGCTTTTAATCAGTCTCTGTAGGATCGCCATAGTCATGAGTTTCTCCACATCACATAAAGCAGCCTATTGCCTAAAACAGTCTGTGGGATTTCCTACAGATGGTGATGTGATTTTCCAGAGAGCTGATTGGTCAGTATGCAGCGTTCTCACAGAGTTAATTTCTTTTCTGGAACATAACCTGCTCGGAGCAGGTTAACTGTTCATAAAAAAAAATTAAAAGTTAAAAAAAGAAAATTATGTTGACTATGAAAACTCTTGTTCATTACATTTTACTTCAATAATTGCAACCACGTGTTGTATTCATTGTTGTAAAACTTGTTCTGTATATAGTTTGTTCTCGTGATCAAAACCATTGATCTGAAGCTCAATGCTGATGCTGTCATGTAAATAGTTTTCTAATCAGCAATAAATATAACAATTTCTGATAAACCAATATCAATTGCATGCTTAAAATACCATACCATTAAAGCCCCGCCAATTTCAAGACAACCCAATCCACTTCTGGGTTAAATCCCACCCACTTCCGGGATAGACCCCGCCCAATCCGAGTACGGATACAGATACAGATCATTCATTTGGTTAACAGATACAGATACAGATAATGCTGTACTCGCTCATCCCTAGTAAAAAGTATTACACATGTACTACAACCTATCTATTTACTCAAGATAGGTTTGAATACAACATCATACATTACAATGAGTCACAGTAAATTTACACTGTGGAGGCATTAGCCACCGTTGTTGCTCAGCTCTGCCTGACAGACACAATTTGGGGCTGTATGTTAGGATGAGACAAGGAGGTGGAAACCAAAACAACTGAAAACACTTGTGATCAGTCAGAAATCTCACCACAAATCCACAGAGATGTTAGCAGCCACTATTCAATTAGGGTCTGAGCTGTTTCCATCTGATGCTGGCTGTACATCTCTAGCTGTGCTTGTAATGGCTGAGGCCGGTGTTTTAACTGGGTCTGCGTGACTTGCTAAAGACATCTTGACTGGGTCTGTGGTCGTACTGGATGAATATGAATAATACATTTTCACGCAAATACCCAGGGACAAACCCATAAATACAGTTAGAATCTTAAAATGTGTCCCAACTGTGGGCAGTGCATGCACTTTATAACATGTGTGTTCTTTTTTTTAACCAAATAATCACTGGTAGCAGCATTCTGCACGAGCTGGAAATTATTTCTAGACATTTTATCAAGACCTGTGAACTGTGTGTCTTTTGTGTCATTTCTGAGGTGGATTTAGGAAATATTGAGTAGCCCTAGCTATTGTATACAAAGTAGTGTGTCATCTGCATATCAATGAAGGTTGATACTTTGCTGACCACAAGTGGTCGACATAAGAGGACTGAAAAGTAGTCGACCCAAAACATTTTCTCCAAATGTTTAGCTAAAGAATGTAGACAGAGCCAGAGTCCGAACCTTTAATTTGCAGCACTATAGATTACAAATGTCAAAGCAACCAGGCAGCTCACACTCTAATACGTCAGAAGTAAACAAAGAGGATGAATGAGATTTATCGTTAATGTAATTATTTTGTGACTGAAGTCAGGCCTATAAAGAGATAAGTTAATTGTTTTATACTGGTAATGATGAAAAATTGTAATTAAATAATATAAGATAATAGAGTTATAGAGAGCCTTTTCAAAACCCAATATAGAATATATTATTTTTATTGCCTACTTTTATACTTAACAGCCTATGTTTATTGTGATTTTGTGAGCTTATTGTTTATATGGAAATATTTGGAGAATGTATGGTTATTACTGTCTTTTGATATATTGAGATTGTTATATAAAACTGTAATTTTTGTATTATATTGTTTTTGTTTTACATTGTCATTTGCATTGATCCAACCAAGTTCCGTTGGCAGTTAACACTAGAATGAGTAAAACCACTGAGGACCAGCCAACTCACTACTGTATATTAGATTTATTCTTTGAGAGTAAATCACTTCTAAAATATGTCCCCCCTCTCTCCTTCACTCGTCTCTATTGAATGAGGAAGAGAAGCGAGATCCCCCTACCAGAGCCCCGAGGCATTACCAACACATTAATGAACAATTAACCCACACAGACAAGGATCAGTTTTATTTATCTGCACTCCACCTCTTACTATTACTCGCTGTATCATTTTAAACAGTGACCAACTTATTATAAATATTAGCTATTATAAATGAAACTAAATTACATGTCCCAAAAATAACTATAATATGAGCAACATAAAATTAGCTTTTCAGTTTGATCTCAAAATAAGTTATGAACAATACTGACACATACCACTTCTCACACTGCTGTTTGCCATAGCATAATAAGCCCTGAATGATCAGTGTATAAGCGTCTCCTCATTTTCCTGTTTCTATGACATTATTCATAACATTTTGTAGTCTACTAATAATGCTTTTGATCAGTTATTTCTTTGTGGGCTCTTTGTAACACCAAATAAATATTCACAGAAGCATTAAATTGTTGCATAAACTGTCACTGTCAAATTCACTGGAATGTGACTTTCCCAAATGGGTCCTGATAATGCAGGATGACAATCGCCAAAACTGTCAAAAAGTTACCTGTCATTCTGTGTAACTTCACATTTAATCCCTTTAGTTCATTGGTAAAAAGTCAATGTGAACATGAAGGGGATCAGACCTAAAATAAATCTGATCTGGTCTGGGCCAGATCAACTGAATTACAGGTGTAAATGCAGCTTGCAACCTATCTGCTGTAGGCTACTTCTGTTTCCCTCACTGTTTTTTGTTACAATTTTAAAAAGTTGACTGTATAAGGGTTCACTAGAAGTACTCCCCCCTCTGCAGTGACCCATCAACTCCTTGCCTGCACCTGTCACTTCGCAATTTGTTGTTGTGTCGTTCAAAGAACGTTAAGTTCATTTGACCTAATCTATGACTCTGGTCGTCTGAGGGACTAATCCGTTCATTTTCACGGATGCGTGAATAGTCTTGGACTCTTACGTTCAATCTCTTCACTCTTCACCAGTGTTTGGAATAACGGCGTTTAAAAGAATTTTTTTTTCAGTAACAGGGTAATCTAACTAATCACTTTTCCCGTCGTTACAACGCCGTTAACGTAACTGGTCGTTAAATGCGGTGCGTTACTATGTAATAAACTGTGTAATCCGAACGCACCAGCTGGCTCACACAGCTAGTCAGGAGGTGGGTTAATAACGCGGTAATTAGTGCTTGAAGTGGACCGGTACGCTGCGCTCTCCATATCAGGTTCTCTGGGTGCAACGTGGCGCTCACCTGTTCCTGTTCTCGCCTGCCTGCTAAACTCTGTCGGCAGGGAGAGACGAGGGACAAGAGAAGCTCGGGTACCTTTCAACCAGCGATTATGTTGGCTAAGGCAGAGTCATGTTTCTTGGTAGCCAATCAGAGCCAGTGATTTTACACACATGCCAGCACACGTGCCACACACACACACACACACACACACACACACACAACAGCTAAACAGAGATTCGATGAAGCAGCAGAGATTTTTTTTTAACAGTAACGCAAATAATTACTTTCCCTGGTAACGAGTTACTTTTATTACAGAGTAATTCAGTTACTAACTCAGTTACTTTGTGGAACAAGTAGTGAGTAACTATAACTAATTACTTTTTTCAAGTAACGTTCCCAACACTGGGATCTGTTAACAGGTGTGCAACTTGTCAATTCCGCATGTAAGTGTATTGAAAATCTCCGCTCTGAGACCAAATTTGTGACACTCTTGAAGCGCTGCAAGGATGCAACAATAGAGCCGGTGCCAAATAAGAGACGTTGCACACTAAACATATCCTTCATTATGTAGGCCCTATGTAGTCAAGGAGTGTATTGTACACGAAGATCTCAGCAACGAAACCGAGCTACTCAGGATGTATTTCAGCTGTATCGATGCAGTTTGCGGGGAAATGAAGGAGCGCTTTGGGGAGTGCAACTGTATTCTGATGGATGCGTTCAGGTCTCTGGACCAAGAGGATTCTGCTTTCTTAGATGCGTCAAAAGTGAAACCTTTGCTGGACCTTACTAATACACCAATTGTGGAGTCTGAACACACAGTGGCTCACCAGTTCCTAAGCATGCAAACGAAGGACTCATCTCCAGCCAACGGTGGTAAATGGACAATGCAAAAACTTCTACAACACTTTCGAAAACCTCTCGAAGCAATGCCAAGTGTGATGACGGCGCTTAAACATGCTTTGACCTTTGGCGCAAGCACGGCACTTTGTGAGAACTCTTTTTCCACATTAAAGAACATCCTCACCGAGCATCGCCTTAGCATGCGATGTGTAAGTTGAGTGTACTTATATTTTATGAGTTGAGTGTACGTATATTTTGCAAATTGGTTGTACTTATATTATATAAGTTGAGTGTATTGATCTCTTTCAGTAATTTCAGATCAATTATATTTATAATTTTAGCTAAACTATTTTGAGTAGAATTTACTCAATTTTCTATGTTCAGTACACTAATATATTTTTTAAGTTGAGTGTACTTATTACTTGTAAGTTGAGTGTACTTATATTTTATGAGTTGAGTGTACGTGTATTTTTCAAATTGGTTGTGCTTGTATTATATAAGTTGAGTGTACTGATCTCTTTCAGTAATTTCAGATCAATTATTTTTAGAATTTTAGCTAAACTATTTTGAGTAGAATTTACTCAATTTTCTATGTTCAGTACACTAATATATTTTTTAAGTTGAGTGTACTTATTACTTGTAAGTTGAGTGTACTTATATTTTATGAGTTGAGTGTACGTATATTTTGCAAATTGGTTGTGCTTATATAAGTTGAGTGTATTGATCTCTTTCAGTAATTTCAGATCAATTATATTTATAATTTTAGCTAAACTATTTTGAGTAGAATTTACTCAATTTTCTATGTTCTGTGCACTAATATATTTTTTTAAGTTGAGTGTACTTATTCCTTTTAAGTTGAGTGTACTTATATTTTATGAGTTTAGTGTATGTATATTTTGCAAATTGGTTGTGCTTATATAAGTTGAGTGTATTGATCTCTTTCAGTAATTTCAGATCAATTATATTTATAATTTTAGCTAAACTATTTTAAGTAGAATTTACTCAATTTTCTATGTTCAGTACACTAATATATTTTTAAAAGTTGAGTGTACTTATGTTTGATGAGCTAAGTGTACGTATATTTTTCAAATTGGTTGTGCTTATATTATATAAGTTGAGTGTACTTATATTTTATGAGTTGAGTGTATGTATATTTTGCAAATTGATTGCTTGTATTATATAAGTTGAGTGTATTGATCTCTTTCAGTAATTTCAGATCAAATATATTTATAATTTTAGCTAAACTATTTTGAGTAGAATTTACTCAATTTTCTATATTTTATGAGTTGAGTGTACTTATATTTTATGAGTTGAGTGTACGTGTATTTTGCAAATTGGTTGTGCTTGTATTATATAAGTTGAGTGTATTGATCTCTTTCAGTAATTTCAGATCAATTGTTTTTATAATTTTAGCTAAACTATTTTGAGTAGAATTTACTCAATTTTCTATGTTCAGTACACTAATATATTTTTTAAGTTGAGTGTACTTATTACTTGTAAGTTGAGTGTACTTATATTTTATGAGTTGAGTGTATGTATATTTTGCAAATTGTTTGTGCTTATTTTATATGTTGAGTGTATTGATCTCTTTCAGTAATTTCAGATCAATTATATTTATAATTTTAGCTAAACTATTTTGAGTAGAATTTACTCAATTTTCTATGTTCAGTACACTAATATATTTTTTTAAGTTGAGTGTACTTATATTTTATGAGTTGAGTGTACTTATATTTTATGAGTTGAGTCTACGTATATTTTTCAAATTGGTTGTGCTTATATTATATAAGTTGAGTGTACTTATATTTTATGAGTTGAGTGTATGTATATTTTGCAAATTGGTTGTGCTTGTATTATATAAGTTGAGTTTATTGATCTCTTTCAGTAATTTCAGATCAATTATATTTATAATTTTAGCTAAACTATTTTCAGTAGAATTTACTCAATTTTCTATTTTTCTGTATTTTCTACAATTGCCTAATTACACGGTGTTTTTCTTTGTAAATAAAGTCCTTTTTTAAAACAAAAAACTATTATGTCTAAGATTCAAGTTTACAAAACTCGAGCTAGGTCGATTTGAATTTATGGTTTAAGTCTTGCTAGTTTGCTCTGAAAACCACAAAATAATAATACAGAGCAGCCTATGAAAAAACCCCATTCTATTTCGTTTAGGTGCAGCCCTCTAAGGCTATCGCTATTGAGTTTACCCCTTCCGCGCGCTTGTGCGGCACTGAGAATTTTCGTCTACGCCCACCCACAGTGTGGGGCTCTCCTAAGTCCGCACCTTGTACATATACAACGGTGAGACCCAGCCTTCAGCTCCCTATTTTCTTCAGCACTGAGCTTGAAGAGCTAGAAGAAAGACGAAAAAGCAAGCTTTGGTAGACTTTTTTACTATGTGCAACATGCTCTACAAGTTCTGCAGAAAACCTACTGTTGCCATTCTCTACAAAGGAAAGAGATTGAAACACCTCCTAGAGCAACGTTGGACTGGTCATTTGGGCACGGTCTCTGTTATTCTGAGATCATTTGATGACCTAGCCACACTGCTCTGAGAAATCAACAGCACCACAGCCTATGGAGCAGATGTGCGAGTTGAAGCAGCTGGTTTACTACGGGCCATGTCTGAACCCATGCTTTAGGTTCATTGCCGAGATGGTGCACAAAATCTTATCTCGACCCCCCCGAATATGATGCTACCGCGAGAAGACATGGAGTCTTCACACTACAGCTTTATGTTACATTTAACAAAGCATAATGTTATTACAGTGTAGTGATGTTGTGCTATAGTTTTGGACTCTTACGTTCAGTCTCTTCACTCTTCACAAGACAGCTTTATGTTACAGTTAAAAAAGCATAACGTTATTACAGCGTAGTGATGTTGTGCTACAGTTTTAACACAGCCATACCGTGACTTTAGTCTTGCTAGTATTTATAGCTAACAGCTGATGAAGGTTTTTCTGGGTCTGCTCCACTTCAGTGCCCTGACGAATTACCTCAGAGGTCATCTCCTTGCCAAAACAAATGGACTTGGTCATTAAAACATTAAAACACAGCCACATAGCAAGTTAGTGTTAGGCCTGTGGTGTGTTTACAGCTAACAGCTGATCCACGAGTCCACCAGAAAATACAACATAACTCTAACTTTTTATTGATCAACAGAGCCATGCTGTTGTTTCACTGAACTTGACTAGTGAACAACCTGGCAGTGTGTGAGAGCGATGTGCTCACATTTGTCAGCAGATTCCAGATCTGATGTGGCCCATTCTGCGTCCAGACCTGCCAAACTGCTGGGTTTATATGATGTGTTTATTTCTTTGTTCCTTTCTCTGTGCTGGAGTTCTTTTAAGAACTTGGTGGCTTTATCCAGATTATTATTAAATTTGTTAAATTTTAGTAAGAGTGTGCTTTATTCATCTAGTGTGTCAAGGTTATTCCTTAATTATATTCCCGTAAATCTGATGTTAATATATAGATTGTACTCATGGATAAGGACGATAGGCTACTAATGAGCACTTTAGAGATATAATGATAGTATATATATATATGGCTGGTCTGGTCATATACTCAGGAAAGATTGTGAAAATAGACAGATTTAGCTGGAGTAGTGGTTTAATTGAATATTGACAACATATTTCTGTGGTTTTTACATGGTTAGAATTAGTTTGTTTCCCCATGGTTCTTTATAGAACCATGATAGAGAAAGATCGAGAGGTGAATATGTGCATTACTTTGTCAATTAAAGCAAACCAGGCAGCCTTCTGCGTTTGAGAACTGTGCTGCGTTTTTTTTTAAATCGCCCACGAGAGGGCTGCATCACCGCAATAACCAGCCTAGTTCAAATGAACGAAATGACACAAAAAAGATTAGTTCATTTTAATGAACGAGATTTGATGATTCAAGTCTGTCAAAAGCAAGAGTGACTTTTTCCATCACTAATTAGACATAGTTTGTCTTCCATACAAAGTCCCTTCTGGACACGGGGTGGCGGGGGTGGTATCTTTGCGCGCTTCGTTTATATAGAGCAACGAGAATTGTGGTGTTGCTCTTTTTTTATGTTTCAAATTGACATGCAGTGATGAATAGTGAACGCTATTGCAATAAAAAACTTTAACATGTGCAGTGTTCAGTATTTTGGCACTGCGCTTTGTTGGATGACCAAAGGTCTACCGGCGGAGGGATACAGTACTCAAAGTAGGCATAGCACGTCGGCGTCGCTGGATTGAGGTTTCCGGGCAACTCTATTGCAACACCTGAATAAACGTTACCGTTTGCATTGCTTTCCTTAAACATAGCCTTTAACCAAGTTTGATATAATTGAAGACTTCATTAGGAGGGACTGTCTCCTCAATAAGTTGAATACAGACCCATACATTTAGGCGTTTTGTCATCTTCGCGGAGCTTGAAAAGTCTACGGGACAATGGTGAGTACCGCCTTGCTAACGTTTCACGTTATCGTTAGTAATTTAGCACTGCTAAGCTAACTTAGTGTTAGCTAGGTAACGTTAATATCAGTTGCACTGCTTCGCGACAGTCTCGAAATAACAGGCATCGAGTAACGTTAAGTTACTGCATTATACAGCATTTCCTCTGCTAATGTTAGGCATCAAATTACCCAACTTAATACTGCAGACGAGCTAACCGTAGCTTTCTAATATTTTTTACTAGCTTAAAACCTGCAGGTTAATATTGCTGCGGATGGGTATATAACGTTACATACAATAACATAACGTTATCACGGATTTAGCCTGTTTTTTATGTAACGTACTCAGCAGTTGATGAAAGAAAGCCATTGTCTTTATAAGTATGTGTCAACTGCGCAGCACACACGTCGTGGTGCGAAAGGAAACAGGCGGTCTGTTTCCTGCTGCAACGTTAGCGTTATATCAGTAATTTAGCTGATTTGCGCAGGTGCTTGACAATGCTATAGATTAAAATCCATGGTCGGATCAAGCTTTGCAGCGTTTTTATCGTTTGCTTTGAGTCGAGAGTGGGCGTGGTGGTGGTGGTTGCTGTGTAAAAATAGACTGTCCGGTGTTAACGTGATCTTGAAACCCCTGTCGTTAATCTTGCAAGACAGATATCAGACCTCTGGCTGGCTGACTGTCTTGCTAACTACGAATTTGACATCCCACATAGCAAGTTGCTGCAACATGGGCAGTGTCTCTTGCAGGGACATCAGCAGGGTGTTTGAATGTAGTGTAACTTAACATGCGCAACAAGCGAAAAAAAGGTTACCAATTGCGATTACATAAGAATACAGCTCATAGGTAGAGGTATGCTGTTCAAAGTTAGCAACACAATTTTTTTCTAATGGCGTGGAGATTGTGAAGGTTATGTTGCAACATTTTGTACTATGTTTTCGCAACACCATGACAGAATCTCCTCCGTTACGTATTGCGCCATAGCGTTGAACCGCATTCTGCTCCTGCTGAATGATCCTCTTTTCCACCCCTCCTTCTGCGCCTCCCTTCCCCCCGCATTGAACCAAACCGATGCTTGGTGCAGTAGTGCTGTCAGGACCTGCAGTGCACCCTCCAAATGGGAACTAAGTAAATCCAAAAGGCCCTATTGTGGCACTACAAATGAATCACTGCCTTTGTGTGTCATCCACTATTGTTCTCCGTATTGTGAAAGAACAGACACATGGTCTGATTATAGATATTGTCCTCTGCCAAGTAAGGAAACTTGCATCATGCTACAATAACAGTCATATGCTGGCACAAACTGAATGTGTATGTCTTGAGTGTATGATTACACCTGCAACCCTTGTAGTTTTCTGTTCTCCACATGAAATTATGTGATGTGATCTCTTGTTTACTGATGAGATTAAAGGCAGCAGTAATGTTTCTTTGGGCACTTTTCACAGCAGCCATACAAATCCTCTAACAACTGTGCTGTGATCCAGACACTGCTTGCTTCAGCACCACTGAACTGGTTGGCGGTGAACAGGATGAATACTCTGCAGTCTGTCTTGCTCCCTTCTTTTTTATCTCCCACCCCCTCCAACCAACATGGTGACTCATTGAAATTGACTCGAAGAAACCATGCCGTTACCACCACCTCGAGCTACAGAAATGTTAGCTTTAATCTCTTTTGGTTTTTAAAAGGCAAGGGATCGTTAGAAACTCCCATATGGGTACAATGGAAACCAGAATTTTTTGTTTGTATCATAATTAGCTCTGTAGCTATGTGAGTTTATTAACTTGATTACTACTTTTGGTTGTACTCCATAGGCTGTATGACAATATCAAATTATCTTATTTTCATAATTTAGCTGACATAATTTTGCTGCATGCAGCATTCTTATTATGTCTGATCATGCCAGTTGTGTACAAGTCATCTGACAATATGAAGGACCACACACGGTTACAAAGCAGCACGCCTTGCCGAGCAACAGTTGACACAACTGTTAAAAAGATACAAAGAGGTAGTTAGTTGCGGTGATATTCAGTGTGCTACATTGGCGACCCTGTTCGTGTCTCACTAATTTTAGCAGCCGTGTGTATTTTAGGCTGTGGAGTATTTATACCATCCCTCATCACACTTTCTCAGCCTGAAGTGGGCATGTTGAGTGACTTAAACAGGCCTGGTAAGACCTCCATGAGGGTGACAGAATGACGTCTCGAAGTTGAAAAAAATGAATACAAACTAGCTCACGCTTTATTACAAGTAAAAGTGGTAGAACCTATCTAAGAGCAGCATGTTTACGTTGTGGGTTTGTGCAAAATAGTCTCTGTGTGTTTTTCTTAATAAAAAAAATAAGTGTGTGGTTCCACTCCCTGCAAGCAATGTAAGTGTGTCTAAATTTACTCTAGTACTGCAGCAAGTCTAATAAAGACTGGTGAGGTTAAACTGTATTTTAGTTGTTTTATTGATTTAATGATAGCCACGTGATAGACAGTGTCTGGGTCCAGCTGTCAGACTGTCAGTCTGTTTAGAGTGCATTTGCATAATATAGGTTGTGTGGACACAGTCGACTTTGCTGCAGGTGCTCCTTTTTAGGCCTACTCAAATCTTTCATCTCTATCATTGTGCTGAATTAAAATCTACCCCAAATAAATGTCTGAGTATCAAACACTCGGGTAAACGTTTGTGGTTTGCTTCTTCACAGAGAACAGCTGCTGTGGTCAGTGTTGATGTGAGATTGCAACAGTGGATATTTTATTATCACATAGACACTTGACAGATTACACCTGTAGCATTGTTCACATTGTTTGGCACAAGTGGAGTTATTTATTTAGATATGTCGCTTCTAATTATGACAGAACACCACCTTGAGAACAGAAATATGAAGAGATGAGCACCTTTTGACTAGGCTATGCTCCAAACCTGTGATTGAAAGCAGCTGTTTTGGTTTTTTCAAATATTCAGTACTTCACTTTTCCTTCAAGATCAACCATTGTGTGTTTAGTTAATGTCATAAAAAAGTTTAGAAAAGACAGAAAGAGGGATGTACCGGAATGAAAATTCTTGGCGGAAGCGGAAACCAAAACTAATGAAAAAATTTGCTGAACACCAAACAAGTACATTCACATTTTTTCCTTTTATTATTTATCCTTTTTTTCCATTGCATAAATTAAATTGTCAAAATGTGCCTTTTACTCAGTGTTTCCCACAGGATTTGGAGAGACTATGGTGGGTGGGTCCAAGGCCCAAGAGGGTCTGGTAAAGTTAATTACATGTGTTCATTTACTTTTAATTTACACATGTAATATGTTTTATACTTTCTGCGAAAATAATCCAATTAATCCTATTTTCCATACTGTATCATAGACTGTACTGTATAGACACCTTATTTTGAAAACCGGACGTTGTCCAATGTGTAGCTTTGCGTTAAATTAATCAAGTCTGACCCAGTTTGATAAATGTTGTATGTGTTTCTCTAATCACGCAACATGAAAACTTCATAGCCTCTCTTCAGGTAGGACTGTTAATTTAGGTTTGTTTAGCTTAATGGTCTTCTCAGAAACAAGTGACAGAAACATTCAAAGCAGGTAGGACCGTTTGTTGCCTTTTCTAAGAATTCAGCCATAGATGGTGCAGATGTGCTAGGAGAGAATTCAGCAAAATAGTATCTGCAAACGTCTTTCTTGGTTACTTTATTATGCTTCTATGCTGCCGACATGTCAACCTAACTGTTTGGTAAAATTTATGCGGCCTTTTGACATATTAGGCCGAACACCGAAGCTGCTTTTTTTTGCTATTTTTGGCCGAACATTCGGTGCATCCCTAGTTTGAAACATACTAGAGTCTACTTGCTGTCTACACCTTGGCACATGTATAACATTAAAAGGCTAGTTGTGAAGCTTTGGCGATTAGTCAGTTGATGCTGGTGTTTCAGCACTGGACTATTGCAGGTTACTACTTCTGAACACACACTGTATTGTGTTGTATTTCATTACACTTCTTTGGTTTGGTTTTATTGTTGGGGCTTGTACTACAAAGCAGGATTTGATGCTAGCGAGGTAACTTCAGTCCTACGACTGTGGTTTCTTCCTGTTGTGGTACATAACCATGGTAACTTAAGCTGAACAACTGATCTCCGGAGCAGCAGATTATGTTTGAGATGAGAGATCAATGCTATAAAAGCATTGGTCGCCTACTGACCAATTAATTCTCTTGGAAAATGTCATCACCATCTGTAGAGGATCCCAGACTGTTTTATAGACCACTGTGTGTGATGTTGAGAAACTATCATCCTACAACAGAGACTGATTGAAGCACTAAAACCTTGTAGTTGATGTGATACTAAGCACAGTTGCAGCTTTGAAATATGTTTTTATATTTATTTTTTATTTGCTCCCAAGTCCGTTTCACACCTTTTGTTGCCGTTAAAAGAAATTATTTTGTTTTTCTTTTTATGTGAGGCTAAATATTAGCAGATATTTATAAGTTTTAATAGTGAACTTTAATATGAATGTGTTTATTATAACTTTAGGTTACGTTTGTTTCTTTTAACATAGAATCTAGGGCTGAACAATTTTGGAAAATAATCTTAATTGCGATTTTTTTTAACCAATATTGCAATTGCGATTTAATATGCGATTCATTTTTAAGTTCTTTACCTTCTGTATTATTCAAAATGGACAAGCAGTAAATCAGTTTATACACAATATTAGATAGAACTACACTGTTCTTTCTTGTGTTATGATGAATTAGGTGGAATTATTATGAGCAATGTAGGAGAAGATATGTCAAATTATAATAATATGAAAAAGATGATTTGAGTCAAGTCATGGCATTAAATAATATGATATAATATCATCAGGTCGGCCTACCTACAGACCACAAGAAAAACTAACTAACCAATACAAAACCCACAGTTCAACCACCCATTAATGAGTCCTTATCTCAGTTCAAATCTCCCAGGAGTCCATCTTTCTGTATCCCCGTTTAAGCAAACAAAAAATACTCAGTTTGAGGTTCAGTTCAAAAGTTGGCCAATGAAAATAAAACAGAGTGACGCCTCACGTTTAATAGAAAACCTTAGTAATTCTCCTACAACACCGCAGTTACCCCACAGCCTCCGATGCTGGTAAGCAGCTCACTGGCTGTAACCAGGCTGTAACTCAAGATAGACTGGACCTCTTTCGGACTTGTGCGTTTGGGTTGAAACGCCGTTTTCACAGTTATTTCCTGAGCTGGCTGGTGGCTGCGTGAGTGACATAGGTGCCGATCGCCACAATGTGCTGAACTTACTAAACATGTCTTACTGTCTTTCTTGCGGGTGCTACTTTCATTCCCTGTGTGACACTAAAGTTTCTGTAGTGTCAGCTTCTGTCAAGCTTAAGGCTATTGTACAACAACAAGGCAAGGCGAGTGTAATCGCAGCCTTTGCAATTAGAAAATGTTGTTTTATTACAACTCGATAATATCGCAAATACAATTAATCGTTCAGCCCTAATAGATAGTGGTCATGTACCACACCACCTTTTTTGGGCGCAGGTAATTGTTATATCAGCCATATCAGTGAAGAAATTCTGGGTATGTTGAACTTGCATCATAGTATAGTCCCCATGGATTTGCACCAACGTCACTCTATTTATATCAACAACCACGATGAAAATAAGTCGATGACTAAGTGCACCGTCCTTGGCATTTGTAGATGTGTATTATTTTTATCTGCCCTATCATCATCTCAAATAAACATGCCTGTAATTTCAACTAATTTAACATTTGACTTGTTTTTAGTCTGTCCTTAATACATTCTATGATAAAATAAATAATTGTAATTAACACCGCTGCCCAGAAGTTTATTTTTGTCATGAACTATGAATGTTTTATCAGTGTCTTATTCTTTTCTCAACAGGCTGATCAGCTGACTGAAGAGCAGATTGCTGGTGAGTGCACACCCTTACACTCTTACGTGTTTGGTTTGTTTTAGGTTTAGCAGCTCCTTAATTCTCCACCAAACCAAAGCAACTTAAGCCTAGTTCACATCACACGATTTCAATGAGTCGCCAAGCTTGCCTACCATCGTGCTATGATCGGTGGTAGATCAGTGATCTATTGGCGGTCACCAGTTGTTATGTGTGAACTACTCAACTATGCATCAAAATGGCTCCCCAATACATCACTGACACATTGACAACGCCAGACAGATGCCAAATATCTGGAGCAGAGTCGCCCAAAAACACTTTTTCTTGACCTTAGCTCTCTGTAGCACGGATGATCCCTGCTACCTGCATGTGCTAATCCATTCTTTCACCCATATTCTTGGTCGTTATAATTGATATCTTTATAATATTAAACAGTTTATCTTTCGTGTGTAGTTTCACGTCATTCCCCGTGTCACTTTTCACGTGTTTTCTTGACTGGTTTGGAGCCCAGCCTTGGGGTGACAAATTCGTTAGAGTTTCTGCTGTTTAAATGCAAACTCAGCTATGTGAATCCCTTTCGAGACCTTTCGAGTGTTTTCTGTCCTGAAACATCAGGACAGAAAACACTAAAATCAGGTGTGCCACTGTAAAGTCTTTCATTTGTTTTAAGATTCACTGACTTGTTAAAATCTGTGTTCATTGTAGTTCTGAACAATAAAAGCCCCACATCCAACTTTCTCCATTTATTAGAATTTTTTTATCAACTGTTGTTATGGTGACAGAGAGTTGGAGTGTCTGTCAGCAAGAAACACGTTTTACATAATTTATCATCATTTCTGTTCAGCACATGTGGGGCTGGTCATTCCTGTGTTTTGTCCAATAGGCGACAATAAAACATGGTGAATACGTAGCCTAAGGAGTCGGAAAAGTCACTAAACTGCAATAAAGTCTCTAATGAAGCAAGAAAAGGAAAATAAAGTCTGCACATCCAGCCATCTCACCTACTGGATCTGATGAAACCAGCCAGCGGCCGGGGAGTACAATCAATATAAAATGTATGCAGTAGTGTTTTTAAAAGATATTAGAAGAGGAAATAAACGGAAAACCTAAAACTGAGCGTCGACTTTGATATGTGTTACATCATTTCAGTTTCCCTTAATTACATTTAGCATAATAAATCCAAGACACCATGATCATGTTCTGGGTTATTCAATAACAAATTCACAATCAGAGTCAATAAATATATATGCAGATAATACAGGCCAGTGGAAATGATCCTGTGCCTCTGAGCAGGACACACAGAAACCTATAATTATTCATGTGCAGGAATTTGTTAAAGATCAGATGACAGCTACAGAGATAATCATGCTGCTCTGCACTGACAACTGTGAGACTTTATTAGTACCAACACAGTGCACATGTGTGCAGACACAAACTCCATCAAAAGTCTCAGCTGTCATCAGAAATGGACGTCGCTTCACGGGAGGCTTCTGAAAGGATGTCTCATATCTCTTAAAACATATTTCCTCGTTCCTTCTCTCCTGGTTTGGTTACCGCAAGGAAGGGAAGTGAGAGAAACGTGGATGCAATTAAGTGACTTGAAGCGTGGCTTGAGCGGAGTCAGTGGGTGCTTCTCCTTGAGCAGAATCCTCAATTTGAATAAAATGATTCATCTGATTAAATCAGTCTTTTTTTATTTAATCAACTTTCTTTAATAAATTTAACTCATCAGTTTCATCTGCATCAATACACGTGGGCAGCAGGCTAATCCCAAAAGCACAGTCCATTGCATTAGTTTGGTGTGACCGACACTGGCTTGTTTTGCACTCACTTATGCAAAGTAAGGAGCTGTAACCTAAGTAACAATGTCACAAACTGCTAGACCCAAAATAGATTTTTTTGTTATTGTGGATTTATAAATATAATTTATGGTGCTGTTAAATAGCTGCTAGACTGCCCTGTTACAGGTGTTTGTCTCCCTATGTGTGCGGGAAGTGTGCTGAAGAGCAAACAGTCTTATGACTGCAGTGAAAATGTTGTTTTTGAAAGGCTTAAATGTAAACGCCAGTGAATATGGATTGAAGCGGAATTTGTTGTTGGATAAAAACCTCTTGTGAATTTTGAAAATGATTACATCTGTCTTTTTTTCCAATAAAGTTTGATTTTTTTGACTTTACAACACTCTGGAGTTGCAAGTGTTAGGATCACACAAGTCGGAAACAATCTTATGCAGTCACCACTGGAATCTGATTATAATATTTTAATACTAATAATAATAATAATAGTGTAGCCTAATGTTTCATCTGCGATTCTGCAGAAATACCAGAGTTAAAAAGAATGAATGGACATGCAAAAAAAGCTGCGCAGCAATCAAGTGCTAGTGTATAATTTTAACGTTATGAATGAAGATTTGAGCTATTTGGTCCAGCCT
Organism: Lepomis macrochirus; assembly: GCA_024633595.2. NCBI lineage: Eukaryota > Metazoa > Chordata > Actinopteri > Centrarchiformes > Centrarchidae > Lepomis > Lepomis macrochirus. The sequence continues at coordinate 15,624,616 of JALXJV020000009.1, forward strand.
TAGATGCTCCCGTGCTTTTATTTGCATAGATGAGGTGTCATCAGTCCAGTGTCCCAAGTGACGTGTCGTTTGACGTGATTCCTCGTCGCATACTAACATTGTTTTTTTTCTGTAAAATGACAGAGTTCAAGGAGGCGTTCTCGCTGTTTGACAAGGATGGTGATGGCACAATCACTACCAAGGAGCTTGGCACTGTGATGCGCTCTCTGGGTCAGAACCCCACTGAGGCTGAGCTGCAGGACATGATCAATGAGGTGGATGCTGATGGTGAGGAAAAAAGGCAATCCACAAGAAAATTATCCTTGTTAAAACTTAAAATTATTACAAATTTAAGGCTCATCTATTATGTCTTATGAATATCTTGGAAAGTTTCACCAGCATATGCAGTATGGAGATATTTAGGGTACCGGAACAAGCACTTGGCTTTAAATTACCACCATGACATTTTTGTCTTCCTGAAAACTTGTCAATTCTCTCTGAGAGACAAACTATGTTATATGTACTTCATGTTAATGCTGTGTACTTAAAATGTGTGTATGTACAGTATATGTTATTGGCAGTGCAGATGAATCGTTTGTGCTCGACTCTTAATCAAATATAATCTGTATGTGTAGCCATGCGTTTTGGTCGTTATGAAAAATGTGGGGTATTTCCTTTTCATATTTTATGGAATGAAAGTTTTTATCCTTTTGGATTTATATGCTCAGTTTTTCCAGTGAAATTATGTTAAGAGCAAAGTAACGTTAAATTAAAGTAAATTACTTAACTTCTTTCTGTTTGAATGTCTGTGTAGGTAATGGTACAATTGACTTTCCTGAGTTCCTGACCATGATGGCCAGAAAGATGAAAGATACAGACAGTGAAGAGGAGATCAGAGAAGCCTTTAGAGTCTTCGACAAGGTACATTAGAACTGAGTAGGCTGAGAATATGTACTAGCACCACTCAAAGTGAGCATCTCTTTGCCAGAAATCATTTTGTACATCTCTTGTATCCTTGTGATGGATAAATGTAAATGACTGTACAGGTAAAGAGAATAGTAACCAGTTTTTTTATCTGGCACTGAGAAAAAACACACTAACCTAGCTGTCTAGCTGTACAACATTATAGTAGAAAGTAGCTTCTATGAAAAATGGTAAAATAAATGTAATAACAATAGTTGTTTTGTTGTCATCTGCAGGATGGTAACGGCTACATCAGTGCAGCAGAGCTACGGCACGTCATGACCAACTTAGGGGAGAAGCTCACTGATGAGGAGGTGGACGAAATGATCCGTGAGGCTGACATTGACGGCGATGGTCAGGTCAATTATGAGGGTAAGAAGTTCTTTTTGTTTGATATCTTCCTTTTTACTGAAAATGATAAAATTAACATTAAAATGAACCCTGCAACTGCACCAGTCTGTCTGTTTGTCTTAAAACAAGGAACACGTTTATTGTTACATTATTAAGGCAGAAACCAGGGACAATGTCAGTGTATGATAGGCTTCCACATAATTTTAACATTTTCTTGTAGCAAAAGCATTAATAACTGCAGAAGTGTCACTATATGCAAATGTCAGTTAAGCATTGTTGTGTTTCTTTTTCAGAGTTTGTCCAGATGATGACTGCCAAGTGAAGAGAACACTGGAATTCCTCTCAACGTTGCTGTCCCTCTAAGATTATTGTCTTTAAGAACCAAAAAAAGGAACAATTATCAAATGATCAATAGACACATTTCTCCCACGACCCCAAAATCACATATTTTTAGAATTTGCAATTTGTGCTTCAGTGTATCCAACTACTTCTAAGGTATCTGTTTAGCAAACACCAACAGAATAATCCCTAGAGAAGTTAATGGACCAAGCTTTAAGAGGGCCAAAGCCCCGTACTTCAGACCAAGATTCTGCTGAGTCACCCAGCTCCTGATTAATTTAGAGGAAAGAGCAACACTGAAAAGGCATAGGGATAGGAACCCATGCTGCAGTTCGTATAGAGAAGTTTGCTATTTCATTCTTTCCAATATTCAACAAAGAAAAACTGTACCAGTGGTGATTCTCTAAATACTGAATTGAGTACTCTTCTTGCATGCACCCTTTCTGTGGCGGTTTCTTGTCACAACAAGGAGGCTCTGATCCCATCACAGGTAGTGGTCAGATTGTGTACACACTGGAGGTATATACATTACTATATAGCTATATATCTGTAAAATTTGTGTCACTATTGATTATTGCAAGAGCAAATAGTTGCAACGTAGGGTGTTCATTGGTGCTCGTTTGGAGATGAGCATTTTTATACCATGACAAGTTCAGACAATAACTAGAGACTGAAAGGCACTGATGGTTTTTTCCCCTTGGGGGATGATAAATTTTCTTGTTTTGAGTGGTGGGCTTTACTTTGCCTGCAGCACTGATCAGAGACAGTAATGTTGTATTGCTTCAGGATGACTATTGAGAAAAGAAACTTGAGGACTGCATTTGATATATTGCAAACATATCCTGATGATACAATATTGATGTAATGCTTTATAAATGTGTTCTCAAATATTAATGTATTGATGACAAACTTTGGTCACCAAATATATCTATATATATATTAGTGTGTCGTAAAGTTTGCATTGCCTATTGTTGTAGTAAATGACCTGTGACATGTTTTCTCTTCGGTTTTGAAATGTGCCATAATACTCTAAAACGCCTCAACCTTCTTGCAAGACTCGTAGTTCATTAGAATCTAATAAATCTACTTAATATAATAACATATAAAATACATGCAGTTGAACATATTTGCACTTTGGTATAAACTTCGTGGATATTAAAAAAGATTTTGTTCTAAAAGAAGAAAAAGAAACCAAATGTCACTGTTGCTGCTGCTATAACAACTCATATGTTACACTCATTTCTCGTCTTTGTTGGTGTCTGGTCTTCGATTTGTAGTCCGGTGATTCAAACTTCAATCTGCTTGCTGTTTTACTGAACAGAATACATATACTGTACATTCACAAACTACTTGTGATGGGGGTGATGTGTTTTATTTGGGGTATTAGAATTGGACTTTCAGATAGGGATGAAATGGGGTTGTAGCAAAGAATTAAGCTTTAGATGTGAGATCGGTTTCAGTGGCAGATTTTTTGAGCAATTGGCCAAATCTAGGAAGCAAGTTAGCTGAGGTATCTTATGACTTCAAAGCACGGAACTTAAATACTGCTCTGTTTGAAGCATTTTAATTGGTTAGCTTAGATTCAGGTGTTGGGAAATAAATGGTAAATGGACTGTTAACTTCTGACGGTATCTCAAAAATGTAAAAATGTGATATATTTTCCATAAATCAATAAATTGACTGAGCTTTACTTCACCTGCATTTCATTGTCATGTTTAATCTTAACACAAATCTCTATTTTACACTGACACATCCTGTTTTTATGATTTTATTAAAGCCTACAACATTTGCAAATGCCACACCTCAGTATTTCACTATATCCTTTACCTGCCAGTGTCCCTGTGCTAGAAAGGATCACTAATCCCAGACAGTCTTAGATTGGTTCAGGCAAGTCACTCTAGGCCTTCAGTGGAGAAAGTATGCCAGGGGTGGGCTATATTTAGTGGCTCATGAGATGGCTACAGGAGCCTGTGGTAATCCAGGTCAGCTGTGGTCATGACCCCTCACATACACACACTAAATGCAAACAAGGAGCATCTCGCCTTCTTGCTGACAAGCATGATCAAGAGCCAATGGGATGGACACTTATCTGGAGCAGGTGGATGTGATTGGATGTGTGTCCACATGCTAATCGTGTAGTTAAGCAGATAAATGAATTAGGAAACATGAGCCATGCACTCAGCAGGACAATAAGAACTGCAGCATCACAGGCTGGTGTGCTTATCCCTCTGTGGTTGTGTAACGGCAGGCTGGAGAAGCTCATTCGTGTCACTCCCACTGTGCCGTGCAGGAGTATAATTCTTACACAATGGCTCCATCAACTGGACTTTGAATATAAATCCCACATGTAGAGAGTGTCCAGTATTGACAAATATTGGGGCGTTTAATGGAGTAATTTGGACATCCGATGTATTTTACAGAAAGCTACAAATCTACAGAATTATCACCATTGGTGGAAAGAAACCAAGTACATTTACTTAAAAATGTGAATTTTTTCTAAAATACAATACAATATTATAGATTAAACTAACCAACAGGATATAAAGCTGTTAAAATTACCTGCAACTAATTCAAAAACTGCCTAAATGTTTAAACATTTAAGCAATAATAATGATCCAGTAAAGTCATAATAATGAGAACTTTTACTTTACTAGTAGTATGTATTGTTGCTAATACTTGCTTTTACTAAGTAAAATTTTGAATGCAGTACTTTCACGTGTAATATTTTTATTGTGTGGTGTTGCTGTAAAGGATCTGAATACGTCTTCTTCCTTGTTTGTATATTTAATAATGGGTGTTTGGAATTGTTTGTATTGTATATTAAGTATTCAGAAAATATATTATTATACATTATATTATTATTACTGATGCACTCAAATATTAGAATAATGAAATGTACTTCAAAATTGTACATTGTACAAAGTACAGTACATGATTAGATGTTCCTTTCCACCACTGTGACACATTATACATTTTTACCAAGCCTCCAATCCACACTGTTATCTCTAATAAAAACCGTTGGCAGTACACAAATACAGGTCAAGTTTGTCAAGTTGTAGACATCAGAAAACGTGGAACAAAGCATGGAATAGTAGCCGATTTGACTTTAAGTTCATCACTAGGTGGCGTTGTTTCATCATCTTCAAGCTCAACTACCAATGTCTAATTTGGGCCAAGTGCAGCACATGCAGTGTGGCAGATTCACAGATGAGATAAGATGTAGCCTTTTATAAAGTACATAACAGCTGAATGAACTAATGGTTTAAAACAGTTTTCAATGAAAGGTAATGATATAGCTGCAGCACATTTTGAGCCAGCCACTTCTAAAATGCAGAAATAGACATCTGTTTGTATGTATGAAATGGGTGTGTGTTGTGTGTGTGAATACGTGCATGAGCTGTGTTGCAAGTTATTCATGTGTTTGCTCGGGTGCACCACACCCACTACCCATAATTGTGTACACAATGCAGTGTAACTTAATCACCCCCTTACTTTGGAAACCCTGGAGTATTCCTTTTCTTTGTCATTATTCCTGGGGGAAGGGGCAGTGTAGTATTATGTAAACTTTACTGTATAATGCAGAGTCTTGAACAATTTAACTATTTTAGGAATAATATGTTTGTTCAGCTCATTTAAAGTATACATACAACCTCTCCCCCTTCCACAAACCTCCCCTTCTTCGCTGTCATCTTACATCTGCTGTTTTGACACGATTCACTATGACCTACTTCTTGCCTCCTTTTCTCACTTTGCATGTGGCCAAACCAACACTGTAAACACATTTGCTTACTCCTTTGTTGTCTTCCTTCTTGTCTCATCTTGTCAGAATCACGTGACTATAACTAGTACTACTTTCCATATGACTATTCAGAATGTAAAAGCAGGAGGAGATTCGGAAAGGCTGTTCTGCCCCTGTATGTTAAGGCACCCAAATAGGGTTAAACTGAGGTGAAAAGATGCACATCTACAACTACACTGCTCAGAATGTCACAACACAACTGAGCTGTTCTTTTAAAGGACACCCTCTACAATAGCAGTTCCAATCTTGTATGCCTTAAAACAAAGCTATATTTGCCAAATCTGGTCACAGCTTGGCTGTCTGTATCAAAGAGTGATTTCTATCTTCTCAGAATGTTTTCATTGAATAATTTGAAAGGCCTGAAGATGGAAAAATAAGCTACAAACACTCTTCAGCCTTCCTTGCCTTATAGATACAGAATATTTACTTGATGGAGGTATCAGAGGTCAAAACCATTATAAGAACATACATGAACCTTCTCTTTTATTTTTTAAAAAGATATTAATTTTTCCGTCGTCATTGGACAGTTTATATGATACAGAGCAACAGGGGTACGACATGCAACATACGTCTCCTCCTAGAATCAAACGGGGATGCGGCGGTTGTGTGGTATCCATCTTAAGCACTCAGCCCACAGGATGCTCCCTCTTTCAGTGTTTTCTGGAAGTTTCTCAAGGACACACATAGCCATAATAATCTGCCGCATTTACCACTGCATTCAAACCAGATATTCAGCACATTAGATTCAACGTTTATTTTTACAACTAACAACAGCAACTAACAAAATATCTGACATAATCTTCACATACTAACATAGTACTTTACACAAACATCTTTAAGAATGACCAATAGATCCTTATTTATATATTATAAATTATTAATAATAGAATATTATTTAAGGAGAAGGCTCATTAAATTGCTGAAATCCTCTCAGATGTTGTCTACAATAGCAGTTCCAATCTTGTTTGCCTTAAAACAAAGCTATATTTGCCAAATCTGGTCACAGCTTGGCTGTCTGTACAATCAAAGAATGATTTCTATCTTCTCAGAATGTTTTCATTGAATAATTTGAAAGGCCTGAAGATGCAAAGATGAGAAAATTATCTGAAAAATGAGCTACAAATTGTTGTTTTTTTCTGCCTTCCTTGCCTTATAGATACAGAATATTTACTTGATGGAGGTATCAGAGGTCAAAACCATTATAAGAACATACATGAACCTTCTCTTTTATTTTTTAAAAAGATATTAATTTTTCCGTCGTCATTGGACAGTTTATATAATTCAAAGCAACTGGGGTACGACACGCAACATACGTCTCCTACTGGAATCAAACGGGGATGCGGCGGTTGTGTGGTATCCATCTTAAGCACTCAGCCCACAGGATGCTCCCTCTTTCAGTGTTTTCTGGAAGTTTCTCAAGGACACACATAGCCATAATAATCTACCGCATTTACCACTGCATTCAAACCAGATATTCAGCACATTAGATTCAACCTTTACCTTTTACTAACAATAGCAACTAACAAAATATCTTACATAATCTACACATGCTAACACAGTATTTTACACAAACATCTGTTAAGAATGACCAATAGATCCTTATTTATATATTATAAATTATAAATAATAGAATAGTATTTAAGGAGAAGGCTCATTAAATTGCTGAAATCCTCACAGATGTTGTCAACATCTTCTACTCTGATTGTGATCTTACAGCAGTGACAACTCCTCACAACAGTTTTCACTTTTTGTTAGCCTTCTTGTCCTTGCTAAACAACTGATCATTTATCTCTTGCCAATAATGAAACATTTTAAATGTTATGACTAACCATATTTAGTGTTGTACATTCTTTATATCAAACCAGGGAATAGTTCAGCAAAACTAGTGTGTGTGAAAATAAACATAGGTGAAAAGTTGACCCTGCGAGGATGGTTAGGGATATTGAATACATTTGTTACAGTTCACTTATGTGGGGGGGAATCTGGAAATAAAATCTGAGCACAAGCTTGTCTTTTTTAAGTTTATTGTTGTGTCCTGCAGGAAGGGCTCAGCTAGCACAAAATCTGCTGCCAACTGGTGAAAAGTGTCTCTTATAACAAGTTTTTATATCCAGTCAGTCACGCACAAAAAAACATCTGTGCAAACATTTAAGAACCTAAAGCACAGCTAAAGAAGTTAATTCATTGTTAGGGCTGAAGGTTCAGATATGAATAGCATGGGATACTGCTGATGTGACCATCTTGTAAGACTATAGAACACAGGAGTGAAAATTCAGAGTAGCAACATCATATGAGTTCGCAAAGCCACAATCACAAGATTAGGTCATGGCCGTTTTTCATTCACATTATGATACTGATAATCTAAGAACATATCAAGATTTTATATATATGTTCTGTTTTTCATTCACACTTCAAATTCCCTTCGTCATGTCATGTGTTCCACTGCACCATACAAACCGATTTGGCCTTGCAGCTGGTGGACGCATCGGAAGATGGTGTCTAGTTTATGTTCAAGTTAATATTTTGATTAGTACAGATTACTGTTATAGACTGTGAACACAAACCTTTATATGTAGGCTTGTATGTATGTTACACTGTAAGTGCTCATGAAATGTTACAGTATATTAAATAGTTTCAAAGTCAACCTTCTCTACAATTTAATAAGTTTTATCGTTGAGCTTTGACTCTTCTAAGGTCGAGAATGTGATCCGTTATATTCTCTAAAGTGTATGTTCAAAAGCATTTGAACTTGTTATAAAATATATGTAACTTCCAATTTTGTTTTCCATTTCTTGTTTTGAGCAAATCGGTTCTGTCGGTTTCATAGACAACAAGAACTCCCGGCTAAAAGTCTGTGACACCACATGTTTGCAGTTTTCACAGTAAAGACCTCTCTTCAGAATACCTGAGAAGATATGTTCATCATATGCTTGAGAAGAGTAACTTGACTAAGAAGATGTGTAATATGTTAGGACAAAGTATTACATTTTGCAATATTATTGTACATGTACATTCTTATATAATGAATAGACTGTCTCTTTTGTAACATTTTGTCAGTGTTGTGTGTTATCATGGCCTGATTGGGCTGTGTTTTGACTGTAGCTCTCTATCATATTAAACTTGACTGAGAAGATGTGTAATATGTTAGCACAAAGTATTACATTTTGTGATATCATTGTAGATGTACATTCTTATATAATGACTAGACTGTCTCTTGTGTAACATTTTCGTCAGTGTTGTCTGCCATCATGGCCTGATTGGGCTGTGTTACGACTGTAGCTCTCTATCGCACAAACACGTAAAAGTTTAATAAACAGTAATCTGATAAACATAATATTCCCCTATCAGTTTTCAAAATGAATATCACTATCGGTTATTAAAACCTAATGTTAATAAAACAAAAATATGACAATTCCCACAACGATGATGGTATTTGAAATGAGACTGTGGGTTAGTCATCCCTGGAAAGCTGTAAACTTGAATCAATCAAAGAATTGGATGTGGTATGCAAACCATTAGTTATGAGAAAATACTCCCGTGGCCTCAAATGGTTGGTTCCCAGAACTTTATTACTCTTTCAATACATCAGTGAAGTGGCTTAAATGTAAAATTCCCATTTTCTATTTACAGACCACAATGGCTTTCTGTTTTATTTCTTGAGTATATTGAACTGTGATGTGTGTCTGCTAACTTCAAATTGTTCCAAAATACTGTAATGGCTGATGACAAAATATATTCACAGAAAAATAGGCAGATATGGAAAACAGATCTTACTGTTTAACCAAAAGGATTGTAAAGATCTTTACCATAAAGTTGTCAAACACTTAAAACTTTCAGTGGCAAATGCAAGCACTTTTAGTGGATATACTTTGACTGGTGCATTTGTTCTCAGCAACCATTTTCACTGAGGTGTAAAACCAGAATATTTTGGTGAATTAAGGGTTTATTTTACATAGTTTTCACAAGTTTCATTTTGTTTTATGTCCAGTATTGAATGAAGTGTGTTTTATGATTTTATGCAAGGTAAACTTTCTGTTCACTGTTTTCTGTTTTTCCCAGTAGTCTGTTGAGCTGTAGCGCCCGTTTGTTCTGGTCTGAGATATTGGTGCAGCAGCTCATACAGCTCCTAGAGACAAAAGTTATGCCATTTGGTACATTAACGTTGTAATTTAGATTTACATTAAGAATACCTGCTGCAGGCATAAGAAGCTTTATCTGAAGGAAAACTTTTTGTAGTGCATGTGTTAGTGTTGGTGTGCATTTATCCACTATATAGCGGAAGCAAAAATTGCACAATGGAAGGAAAAAAGTCACGTACATGGCACAAATGCTACTTTCTGCGAACTTTAACATTGTGCAATTTTTTCTACACCTGGCAGTGATGACGGAAAACTGATGACAAGTAGTAAGTGTCGTCTAAAATCTCAATTTACTGCTCACTTTTGAGTGTATGTTATGTAGGGTGTAGTGAAGGACTAAAGGAAGTGATATGGGACACAGACAGTTCCCCCTACTTAGCCACAAAACTTCAGTAACTGTCTTTTGCTTGTATAAAGTGAAAGAGAATGCAAGGAGAAGTGAAACTTACTCTAAATACTTCTAGAGAGGGGAAGTATGTGATTATTTTGTAACATTTCGTCTTCCTGTCTTAAAGAGTAGGGGATGGCTAAAGTGATATTTCACTTTGTTAGAGTGTTGTCTCTTTCATTTTGTGGCATGTAATGTACATCTGCTTAAGAGTTCAGCAGAAAACATCTGTTTTTCTGGGTATTATCTCTGGCATTTCATTTTTTTATTTCTCAGAGCTCATAATGCATAAATTAACGTATTTGTAATGACCTCAATATGCTTCAAACAACAAACTGCAACAACCTACATCATACCGTGTGTTGTCTAAATGCTTAAGTGCTCCAAATGGCCACACTCAAAGGTACCAAAATGGCCTCTTCCGGCTGCTTCCCACTGCCCCATTATCTCTTTCCAAGAATTTGTTGTCTTCTTTGTAGTATTGATGTAATGAATTTGTTTGTTCAGACTGATGGAAGCAGTTTTGTGAAATAAAGAAGAGAAACCGCACATCTCCAGACACCCGGCTAATTGCTGAATGAAGTGGCTGTGCTTGTCGTATTGAAGAGTGTTGCAAAAACTGTTTGCAATGTAGGAAAGGGGACTTTAGATGCTGTCTGTTGATTAGACAAGAACTTAGTTTGAAGCATATTGAGGCTTCGCACCTTCAAAATTACATCTTGAAAAATCTGTCTAGTTTTCTATATATATGTTTTAGCATGATTTTAATGTTTTAATGTTTTTTATTTAAAGATATATAATGTTAAAATTTTATACATTATTGAACATGTTGTTGACTCAGTCAGAGATGATGTCTATGCCAGCCGAGGTCTGTTTAGACAGAGACTACAGTAAGTCAAGCCCCTGAAAAAAAACAAAAAACGACTGTCTGTTAGCAGAGAAAACATCTTCAGGTTTCATTATGGTTTGAACAAACGCCAAACAAGGTAAGTCGATGCAGGCCTGGCTCATTATTTCTGTATTGTAGGTACCTGTGTATTGTCTTTAGGATTGGGAAAGCCCTGTCTGTTGCTGTGTAAATTTCCACTGTACCATAACTGTATCTGTGGGTGTGTTACAGAAGGCCTGTCAAATGGTTTTCAGCACTCTGTATTTTAACAAATCTAGGTAAATAGTTTGTTCTTTTGCGATGAACTCCTTTAAAAAGCATATATTTAGTAAAAGTAGGTTATTTTTATTTTGCTTTCAAATTATTTTAATGTCAATGGGTCTTGGCTACATTTGACTCCAAAACTCAGTTTACAGAATTTAAAGTTTCACTATGTGTATTGTGGAACAAATTCCATCAGAGTAACATAATATGCAAAGAGGGTCAATGAGAATATGTGAACTGAAAAATAGTTCAATATGTGGTTTAAATTATTTATTGTGCCATACTGTAGAGATGTGATCAGTCATTTTTTGCTGTAGACAAAAAAAGATTAATATAGGATGTTGCAAACAAGTCACAGTGGTAGAGATTTTTTTTCTAGTTTTTACCTGTTTTACCAACATTAAATATGAGCAGTTCCATTGTACTCTTGTGTACTTGATCTGTTGCACAAGACTGAATCTTGAATCTGTTAAGCTCTCAAATTCTGATGGAACCTAATTAGTGTTTTATTAAAAGCAGGTGTACTGAAGGGGTCAACCAATTGTTGTTGAATTAGAGTGATCAAAGTGTAGGGCGTTACAAATAAATGTCCCATGTGGAAAGATTAAGTGAGCATGAGAAATACATACTTCCATAGTTGCTAATCTTAATCATACATCGTCACAATTATAATTGGACAGAACTGGTGTGTTTCAGAAAATCAAATACGTCAATCTCAAAGCATTTTATTCAGTATGTGTCATCTGTGTGTGTGTGTGTGTGTGTGTGTGTGTGTGTGTGTGTGTGTGTGTGTGTGTGTGTGTTTGTGTTTGCGTGTGCTCTCATTGTTCATATCATCAGAAGCATCTCCATCACCAGCTCAATTCTTCAGCGCCGGCTCATTGGAAAGTGTTTACCATTACGGTTTTGCTTCGCTGGTTTTCTGAATGTAAAAACAAACACAAAGAAGTAACTAAAGTCCTAAAAGGAGAAAACTCTCAGACGTTGTGACATGCACAGCTGAAAATATGTGCTGGCTAATTAAATGATTTAGTGATTAACATTTCCATGACTTACAGACTTGATAGTTATCAATCAATGAAAACACACTGTCAAAATCACAGAGGAAACACTTGACAAATATGGCCTCAGACTGCATAAAAGTAGAAAAACGTGGAAACCTTTTTTGTTCTGTTCTCTCTCATGCTCTCTCTCACACACATCCTGCTTCTCTGTCTTTTCATGGAGTCGGACCTGTCACAGTATGTACAATCTGGTCTTTATTTCCTAAATATGATAACACACTCACACACAACATTATACACAACGTGCATTCTTAGTCTACGGCAAATATGACCTTTTTCGTGATCAAATCAGAATTAACAGCGGGGGAGTTTTTTCAAATCTCTACAGATTTGATCTTTATTCAGGTCTCTGTCACCAAGTAACATTCTGCTTTCAATTAGTGATGAAATAGTCAGAGAAAACAGAACAAGCCAAAATCAAAATTCCCTGGGCTCCATATGTTTCGTAATTCACGTCAATTTAATAATCCAACTGTCTTTTAGTCATGTGTGAGCTAAGCTTAATGCACATGTTTTTACTGATAGCAGGTCTCTTCCTGAAAATGACCTATTTACGTCAGTTACTTTCTTAACCGTGACTCTCAAGTAACACTCACGATTCACACCAGTAAGCACATGTGTATGCTTTTACTAACAGAAAACAAGCCAGAGTCAGACATGTGACACCTCATTCATTTAGCGAATGGCTGGAAGTCTGGTTTTCTCTGAGATTCAATTGAAGGAGGAAATGATGCATACCAGACCAATCATATCCATCTTTTGGTGAGACAACTCCAGACAAAACATACACACACACACGAACATGCATCAAGTTACTAGCCATACTTATGCACTCTATATATTTAAGCTGTTCAAACAATATTTCAAATTTATTTTTTTTGTCTTCTTGAATGTACGTGAAAGTAGCCATATCACAGGTAGTTACAGTGAACATGAAAGATGTTGTTGTCACTTGAGGTATACCATTTACATTTATTCATTTAGCTGACACTTTTATCCAAAGCGACAATTGCTATACATATCAAGTCGCACGCCTATGGAGCAACTAGGGTTAAGCGTCTTGCTCAGTGGATGGGTCACAGTGATGGATTGAACCCCGGACTCTCATTCCAAAGGCATAGTCTTAGCCATTTAGCCATCGCCACCATGTCAAAACATGTGCATGGTTAATTTATGATAACACCATTTCATAGCTGGTACAGAGTGACTTGATTCCTTCATGCATTTTTTTCAACTGGTGCCAACAAGCCCAAATTAGCTGGAACAGGAAGTCACAATGTGCTTTCCCCCCCATCCATCCACTTATCATCCATCCATGCATCCATTCATCCATCATACCCATGCATCCAACCATCCATCCATTCATCTATTCATCCAACCTACCATCATCCATCCATCCATCCATTCATCCATCTATAGCTTTGTCCATTCATCAGTCTATTTATCCATCCATCACTCTATCCATTCTCCATCCATTCATTCATCCATCCATCTCTCAATGCATCCCTTTCTCCATCCACCTATCCACTTATTATCCATCCATCCATCCATCCATCCATCCATCCATCCATCCATCCATCCATCCATCCATTTTTCTATCCTTTTATCCATCCCTCATCCATCCATCTCTCTATTCATCCCTTTCTCCATCCACCTATCCATTCACATCCACAAGCAGCTTCTAATTTAAATCTATTATTCACCTGACTCATTTTAAACAGAGTTTGGGCGTCTTCATAAGAATTTAAATTTAGCATGTGTTATGATCTCCATGTCTCAGTTGGTATGTTCACAAACCACGCTGCTGGTTTGGGGGAAGTGTGCAAATACTGCATTTGCTCTGAGCATCTATGTCTGCTGTTTATTTAAAGGTGACAGCCTAGTTTGTTTCATCGACAGTGCAACTGTAAACACCCCATGTGCCATCCATATCTCAATGTGCCCTGTGGTAGTCTAAAGCAAAATAGAGGGACTGAGAGCTGGAGAGACTGTGTAAAACTGAGAAAAAAATTACAAATGAAAATCTTCATGTGCCGTACTATCACAACAGACCCGTGCCAGCATACTACCACCCACTACAAGCTGTGTACTGTGCATCAACACGTTCGTTTATGCAGTGTAATATCAGAAGAAACTTGATCTCCATTACTCTATCCAGAATTGAACTCTGGCACTGCGCTGTTATCATTTTGTTCTGTCAATTACAGAAACAGCAAGAGGAAGCAAGCAAGTGGGTGGTATTACTGAGAGTGGAAATTAAGCAATCAAATGTAATTATTATCTAGCAGTTTGTATTTGTGGCTTTCTTATTAGTGCTGGTTTTAGGTGTCATGAAAAGAAACCATTAGGGAGCACAGGAATAGCTTCTCTGAAACTTAATTATTATTACTTCATTCATCATGGTTGTCTATGTCATTTTATGTACATCAGTACAAACATACATCAGCCAACATTTCATCACAGCAGCTATTGGGAGGGCGGCGTGGTGGTGCAGTGGTTAACACTGTTGCCTCACAGCGAAAAGGTCATGGGTTGCCTCACATTACATTTATTCACTTAGCTGACGCTTTTATCCAAAGCAACTTACAATTGCTATACATGTCAGAGGTCGCATGCCTCTGGAGCAATGAGGGGTTAAGTGTCTTGCTCTCACACCAAAGGCAGGCGTCCTATCCATTGTGCCATCACCACCCACCCAGGCTCATGTGGAGTTTGCATGTTCTGCCCGTGTCTGTGTCGGTTCTCTCTGGGTGCGCTGGCTTCTTCCCACTGTCCAAACAAACTAGTTAATTGGGGACTCTAAATTGTCCTTAGGCGTGTACATGTCAATGTGTGGCCCTGCGATGGACTACATGTCTATGTGTGGCCCTGCGATGGACAGGCTATCTGTCTAGGGTGTACCCCGCCTTTTGCCCGATGTCAGCTGGGATTGGCTCCAGCCCCCCTGCGACCCTGTATGCAGGATAATTGGTTGACGATGGATGGATGAATACCAATATGAAAAATAAAGGTGTGATAAATGATAAGAGTAATAACAAAGTTATAAGTTGTAACTGGTGTAACAGAGCGCTCACGCCAATGCAGTCATTAAGTGAAAACACCTGTGTATGTGTACCATCATCTGCATCACGGCCTCTAGGCAGGGTTTATCATGAACAAACACAAAAAGCAACCGTAGTCTGTAACTGTAGCATCTTTCTTGGGTCAATTAAATTCATTATAGCAGCTTTAGTGTCTATAAGTGGTGTTTCAGACATTACATGTCACAAATGAATGAGGTCACGCTCCCACGGGACCAAAGATTTAATTTGGAAAATGACAACAAAGCACTGAGCCTTTGTGTTTGTGCAGTGATGTAGAGTAACAAAGTAATTTAGTTTGCTTAAGTAGTTCCATTCAATGCGACTTAATACATCTTCGCCACTACATTTCAGCGGGACACAAATTTCCTTCAAAACATTTGACCTGTAAAATAGGATGCATTATTATAAGAATTCCAAACAATTTAGTAGTTAAGTTGTAATAAATATATAAAATATTACAAATATATAAATATTAAATGCTACTTATAAGTGAATATGCCAGTAATAAAAAAAACTATGAAGGGGGTCAATCTGCACAATGAGTAGGCTAGTTTAACTTGTGTACTATGTATCCAACAAAGGTTAAAGTCAAGGGCAACTGGACTTGGTTGAAGATACTGGAAGTCGTTAGGGTCGTTAGGACTACCCAAGGCCAAGACTGACCATCGTTGGCATCTTTACCTGAGGCCACTAGGTTACGTTGGTTGAGTTTCCTGGGAAGTGATGAAAGGATTGTATTGTAAGTGGGGGATAAGTGGTGGCATAGTCCCCTTCCTCTGTTAAGCAATGGCTTCTCAATGATGACAGGTAGTCCTAACGACCATAATGACTGTCGTTACACCAGCCAGGAACACTAACAAACCAGCAGTATTGACGATCCTGGCAAACGACTCCACTGAGGTTAGCTGAGTTTCCCTACCAGTCAACTGAACTGAAGAAGTCCCTTGGATGAGGTACGAAACGTCTTCCAGTATCTTCAACCAAGTCCAGTTGCCCTTTAACCTTCGTTGGATAACTATGACCTGGATGACTGAGAATCTTCACAGACATCTTGTGTACTATGTACATTTTGTTGATAATAATAACGTACTTTTACTTAGGTCAAATTTTGAATTGAGTTGTATCAGTACTGATAATTTACCAATACATTATTCCCCAATATTTCCTCAGTGATTGAGCACAAACTGTGTTTTATGACCAGCATTTCTCTGGTTCCACTTTTGTCTGATAGTCTTTAGGTTCAAAAAGTTGACAGCATATTATTTTAAACCTGAAGGCTAACTACAAAACATATCACTTCTTCCAGGGCACACACATTACCACTCACTGGCTCACAAATACAACAGAAAATAAAGGTTCTAGAATTGAAGAATGAACCAGCATGGCAATAGAGGCGAAAACAGGCAGGGAAAACTTGGTCTCATGGCATTTATATTCAGCCAAAGCACTGGTTCACCCTTTCTGAGTTGAGTTGTACCAAAAGCTGCATGAAATGTAAACTAGCCGAGATTAAGGCTATTCAAAACACCTTTTTAGAAACCAAGAAGAGACACTGCCAAACCAAATACTTACACAAAAGACTAATTGAATTACATTTTTTTCTGAGCTCTCATGGGGAACAAGCCAATACTGACCAAAGGCTCTGTCAGTACAGCTGAGCCCCTGAAAAGCATTGATTGTGTTTTGTTTTGTATTTCAGTCCATACAGCAATAAAAGGTCGTTATAGTAAAAGTAATATGTTTTTGAAGTTTTGTCTACACATGAGATAACATGTTGGATATTTATAGCTAGTGTCCTCATAATGCAGCTTTCTTTGCTATTATTTCTCGACACAAACCTGCTTACACTGGATAAAAGGTTATATTAATCCACATAATTAATTCTGCAAAAACCTGTGAAGTTATCCTACATTTTTACCGCTTACCTAGCTTTTAAATTTAAATGCCCCTTATTAATAATCATCTGTCAGCGTCTCTCGGTGCACCAGTTTAGTGGGTGGGACTATAGTTCCGAAAGAGACTGGGAGGTGCAGAAAGAGAGAGACAGAGAAAAAGTACAGTCAGGAGGAGACGCGGAGCTCGTGCAGTCTGTCTCGCTGTCTGTGAACTCAATATGTGTATCTACCGACACGTTACAGGCAGCGGCAGTTTTAAAATCCATATCCGAATAGTTCACAAACCAGGAGTCTGAAGCTGTGGGGAAGAAAGAGCTAGCAGAAGAAGGAGTACGGACTTTTAAACGGTCCCTCAAGTATTGCTGCTATACGGCAGAGCCATTGAAAGGTGAGTGATTATTAGTCAAAACTATGACAAGACCATTGTTAAGAGTTTCGCAATTTAGAACTCTTATTCAGGAATAGCAGAAAGTCATTATGATACTGCACTAAGAATAAAACATGATGCCAGCCTGGTGGAGTGAGAGTTTGATGTTTCTGAGTTTTGGAGAAGTTACTTGTCTCAATATTAAAAGCTTTTTTCTCCTTTTGTTATTTGTTCCACAGCAAAAATTGCAAAACTGACTGCAGAGCCAAACAGATAAGGGGACGACTCAAGTCTTAAGCCAACACATCACTATGGGTCTCACCTTATATCACTGCCTTCTCTGCTGCCAAATGATGGTATCAAGAGGTCAGGATTTCCTTTTGTTGTTTGGTAATTACTTATTGATTCTGCACTGAGTGGGCATATTTATTTTCAGTGCAACATGAACAACAACATGCCTTTAAACGAATCATGTCACAATGCCACCTGCAATGGGACTCTCACCGTGAATGGGGATGGCAAGCCGGCAACAAGCATCATCATGTTTTTGGCAGGTGTGGGGGGAAACCTCCTGGCTCTCTTCATCCTTGGAGTGCACCAGAAGGAGCATCGCTCCAGGTCCTCTGTCTTTTGCATCCTGGTGACCGGCCTGGCCCTCACCGACCTGCTGGGAACCTGCCTCCTCAGCCCATCTGTGTTCATATCCTATGCCCGCAACATGTCCCTGATAAGTCTGGGCGGTGAAGGCCTGTGCAGCCTTTTTGGCTTTGCCATGAGTTTCTTCGGCCTGGCGCCCACACTTATCTTGTGCGCCATGGCCGTGGAGCGCTGCCTGGCCATCAGCCACCCTTACTTTTACTCAGTACACATACGGCGCAGCTTTGCCAAATTCACTCTTTTCTTTATTTACCTATTTTCTTTGGCCTTCTGCCTACTGCCATTTGCCGGTTACGGCAAATTCAGACAGTACTGTCCTGGGACGTGGTGCTTCATCGACATGGATGCGACAGGGGATGATAAGGCCAACTTGGTGCTGGCCTTCTCTCTGTCCTACTCGTCCCTCATGGCACTGCTGATATTGGCAGTGTTTGTGTGCAACGGTTCAGTGATTGTCAGCCTGTGCCAGATGCACCGGAGCCAGATGATGCGGCGCGGCTCTATCGGCTCGACGGGTAGAAGAAAGAGGCTGAGCCTGGCCTGGTTCGGACAGGGGGAAGAGGAGATGGACCACCTTGTTCTGCTAGCGCTCATCACTGTTATCTTTGTGGTCTGTTCCCTGCCGCTCACTGTGAGTTTACATTTGATCTTCCCTCAGTGTTTGTCTGTCACATGTCCCTTTTTAAATGTTTTACTTTTACAACACATCTTGTGGTACATCCTCAGCGTTTCTGTGTCAGATTTTACCTTTGAATCATGATATGTTGACATCTTAAGAATTTATTACGTTTTACACTGGAAAAGGAGGGAAAGGCTGACACCCTGATGTGTCATTTATTCTGTTGCTGAAACATGAACTAAAAACCTCTAAAGCAAAAGAAGTTAAAGAAAGTTTGAAAGGGGAACAGAAAAAGGGATTTCTGAAGGGGTTTTAGTTATTGTCATCATCAACATGGTCAGTGATGTCAACACACTGTAGGGTTTCCAGCATGGATTAGATTCATTTTAGCATTAGATTATGTGTCTGCAATAATGAAATTAATTAGTTTCATTCAGACTATAATCATAATGTACATAGTTAACTCAGCTGGCACGGCTATGTTGTTGTTTGTTTTTTGCTGGTATGTGTTTGTGTGCCCTGTTGGAGTGTGCTTTTCTCTGCTGGCTCCAATAAAAGGTGTGCCTGACAGTGCAGCCTTCGCCACACAAGGCATGCTGTCACTGCCAATATGTGTGTGTGTTTGTGTGTGTGTGTGTGTGTGTGTGTGTGTGTGTGTGTGTGTGTCATTTGTTTACTTAGCTGCATATCTGTCCCTATTTGAGAGGAGTGTGCCAAACCTGACAACCTTGGAGGACAGGTCCTGCCCAGCCCTTCCCATAGAGCCAAGCTCCTCTGGCAGGAGTTTCAAGGTTAACGAGCTTTCAGTCTGTGTGTTCCCTAAACATTAAGCCAGAGGTCCTGAGGAGAGTCAAGTTTGGGCATTAAAAACCAGCTGGAGGATGTGATTAATGTGATTTTTATTATAAAGGTAACCATATATAGGTTCATATATTTATGCTAGCGTTTTAAACAGCGGTGGTCTGATGATCAAGTAGTTTACAGAAAGCAGTAAAAAGTGTTCTCTCTCTTCACCAACTACTCATTGTCTGGGACTGTTTGCAGTAAGACTTGGTCTGAAGGTTTGACTAACCTACAGAGCATGTAACGGTATTGCCAAGAGATGTGGTTGAGAGAGCCCCAGGGAATGAACAGTGATGACAATGAACATTTGTCAGCACTGTGTGAGTAAGCTTTCAGGAAACTGAAAGCACCAAATTATACCACCTGCATAGTGTGTATGTGTTCTAGCTGTAGTATACTGTAGGCATGTAGGCGGTTTCACCATGACCCATGTTGCCGCAGGTAAAAGCCCAGCAAATGGTCAATTTCTTTTTTCTAACATCCACTTTGCTCTTCTAAAATAAATCGCAAAATTGATTTGATAACTTCACAACCCTGATACTCATTAGTTTTCATAATTGAATAATTTCTGTTAAACAATCTAGAGTTATAAGCCTGATTAGTATTATAGCAAGCTGAATAATTCAAGACCCTGTTATTAAGTTATTCCTTATTCATGTAGCATCTAAGCAGCCTTGTGTGTGTGTGTGTGTGTGTGTTTACTTGTTAGTTCATGTGCATTGTACACCCTTGTGGTTGTAACCAAAAGAACTGAGACGGCGGTGATGTAGTATGCGAGCACATATCAGCAATTTCCAGACAGATGTGGCTTTATGATTAACACCAGTTATTTTGCCCGAAGCATGACAGATGTTGGCAAGGAAGTCTGTTTCTGTTCATTGCAATGGCACAAGCCGCATTTAGTCATTATTCTTGTACACACCAATGTGCCAACACAAAGCTTCCAGCATGTGTTAGTCTTAATTTACTCAAAGCACATTCATGTCACTGAATATACCTTGGAGAACGAGGCTTTTAAGCTCTGAAGAATGGCCTCTGTCTGCAGTTTGCCCCATCAGCAGGAACTTCATGTTGGTAGATATAGGTGAGAAGAAAAGCAGACTGGAAAATTAATGCTTTTGTAATGTAAGTTTGGCAAATGTTTTTCTGAATAATGTATTTATTTTATTTCACTTTGTGTTTGAAGATAAAGTTGCGAGATCAAAAACAGACATGCCAGCATTTGCTCTGTACATTTCTGAGATGTGACTGTTTTGTCAGAGCAGCAAGAGTGGACATTTTTCAGAAGTCTAAAGTTCACTGATGGTGGTGTGATCAGGGAAGTGGTAAAATATATTAGATGTGTGGGACTGTCTGAGTAAAGCAGATTCTTTTTTTGGAAGTCATCAGCTTGTGTGTGGTCAGCTGATGTAACTTTTGACAGTAATCAATTGGCTGTGAATGTTTGTCCTGTTCAGTGTTACCAGCTTCCCAGGCTTTTCACTCTACAGTGACAAGGCTAGGGCCTTGGATATTATATATCACCTCCAATTGATTTAAACCTACAGTACATGTACTGTAGTATGTATACTGTGCAGTTACAGTAGACAGCTAAAAGATAAGGTGTCATTAACCAATCGAACTTGATGTGAGTAAATGTTGTCAATGTGACTGTTCTGTGAAAGAACGTTTGATTTGTTTGATGTAGCTTAAAACAGGAGGTCCTTCTTTGTTTGTTCTAGGTAGGACTATTGACACATTGTTAGAAAGTTAGTGCCAGGTGGAATACATGGTTACTGCTGGTTAAACATTTTAAAATCCATCTATAAAAATCCATCTCCAGCTGTAGGACGAGATCCAAAGCCTCCTCAAAGCTTCTCAAATTTGCTTTTTTTTCTGACTGTAAATGAGTTTGGATTTTGGACGGTTTGCTAGACAAAACAGGCAATTTGAAGATGTCACATCTGGCTCTCAGTTGTGCTAGAAAATGTTTCACCATTTTCTGGCATTTTATAGACTAAAGCAATTCATCCTCAGTTGCAGCTGGCCGTATGTGAATTTACTGCCATCAGTTTATGTGTTGCTTACATTCTCATATGAGTATTTAGGTCCAGTACTGTATTTTGTGTGTCTTGACAGATGATTTCCCTCAGAAAGGGAAATCAACATTACACCATTAGGCCTTTCTTCACTCCTCTTTGTCCTGCCATGTTCAGTTTATAAATGATCAGATCTGTCTCCTGCGGGGCAACAGGTACAGACTGATCACAATTCCCCTACCCTCCTGTTCCCATGGGAACCAAAGAAGTATGCCCATATGTTGCTAGTCAATACCTAGATCAATAAAGTGCTGTATTCATATTGCAAGCATTTCGCAAGATTGAAAGTGGTTTTAGCTCTAATTGTTAACCATTAATATATTAATAAATAGTTTGAAAAAGGAAAGTGTTGTGTGAAGCGCTCAGTAAACCCAATGCTAGGTTTGTTTTTAGGCGATTGTAGCAACTTTAATGCAGAGCAGCACTGTGGGACAGATCTGAATCACTACTTTGGCTTTGGCTTAATGATAAAAGGTTTCCATTAGTGTAGTTACCGTGTCTGAGTCTTAGTCAGCAGACTAATATTGACTTGTGTAGATGACAGAGTGCAACAAAGATCAATACACTAGATTAGTCCCAAAATAGCCTCTGTAATGAGATGATTAGGTGTTCAGAAAATGCTAGATCCTGAGTTAGGTCTATGGTAGACCTGAAGTCGAGAAGTTGTACCCTGTGGAGACTCAACATTTACATTCACGGTTTCTCACCAAAACAAACTGTATTTATCCTTCACATGTAACAAACATGCTAAATGCATTTCCTTTCTCACAAAACATTTGAGTAGCCAGTTTTTAATAATTCATTTGAAACCTACATTTTTTACAAGCACGCTTGCTTGCCAGCAATTTTCTTCTTTAAGAAGATTTACATATTACATTTCAGTTCAAAATAAAATGTACTGTTTCTGGTTTAATAACTTGTACACTCCAGGTGGATCGAGGTTGTCTCTGGATTAAGTGCATAAATGGCTGGTACATTTATTGCTTGTGAACCCTCTTGCTCTTGATCCCTCTGTCTCTCCACTAGGGCTACTAAATAAAGATAGAAAATGCAAATAAGCAAAAAACTCTCAGAGGTTGACAGGAGCACAGCACTTTCTGTCAAATGGAAAAAGACAAATGGAAAGGTCAAACCCCTTCCAATAGCTCTGAGCAAACTGGGCAAAAGCGATGATTGTCAGGAAGAAGATATATAACAGCAAGCAACTCTGACACATTTATAGTCACAGGGCATCATGCCTCCAGGAGTCAGTGCAGCACCTCATAAATCTGGGCTGTCTGAAAGACTAAACAGAAGGAAACCATGAAGTAAAGTTTTTTTTTTAAAGCCAACCTGTACAAAGCAAAAGATGTTGTTTTATGAACTTAATTATTTATTTGTTCAAGAACTTTTAGACTTAACGAGCCACTAATTCTAGATGAGATGCTGCTTTAAAACCAATAAAACATTAAGACAATTGTGACCGTTTCTTTCTTTACCAATTTAACCATAAGCATACATAACTAACTCAATATTAGAATAGTTACAAAACAGCCAGGAGCTGTTAAGTCCCTTGACAGGCCCAGTCAAGGCCCGCACTTAGAATGCCTTTGAAAATATGCAGAATAACAGGATGATAGCTACAAATGGACACTCCCCACATCCAACTGGAGACAGATTCAGTAAATTGGTGTGGAAGAACAGGGGAAGTCCCTAAATCCAGACCTATCCAAGGTGACTCAAAGCTGAAATCCCTGTAATGCCTTCCAGAGGTGTTATGAGATGAGCTCACTTTTGCAACCACACAAAATGTGGAAATAACAGTTGAAGTCACAGCACTGTAATGTACCTTGACCTTTGCATGAGTTTTAGGTGTCAGATAATTCCACACTGCATGGGAGTGGTATAGTTAGACATGTAAAGACATAGAGGCTGCGACAGAGTCAAGGTAAGAGCCAGCTATTGTGCTGCAGGTGCTGCCGGGATATAAATGTTATGGTGAGCTTGGCCCACGTTTCTATAAGGAAAGATGATGCTCTGCAATCAGTAGCTGGCTTTATGGACTGAACAATGTGGATTGCCCCACACACGAACACTTGGATGTTCATATACATGCACCCAGATAGGCTTGCTAATCCTGCCCTTCATTACTAGGCTTATCCTGTTTTTTTTGTATTTTCGTCACATTTAACTCAGTTTGAGACACACAGAAGAAAGTGGACAACCAACAATAACATTGCAGATACTCAAGGTAATGAGGTGTGGATATTGAACCCGTATTTTATGTGTCATTGAAGTATTTTGGTACTAGAGAACATGGCCTTAGGCTTCAGTTAGAGGACAATAAGAGGGGAGCATGTGCTGAAGAGAATTCTGTTGACTGAGGCACATCAAGATGGTGAAAACAGATATGAACAGCAGATGGGAGACTGTAAACATAACAGCAGAGGTTATTTTCCCATGATGTGTTTTTAGTAATCCGATTGAAAAAAATTTCATAAAATAATGACCCAATTATGTGATTAATCTAAACTCAAATAGATTCTGTGCTGTCTCATGGCAAATTAACTTCATTGACTTTTGTGGCAATTTCAACTTAAACCTGTATTAACTAATGAAAACAAGTTGTAAATATTGACACATCATCACCTTGTAAGTGTATTTAACTCACCTTGTTAGGAAACACTTGTTCACACATCCATCAGATATGGAGCAACATTAGAATTCATTCTATAGGAAATATCTGTCTCTTTAGCTTTAGTTTAGTGCTGGCCAGACAGCGTACCGAAGCTTTTTAGAGCCTCCTGCTGCAAAAAACAACTCTGATGAGAGCAGTGGAGTGAATGTGGAAAACCACAACTATGCTAAAATACATTAAAATGCTTTGTAGAGCTGGGGGTAACCGCAGATCTGGGTGATAATCCTCTTTACAAATGACCCCTTTCACATACAAGTGGCCATGTGATTTATGGCTAGTAAAAAGATATTGATTATAAGCATGTAATCTCTCACTTGTTTGAAAAACCTGCCCCTGTCCCCTTCATTGTCACATTGTTGTACATTTTGTTAATAGTTGAGTTGCGTTATTTTTCTCTAGAAGTGGAAACAGTCAACACAGCCATTTTTTAGAAAAGGGTTTAATGCGTCACAGTGTATTGTTTACTATGTGCAGATTTTGAAACAATACAATTTTGAATTGAGCACGGACTGTAACAATGACCAGTATCCATTTTGGATGTTCATGTATTATGCAATCTTATTCTCTGTCCCTTGACTGATCTCTGTCTACTTCCAGTCAGACTGCTTACCACATATTTTCTCTGCAGCTACATATTGAAAACATTACTTTAGTGGTAGAACTGGGGGATATAGACAGAGAAAATACCATCAAATTCAATCATTCCGCTGTACTGCTGAACTCTCAATAACCCTTTAAATTACAGGCCCTTTATTGTTATTCTAATGTTTGTGATGGTTGCAGTCTAGCATTCTCATGAAGAGTGAGAGTGATCCATTGTGTGTTTATGAATAATTTAAATGATCAGGATTTGAAGTATGACATGTAGTTTGATTCAACTGACAAATGTATTATAAACAAATTTTTTCACCTGTCGTGACTGCATCATAGATGGACTTCTTACCAGCGGGCTGCCACTGAAATCATGGCTGAATCCCATGGGGGTCAGTGAAGACTGTAACAACATGTCGAGGTGAAGCACAATTTGGCTTGCAATTTAAATTCCCATGCTGCACTGTTATAGTGTCAATTGGACTTGCCGAAAAAAAAAAAACGGTGTAAAAAACATGAGGGGGTATGGGGCTCAGAGCCAATAAGAGGTGTGCATCTGTGGAAGCTAGTTTTATGTTATTGAAGAGGAAAGCTTCATTATTACCTTTAGTTTTACCCAAAGGCTTTGGACATGTCTCATTTATTACCCTTGTTTGTCAAGTATTTTATGAGGTATTTTTCAACAGATAATTAAAGTTCCTATGAAACATGTGCATGCATTCCCCTTTAGAATCTGTTGATATAGTTTAAAGGCTCACATTTAACATTTACATTGAGCAACTAATAAAATCTTATTGATTTTAGCAAATGGTATTAGCTGTGGGAGTCATGAGTCATCAGCCCATAATTGCCATGTTCATCGATAGCTGCCTCTAGACTGATTTGTGATTACTCAAGTTGTAACTACAGATACCGATTTGTTTAGTTTGCTTGATTCAGGCTTCTCTTATTTATATGACTTAAGATTATTTTTGTTCCACATTTGAGCCAAATTTTATATAATTTCTCAGCACACCTCACTGTATTTTTATTTTTGTCAAGCAAGCATGCTAAGGAACAAACTGCCTGAGCTGATGTACAAAACAGTGCCTGTAAAGTTAAGGCCGTTTCCCCTCTGATCTGACACATGCTGCCACTCTTGAGTATCTTGTCTTGCTACATCATAGAAAGATTACCTGACTTAGTGAAGTGTTACAGGAGGGCTGTGTGGTTGATGATGGCTGTCAATATGACAGACAACAAAAGAAGGTGAGCTAAATGTGAGACAAACAGCATAAAGCTGAATGAAGACACCTTGCTAGCAGACAACAAAAGTGTTATTTCTGTGCACAAAGTAACAAAAGTTGGATTTGAATTTATTTCAGGATCACTATTTGAGATGTATCATCTTATTTTTGAGGGGGTCCTGCAACATATATGTACCAAGCGCTGACAATCTCTTATTGCTTGTGTGAAAACAAGAGCAGCATGAACAGGAGAGGCTCTTCTTCTTTTTCTCTTGCAAAACACTTTCTAGAATACAGTCCAATTAGACAGTCAATCCATTATTTGACTGACAGAAATTCAACAGCAAATTCAACTGCTATTTTATGGCCTACTTGTCTTTATTATCATCATTTATGGCGTATTTAGGTATATGCAATTAAATAAGTGGCTTTTGGATATCATTCATATCATTTGTTGCATCCCAGATGCGCACCTCTTCTTTTTCCACCTTGTATTATCATGAAATTTGGATCTTCCTCCTTCCCCTTCTAGCACGGGTTGAGGAAGATCACTGAGCTAGAATTGTTTTTTCCTGCTAATCTGCTCGTGTACTGATTGAACAGAAAGGTCAATTCATATTTCACTCTGTGTAAGCAAGGCACTGCTAAACATTTTCCCCACTCCTGGTTGTCTTTGAGAGAGACAGCAATAAAGATGCTTTGGTGTGCAATGTCACACGTAGGTTGTCTAAATAGGGTTTATCAAAAAAGGTTGGTTGAAAGTACTCACAGTTGTTGCCAAGACACACAGAACCTATCAGCAAATCTATCTCACGCAGCCATTTACTGTACGCACTAAACACATTGTTTGGTGCTCTCCATGTTTGTTCTTTTGGTTTCTTGCCATGTTCGTCCACAGTTATTTGTCTATCCATCAGCACCTTCGTTGTTCACACAGCATTGCGGGAATTGCGCTCCACACCCAAGTCTAGAGTTCCTAAACTTCGTGGGGTTAATTGATATGCAGGGACTGACATACTGATATATGGCTTGATAACTTTAGTTTGAAGAATTATCTATGATTTATAAATTGGTGTTAACAAAGGAAGGAGTTTTTTAGTTTTTCTAGCATTCAAATTCATTTCAATTCAGTACCAAATCAACCTTTCTTAACCATTTAAATCTCATTATGTTTACCTTTAAACATTTGCAAGTCACTTAAAACCAAAAATAACTACAGCTCAAAGTGGGAGACCTTCCTGTTTTTATTTTCTATTTAACTTTTAAAACTTTTTATATTTTTGTGTTGCTTTTATGTTTTATATAAAGCACTTTGAATGATCTTGTTGTTGAAATGTGCTATACAAATAAACTTGCCTTGCCTCGGCTTGCCTTCAAATAATCATCTGTTGTTGGCTGAGAAGTCAGAAACACAACAGTTTTTAGTGGCAGCTTAACTATGAAGTTGATCAGATTAAAATCTCGATATGATATTAGTTCCCAGTTCAACTGGAAGATTTTTTTGGCCACTTTTGTTCAGCGGAATAAAATAGTGAACTCATCTTTGACATATCATTACCTTTGAAGTTGAAATGTCAAACTTTTTGGCAGCAACTTATTTTCACACCCAGCAGTATATGGAGCAACATTAGCATTCATTTAGAGTTGTGTTTCTGGCCATCTGGTCAATGTAAGTCAGATGTTCATTGTCTTTTAGCTCTGTTATTGGTCTCTGCTGATTTCTGAGGGAAATAATGCCCCACTGTATCCACCAGCCAGTCACTAACTGTGTCTGTCTGCCTGTTTGGTGCTGAAAAGGTAGTGTGGGTTTTTAGAGCTTTTTGTTGAAAACAGCTGCCTGCTGCAGCCAAAAATACTTTATATGAGAGCAGTGAAAGTGAATCTAAACTGTAAAGTTGCCGGTGGACAGCTAAACACTGAACTGAAACTTACTATAAAGCTCCATGAAGCCGAAGAGAAATTTCTCTGTAGCTTCACTACTATGAGTTATCTCTCAAATTGTGCATGTGATACATTGTTATTATGTAAAACTGAATATAGCTGCTTTAAATTGAAGTTTCTACAGAAACTCACCATTGAGTCCAGTCTTGTGTATTTTCACTCACAAACAATCTTTGGCTGAATGCCACTAGCTGTAGAGAGTACACCAACCAGGGATCAGCCTAACTTAATAATTTAGTCAATTTAGTTATTACAGAATTAACATTACTTAGGTACAGCTGATCTAGTCTGTCCAGTTAAGAGAGATAAAATATCTGATAAAAATTGAGTTATTGTCTAAGCATAACAAATTAGAGTATTTTGTCAACTGAATAAAAAATAGAGCCAGTTATCTGAACCCATCCCTGGTGCTAACTTAATAATTAAATCTTCCGGGAAATGTAGTTACAGAGAGAACAATAAGATACTTGTTTCATACTCCACCTTGCCAACAGTCTCAGGAGATATATGGCCTAATAAAATTTGGCAGAGATGAAGCAGTGAAATACAACACCCTTACATCAAATAATATCAAAGTGATGCACAATGTGGTGATCGTCTGTTGTGGTGCTGAGGGACATGTGAAAAAGGGAAATTCACTTAAAGCCTGCCTAATATTACCAAACACCCACTGCACCGATGAATCTGATTAAATAAAATTACATGAGAAGGATGCATCATTTTCAGCATTAGATGAAAAAGTAGTAACATAAGAATTCACCCACATGATTTCATACATAAAATTAAGTCAAGGGGTGACAACGTAGGGAAAAGGATTTCATCAGGGTTTTCAGTCAAGGGATAATTATTCCCTTTGTTGTTCCGCGAACCTTACATCATCTGGCATCAGATGATTCATTGCGGTCACCTTTAAAAACATGTTAGATGACCAGTCCTATCGTGCTGTGGGATGGGTGTTCACTTTTCCATCACAACTAGTAAAAACTGATCCGACTAATGTGAAAACGCAGCATGAATCACTATTTCCTGCATGTTTACAGCAGAAAAACACTCAGTTGAACAATCAGTTATCTTTTTTTTCATTTTGCGGAATAGAGGTCATCAACCCTTCCTTGTGATCGTTCCAAATTGTTTTTCTGCTACGTTTGAAACAAGTTCTACCGTCAAGAAGCTTCTAAGCCAGAGTATGCAGACAACCGGGACACAACTGATTCAAAAAGATAATTGCAACCAGGCAGCCAGTACAGATTCTGTGGTTTTGGGATTTTAGGGCCCAGTGAACCCTAGCTGATGTTTACAAGTGCACGGAACCTGAAAATATGTGATGGGAATAATTTTCCTCCACCATCATCTGCTCCCAGAGACCCGGGAACTCCCTCACTGTCCTAAAAATACCTCCATTACGGTCAGGGAATCTATGTTTTATTTGTTCTTTTCATATCCAATTGGGAATCCAAAATTGGAAAATGAACAAATGATTCGTTATGGTATTTATTTATGAACCCAAAACACACACAAACACACACACACATACACACACACAAAAAACCCTAATAACTACTTCTTTTTTGTACTTCTACCTCAAAAATAGGAAATGAAAAAATGGGCCACAGATTGATTGAATATGATATTGATATTTGTGTCAGATTTGTTAGTGACTTCAAATAAAATAGGAAGTTCAAAAAACAAGCTCTTATTCCATGGGTCTACTTAATATCATTCATAGCACTCAATGTTGAAGCTGGATTGAATGTGTGTGGATGAACAAAAGTTGCTAACACAACTGTGGATATGTAACAGTGGGTAAATCATGATCTTTTACCTAATTTGTATTTTTATTTTATTCATTTCATCAGTGCACTGTCAGATCTGTCTCAGTATTAGGTTCAGTATTTAATAATTAATTAATATAATCAAAACCCATGTTACTGCAAATTTTCGGCGCAAATTTACGGCACAAAGGAGTCAAGACAACTGCTTGTAATTCGGGACTGTCCAGAATTCTTCACAACATCTGGTCACCCTAAATGAGAGCTACTTTTTCTTTAGTAAGATAAAAATGGAAACTTACTGAGACTGAGTAGGCTACTCACAAACAAAATATTGAAAGAGATAGTTGCTTATTTTTAGATTGGATTAGAAGATTGATAGAACTTTCATGTCTGAAAGGCAGGAGTTTTTCTTGGCTGGGAACATTAAGTGTTCTCTGGCTTCCTGGCAACTGGGACAGAGCAAATAAATATTCCTTTGAACAAAGGCATTTGTTTCCTGTTGTTCCAGTGTTCACGCTAAGCTAACCAGCTGCCTTATAAACATCATGGTGGTATTGATCTTCACCAGAAGGTCAGTGAACGTATTTCCCAAAATGTCAAACAATCCCTTTAGGTTGGCCAGTTGCTTGGAGAGAGCTAGGGAGTTGAGTAAAAATCAATTCACAAATTCAACAAAATGTTTCAGACGGCTTTAAAATCTATTTTACGTGTCAGCCGTTCTATGCAGTAAATCTCTGCGCACTGCTGAATGCCGTGATCCACGTGTCCATCCTTGAGATTACCTGCTGTTTGAGAGTTTGTCTTTAGATGCCCTTTTAATATTGATGGCCACGCAGCATGCAGCCCGGCACACAAATTTATGGTCCCAGCGGCCCAGTTGAATCTTGACAGTGAGAAACGCTGGATACTAACTGTCCTGACAGAGAAATTATTTAGAAAAAATGACCTAGCTAACTTTCCCAGGATGATGAAGCAAAGCTACATGTGTGCTAAAAAGGTGTTTCTAAAAAGTTGGCAAAACTGCAGCACACACCGAAGTCAGCCAGTGTGCTTTAGGATGCACTCTTCCCGTGTTCGTGTCATATCAGTTCACTTTAATTGAAGTGTGTCATGTCATTTTGAAATGACACATTAATTTGGCTTGTCATAAAACTGCAGCCTGGCAGCGCGTGTCAAGAACTGTAATTCTTTTCTGTCTCTCTGATTGTTATGTCCTGTTACAGTATGTATTCAGTTACAATTTGTTTAAAAGCCAAAGAAAGGTATCTGGATTATCTGGATTAGAGAAAGCATTTGAAAGACACAAATGTGAGCATTGCCAGGAAACTGAATGCAGTTACAATCAGATAAAAGCTGAGATCTATAACTTCTGTACACTGACGCCCTGTATGGTAGTGGGAAGTAATTTAAATTATGATCTTATGGACAAAAAATCAATTATGTCACTTTTGTGGTATTTTGTGGTATTTTCTCACACCACTGTTGCATACAAACAGATATTCAAAATGTCCTCAGTCGACCCCATAAAGTCTAGTAATTTAGTGCGTCTAGAGTAATTTAGAGTAATTTAAGAGTAATTTAAAAATTGTCTAATTACTCAGAGTTGAACAGACACTTTCAGTATCTTGTCCAAGGACACTTTGACATGCAGCCTGGAGGTGCCAGAACTGTTGAGTAGCAGTACATAAAGCAAGTAGCCACTGTAAAAGTGCCAGTCTTAACATCAATCAATACTCCACCATTGAGATGACATGAAATTACCATATTTAAAACCAAAAAGCTACACTTTTTAGTACCCAAAACAAACATCTAAGTACCAGGAACATACCCAGAAAAGTCACTGAAAGGAGAGTTACAGGAAAAAAATACCTTGGCTCATTTTTGACAATTGATAAAGTTTTAGGAAATCATTACAATATGTTATGTTAATGTAACAACACTTCTCTAGAGTTCAGGATGGTAAGCAATACAAGCACTTAGACAGTTTTTATTTGATCTGTTTGAATCCCTTGTTCAGCCACATTATCAAAACCATTTTTTGGGAGTTGAAAACAAATGTTCTGGCATAAATGCATGCTGGATTTTCAGAACAACATGCTGGTTCAAGTTTGACCAACTATACTTGCACACAGTTTTTCTGTCGTGGGCAACTGTAGTGGGCCTTTTGAGAACATTCACTTTCATTTTCATGGACAATTAGGTGGTTGAAAAGATTATATAGTTAAACTAAGAATTTATTTACAGCCCGTCTGGTCGTCTGACCCTTTGTATTGCTTGTCCAACTAATAATGTTATCACAGATGTTATCGCAGCCCCAGAACCCACCAAGGAAGTTGGTGAATGAAATGATGGATAAATCTACAAAAATAGGACCGAGATTTGAAAACAAGAAAAATTATTTTGAATAGATGCTGTGCATTGCCAAAGAAAATAAAAGACACAATTCATAATGCCCCTATGTGCTTGACTATTAGCAAATGAAATGATGAAGTGTGCACAAGGACTGAATTAGAAAAATGTGGGAGATGGCTGCCGTCCAGCCGGCTCTTTGTGACAGGATGTGTGTCGCAACCAACATGAAATTAAGAAAATTGATCTGAATTGACTCCAGTAGTGACATTAAACACAAGCTTAAGTCAACAATAATCACACAAATCCAAGCTATCGTGTTCAATTTGAAATCATTGCTTTTTCTTTTTTTTCAGAACGTGACAAAGAGCATGAGAGTCTTCTCTTGGCACTAAGATCTTTCAAAGATAATCCGTCCTCCATCTCAAAGCGTGTAGCCTACATGGCATCATCAAAAATTCAAAGTACAGTATATGCGTAGGGCCTTTGCAGTTTTATCTCTATTGAAGAGCAGATGCGGTCATTGCGAGTCTCTGTTGCAACAGACACAAGGTTTTGCAACAAGGCCATTGTCAGCCTAGCCATAGCATAAGTGACTTTACCCAAATTGTAAACTAGGTTTATGGTTTTTTGGCTTTCCACAGATGCTTCCACCTCTGTGGTGTTTTGTGTATTTTTTGTCAGCAAACAGGAACTCCTTTAGCGTCTCGTCCCACAGATATCTGATATAGAGCTCACAGTGACAATTTTAGTTTGCCCTAAATTCTTCTTCTTACTTCACTCGGCGGGGAGGTCATAATTATAGGTTCTATAGACATAAAGGCTGTATGTTATATTTATTGTATTGCACAAACTGAGGAAGATAATGCTGCATAAAACAACATGCATAATTTATAGCACAAGGCAGTTGTGTGTGCTTGAAAAATATTTTGTTATCTTGCGCTGTGGTCACTTTTCTTCCCAGACATTCGATTGGACAGAGTGTCAGAGTGGTGACTCTTCCCTGAAATAGTTTTCTC
The DNA here is from genome assembly GCA_024633595.2 of Lepomis macrochirus. Lineage (NCBI taxonomy): Eukaryota > Metazoa > Chordata > Actinopteri > Centrarchiformes > Centrarchidae > Lepomis > Lepomis macrochirus. The sequence continues at coordinate 15,657,908 of JALXJV020000009.1, forward strand.
ACTGAAGTCCATTTTGCACAATGCTAGTAAAAGGTCTAATGTTCCAGGTAACCCACAGCCTCAGCCACTTCTTAAAGAGGAAACTCACTAATGGACTTTCAGACAGCGTAATTCCCCAGTTGAAACTTATTAGTCTGTGTTTGTTGACTGACTTTCCTGCTTCATGTTGCTGCCACCTGTATTAACATTTGATATTTTCTTGGTCCTGAAACAGAAAATGTTCAGGAAGCTACAGATGTGTTTTCTGTGTTTAAAAAGGCACCAAACAAAACCTGAGGAGAGGAGAAATTACCATAATGAACAAGCACAGATGCGTGTGAACACCCTTGCATGTGCACACCCACTCAGTTTTCCTCTCTGTATCTTTTCTTGTATCGATGACACAATCCACGACTGTGGAGCAGTGAAATTCCCCTTGAGCAAAGAAAAATTCTGCTAACCTTTGCATTAACATCTGCACTATATGACTCATTACCAACATATCAGTTCGCCCAGGAACTAAAAGTAGGGCAGAGGTCACTGTGGTTACATAGCTGGGGAAAGAAATGTTTCTATGACTCTGACTTGGAGCCTTGTGCTACATTGAAGGAGCTCAGGGAGAATAGGACTGACATTAAAAAAAGCAACACCTAATTCTGGATGCTGTTTCAGAGAGATGAAGGCTGTGGATGGAGATCCAATCAGATCCAGTGTTCTTGTAAGTCCTCCTGGATCAATGCACTTCATTGGACAGCTCCTTGTCAAGCAAGAACATAATGCTCAACATAAAGTGTGTGTTGACCTGTTGAACTGAAATTTACCTTGAGAGTTACAAGAAATCAAGGCTGGAACTTAGATTCTAAAAAAGGGCAGGTGGTGTGAAAATAAATGAGAAGTGAGAATTCAGACAAAATGAACAAAACACATCAGTAAACACTGTATACTGTATCAATTTACTGGATCACCTCACTGATGCGACTCATTCAAAACTGAAATTTTAGTTAGTTCTACTGTGCTATTGTATCATATGTACATCGCGTCAGAATCATAAAAACTTTTTAAAGTATGCCTAGCAGCAGCTCTCAAGCTCCCTAATTAGCAAGTTGTTTGTTTGTTTAATCGGTACATTAAGCAAAAATGTAAAAACAACATTTTGTGGTCATCCTAAAACCACTCTGAGTGCAGAGTGCAGTGAATGCCTGCAACCTCCTTGAGTCTTGTTGTCATCATTTTGGAACTCATCGGCTATTGTCTGATGACGACTCTGGGGACAACGGCCAATGTATCGGGGCTTCCAGTGTAACCAGTGGATATCTAGATGACAGATATCTGGGCCAGGACTTCTTTACTGACTGTTTACAGTCTGACTGCCAATCTCGGAACCCATCGGCTATCATCTCACAACAATTTGAATGCAGATACATTTGAAAGAAGCTAATAAAAAGCTTATCTCAAGTGTTCCAAGATTGATAAAGAGCTAAACAGTCACCAGACACTAGCCGATGGGTTCTGAGATTGCATTTCGCAATGCGTTCTGCCTCTTTTGCACTCCAAATCTTGTGCCTTGCCTACAGATTCTGCATTCGTGCGCGGATATCTGTTTAAAGAGATTATGCTGTCATAGCAAGGTGTTGGGGGTGTACACAATGAAGTCAGAAAAAATGCATCATTAATGCACTAAACCTTGTAATTCTGATTCAAAAACGTGATTCTGACAAGTGAGTGGGACCCGCCCTGCATTAAATTAATAGATGATAATCTGTCAGTGTTTACAGGTTTTTCCACTGCCTCCAAGTGGGTTTGACAAACACATGTGAGACAAAAATCAACAAACATCTTTCATTCTCATGTTAATAGAAAGGACAGCAATTCATTGTATTTTCCAAAATGTTGTGATACTCCTTTAAAGACTTGTGCAGCACTGCAGCATTTCTCTCTCTCCCTGTTTGCTCACTGTTGTAAACAGTCCTCTCTGAAAAGCCTGTAATCTCCGCTCTGCCTCATCTCATCCCCATGTAATGATCCTGCAGTGAAACAGGATCAGGAAGAAAGCTTTGGGAAGAGTCCTCCAGGACCAAAAAGATGGAAAATAATGGATCCTAGAGTGTAGACATCCATTACGTGGTCTGTTTTGTGAAAGACACAGCAGTCATCAGCCCCAAATAGCATCTTATGTATCTCTGTCAGGATGTACTAAATTACACCAACTGAGTCCAGGTGCCAGAACAGGCTCAGTCATCAGAATGTCTAGAAGTATTAGACCTAGTATTAATAATTGATTAATCAATTAGTGCAACTATTTTGATAATAGATAGTTACAGCTTCTCAGATGTGTGGATATGCAGCTTTTAATACTCTTATGTGATAGCAAATTAAATACCTTATCCTTCTGTTTTTAAGATGCTTTATGACTCATTACTGAAGAAGCTTTTTGGATGAGAGACTGAGATGTAGAAGTAATGAAAAATGAAATATCTTCATGACTAAAATAACAGTTTTACAGACTTAGTACAGACTTAGTAACAGGCATAGTAGTTATAGTGGCGGAGTTTTTCAACTTGTATAGTGGCAATCGTACCACAAATAGCCACTTGAGGGAATTTGAAGTCGTCTCCAACGCGTAATGGTGCAAAAAAAATCACGTCTGCAATGGCATGTGGTTAACACTTTATTTTATGCAGAATAAAAGTACTTACGTATGCAAGAAAAAACTGTAAGCACGATGCTAACGCTGGGATATGACAAAATCCATCACAAACACACACATGCACGCACACACGGTTGAAAAACTGTGTGGCTTCCTCTAATCGTAATTCCCTCTCGCTATTCACCTGTGACTTCCTCACATAGCCTCTTTTATCACCGTGATTCCCTGCCTATGCCCCCTGGTGTGCAGGTGGAAGAGTGTCACCCCCATGCAACTTACCACTAACACAGGACATATAACACACATCAAAATTGGCTACAACAGTAGTTTTTGTATATGAGTCCAGCTACAGATTGCAAAGCAGTGGATGGTGATACTTACGTGTTTGCACATGTCCAATATGCAGTGTATGTGTAGCTTTCTACATATGTACTGTATGCATCTGTTTATACTGTACAAATGTGAACGTGCTGGAATTATATGTCTTACACCATGCTCACATTTTGTTATTTCAACGCTTTCTGCTTTGGTATGATTCTCTGTTCTTCTAAATAATGACCCTGATCCTCGCCTCCTGTACACCGTTTCTGGCCCGTCTTTATCCACAGAACGATGTGCTAATATGCTCCTGTTTAAGGAGAGCCTGACATATCATCAGTTTTGGCCACACAGCCAGAAGTGCTTGGAGAAGACAGCTTGTGATTAGTGTCCCTCTATGCAGGGCTTGAGGTCTACTGAGAGGACCATAAGAGGCAGGGTGGCATGTAATGGTGGTAATGTGGTGAGACACAATAAGGGCAAGAGCGTCTGAAGATGCACGTCTGTTTGAAATGTTGTCTGGCAACACTGCATGATGAATAAAGTGTACTGTAACTTGGTGTCGAGCACAAGAGGAATCTGTCATTGTGTTTGTTAGTGTGTTTTACGCCAGGAGGCCTAAGATTAATTTTTATGTTAAGTATTATTTCAAATAACAAATTGTTGCAAGGCCTGGTGGTGCAGCGGTTAGCACTGGCGCCTCACAGCAAAAAGGTTGTGGGTTCAAACCCCGGTTGCCCCGGCCTTTCTGTATGGAGTTTGCATGTTCTCCCCATGCTCCGGGTGCTCTAGCTTCCTCCCAGCATCCTCCAAAAGACATGCAGGCTAGGTTAATTGGTGTCTCCCAAATTGTCCTTAGGTGTGAATGTGAGTGTGAGTGGTTGTTTGTCTATGTGTGGCCATGCGATGGACTGGTGACCTGTCCAGGGTGTACCCCGACTTTCGCCCAATGTCAGCTGGGATAGGCTCCAGCCTCCCCCGCAACTCTGTACGCAGGATAAGGTTGATGATGGATGGATGGAAATTGTTGCAAGAATAAGGCCTTTTGGTTATAATCCAAGGCAATTAATGCTTGTGATTCTTGTTGTTAAAGAATTTGAGGTAAAAAAAGACATTTTACTGTTGTGTTTTAGGCTTATGAAACATATTTGATCCTCTGCCTCCTGTATTGTTCTGGTATCCTGAAAAAAACTATTTAGAGCCAATTTACGCAAATTTCAAAATTCCAATAATTAAAATATTTTAATATTTTAATTTATTAAAATTTTTATATTTTCTTCAATACTACTAATTTTTTCAGTGTATGCATATTTATAACCAAGTAATACCTTCATTTACAAAGTATCCGTTCTGTAGAGAAGTTTAGTATACTGTTATGTTATGTAAGTTATGTTATGATGCTACAGTGACTTCCTGTTGTCATTGCTGACTATTGGACACTGCTACAGATGTTTCCTAGCAACCAAAGTTCCAACACGATATAGCAAGAAGAAGTGACATTGGGTGTGAAGTTGTGAAATGTTTAGTTGGTTTCATGCAGTGGTTGTGGCAATCAGCAGTTTTAAAAAGGAAACATTTTGCCCCTTGAAAGGTGACTGCCACCACACTGTGCTGATTTGTATGAATGTTGATTCTGACTGTCTATGTGTCCATGTGGGCATTACTTTCTAGATGTATACATCATGGATGAAGTGAAATGAGTAAGAATCCAGCAGCAATTCTGACAACATCGATTTTGCAATTCAAGAAATTACACACAACCTCAAATAACATGATTACTTCCTAAAAGCACAGAACATCTAGGCGTTGTTTTGTTCCACTGTGGACTGTGACCACTCCTGACACATCTAAGATGATGACACTTTTCCAGAGTTTCAAAGTTAATATGGCTCAGCTCAGAGCTTAGAGAATTGCTGTTGCTTTGGCTTTGCATACAGGCATCCTCTTCCTCTCCCTTTCTCTGTCTGTCTTGTGGGTTTATCTGACAATCAATATGTATGGGACCACATCCGAGTAAGTTTAGCCACCTAATATGCGTATACAGGACATAATCCGCCATGTGTCTGATGTCTCTGGTTTGGCCCACCTCTGTACTTGCTCTCCCTGGCCTCTCTCACTATGTCTCTAGATTATTAGTTTTCAGCCCAGGCCCTAGCAACAGAGAAACATTTACACCAATGCACAAAGGCACTCAATCAGCACAAGCCATGAATTAGTCCACTGTTTGTTGGATATTTCATGGAGGAAATGGAGAATTGTTGATAGAGAAGAGGAGCGAGGTGACAAAGAAGCTTCCTGGGCCAGCTGCTGCTTCTCTCTCTGCCCAGGGTGTATAAGCAGCCAGCTGCTGCTGCCTGGGCTGCCTGTCTGCAGTCTGTCATACCTTAAAGGTCAAAGCAGGAAAAAGTTGGGGTTTTGTTCATGTAGCATTGTTTGCATCTGTACTTGGGAACCTACATCTGAAAATTAAAGGTGTATTCCCACACAGTGTTTTATTGGTATAAAGAGAGGGATGTTGACATTTGGTAAAGCCTAACATAACCACAGTTTCAACTGACACTGATACTAAACACACGGTGATGTGTTCTCATCTGCTTTTAACACCAAAGTGCCGACACCTCTCTCATGTAACAGTGTTACGGAGGCATGGATCTGGTTTGATTTGGCTCCATCCAGCAGACAAAATGTTTAATCCTGTGGGATGACAGGTTAACAAAAATTCTGTCAGTGAACACGCTACCTTTTGGAAATATTGATTAAGACTGCAAATCAATGTAGTGAGGAGAGAGCAATGATGTTAAGACCAAGCTGCAGAGTTGGCTACAGATAAAACTACATGCTGAGTAGCTAGGAACGTAGTAGGAACAAGTGTGAAGCAGGTCATTTATGTTACTAAAGCCGCTATAGATAAGTAAAGGTTAAAATCTGAGAAAGAAAAGCAGCAGTACTCTGCATCCCGACACTTAAACTGAGGACCACTTCTATTTTCTAGGCCTTAAATTTGTAGCCTAGGAATAGTAAAAACTTTGTTTAACCTTGTCCTTCTCTTTCTTCAGATTGCAGGCTTTATCAACGCCATTCACCCATTTTGTGGTGACACAGAGAACCTGACAGCCTTCCGCTTCTACGCCCTCAACCCCATCGTGGATCCCTGGGTCTTCATCATCTGCCGCAAGTCTGTGTTTCGCCACCTTTGCTCTTTGCTGAGCTGCCGCTTCAGCAGAGGAGCCATGAAGTCGACAGCACACTGCGCGCTGTCTTTACCCCTTGACAATCACATACAGTGCAACCCCTCAGACGTGACAGTTCCACAGGCCAACATGTACTCCAATTTACCTCCGTGATCTAACAGAAACCCTCAGCTGTGCTGGATGTCTAAAGGCTGGGAAACTTTCAAGTCTGATAAAACATTGGAGTGAACTTTTGCAATAAAACTTTAACATTTGCATAAAGGATTCCTCCACTCCTCCACCTTTTTAAGGCACACTGACTTTGGCAAAGAAGAATGTGTCACAATGAAAGTCTATATGTGGCTGATACAGTTTCTTTATGAACTAACTTTGGAAAGAATTATTGCACTGTGTCTGAAATTTTCGTTGAATGATGGAAACTGTTTCAAGGAGAGATGTGCCATAAAACAAACAGCACTGTAACTTAGCACTAAGGAACTCATCAAACCATATCATGCCTATGAATAATATACTGTAAAATCAGAAATATGCACTCGGGTAATCAACATGCATGAATGTATACTGTCTTCTTTTTTATCTTAACCTATTCTTTAAGACACAGCAGGTAACTGTTGGTTAATGGATTGTCCTCATCTACAGTTTCTAACACATGAGCTGCAGGTCAAGCTCAACGTGAAGATCACAGTTTATTTCCCTTGTTTTCATCACTGGGGTCGATGACATGTTCATAAATTTCCCCTAACTAGAATTATAATGTAGCAGTCATCGGTCAGAGTGATCCAAGAGAGAGACGTATTTTATTCAACTGAGGATAAGTTTAAGAAAAAAATATGGGATCACCAAAGTTATTGCAACACATCCTCCTGGCACCAAACAGTAAATAAGATACGGCAATCCATCCAATAGTTGTTGAGATATTTCAGTCAGGACCAAACTGGTGGACCGACAGACCAACAGTGCCATCTCTAGAGTGACAGCTTTTTTCCAAAACAAACATCTTATAATCTCATATTGCAGCATCGTTCTGCCTGCAGTGGAGCGCACACCGCTAATACTATGAAACAAGTAATATACAGTATGTGTTACTATATTAGAATCTCATCTGTTTGGCTGCTGTGGTCAGTTAAAAAAAGGTGGTAAAAACTTCTTATCCAGACAATTATGTCACTGTATTGCATGAACATTTGATTCCACCCTTCCTTCTCATTCTCACTGATTTCTAAGCTACCTATGATGATTATCTGTGAAGAGCCTCTCGCATTTGAAAAACTCTGCTGCTGCAAAATGCACTGGGAGAATTAGTCCTTTGTTGTTGTTGTGACTTCAATGCTGTAACTGCATTTAATGTAGCATATTTATGCCTTTTCACTGTGCTATAATGCTGTGTCTCCTTGCAATGCTTGGGTTTATACAGTGGAGTGCAGCATATATGAGATATAGGGATAACACAGATGGTGATTTGAATTTTTTTTCTTTGTTTTTTGGCTGCGTAGCACATTCACTTTTCACTTTATAGTCCTTAAATGCTCAGTCATGCATGACCCGAGGTAAGTCAGACACATCACCACTTGCACATATGGTCTTTAAGGTATAAGGATTTGAGTTGTACATCCATTAAAATGAATGAAAGAATACATTTTTAGAAGAAAAAAAATAGTATTCATTATACAGTACACATTTTGTTCACGTGAAGTATTAATAAAAGAAAACTTGTCTCACAATGACTATGTCTGTATGAGTTCCCAAAGAGAAACAGAGATATGAAAACTGTTTATGTTTATACTGTTAAACATACTGCTCTCTGTCTCAGTTCATGTATAGTTCCTGACTGTCATGAGACCTGAACACATTTGCTGTGCGTTTACAGTAAATGAAATGGAAGCAGTGCCAAGATAAATAGTAGATGTTTAACTTTATGTGTGAACATTTGTTTTTGTCTTGTCAGAACCGTAACATCAACCCTGACTTCAGCGTGACATTTATTTTACTTTCGGTGCTCTGTTAAAACAATAGCCATACGGAAACATGGAAAGATACTTGTCATGTCATTGAAATGTCATTAAGTTATATAATATTATACCCAAAATACTTTTATGTTCCAGTATATCAAGTTTTAGATTGATGTAAAAATCAGATGGTACAGTATGTAATTGTTTGTTGTGAGTTACTATGGAAATTACATTTTTCCCATAAAGGCGATACAACAGCAAACTTCAGATCCCTGTTATTAAACTCTTGTTCTTATTCATATGTTCACCATTATGGAGGAAATTTAGCATGACATTTTAGAGGGCTTTGCCTAAAATATCTTGTTTTTGTAGGCAAAATACCTTTGTGTTATGTTATGAAGGAATTAACCCTTTAACAATCACAAGTCATGATGCAGTCTGAGAAAAGCAGCCTGAGGGCCAATACAGTCCTAAAGTCTTGCGCCTAAGTAAAGTATGCAGGCTCTTTCACAAAAAGAAGTCCTTTACCAACTTGTTTTATTGCTCTCTGCAAGCATATGCAGGTTCTGAGGCAACATCCCAAACCTTTTACCTGTTGCAGTGAAGAGATGCCTCCTTATCAAACAGACCCTCCAGGATTAGAGAAGCGCTTGAGAGAATAAACATTAAACTGAGTTAGCAAGATTTGAAATCAACAACATTCTTTTAAACTTCATTCTTTCCACGTTATTTTCGGCTTTTTTGTGTCAATACACTTTTTAGTCACCATCTATGTTTAGAGTCCACAGTATTTAGTTACTTTAATGTTTAATTTTTCTTGCTTCATGTTGCAACAGGTGCTCATAACACATGTCGTGTGCATATGCACTACACAATTTTCTTGCATCTCTTTTACAAGAGTTGCTCGATTTTCCTGCATTAGTTAAAAGTTTATCTAATATTTCAAATTGAATACAAGTTTAAAACTTAAGTTAGAAATTATGTCAGCATAATTTCTTAGGGGTTCTTGTGTAAGTGTAAATATCTAAAATGTGACATGTTTCCAAATAGTCAGATGTTTGATTCAGAGTAATAGCAAGCTAAAGTGTTGAAAATGACAGATAAATATTTACATTTGAAAGTGCTGGTTTATGTGGGAAATGAAGGGGGCTCATGCAAATAAAAATGACATGCAACATTAACAATATTGAATTTGAGAGCTGATTGATGACAGCTTACTATGTAAACAGTTTAATTTTTATGTATTAATATTGGTTTTCAATCTTCAGAAACGTATGATTTCATTATTTAGTAAGCAGCGATTGGTACTGCAGCACCACCATGTGGTATGAAGAAACTATGACTGACATCCAGTTTTGGAAGTGTAAACAGAAAGAGTTTCTCCTCAGACAAACACTCTTCAATGACAGCAGGCTGGCAAGGAAGTTAATATGCTCTGAATCAATTCCCAGACTTGAGTTGCTCAATGAAAGATAACCCACGGGGTATGGGAGAATAAGAATTCACATACAAGAGTAATTAGGATGTGGCTCATATGGTTTGTTTTATCAGCAGCTCAGGCAAATTGATATAACATGGGCCATATGTTCAAAGGAACTCTCAGAAATAAAGCATGGAATTTTAAATACTTTCTTTGATGTGCAAAAAAGTTTCTATGTCTGCTTTTACATCTTGAAGAGAAAAAAAAAACCCTTTCGAGTCCAGACTGCGTTGATGCGTTTATTTCAGTTTTCGTTAAAACACCTTTTAAACAGTCCTAACCCAACGTGCATGGTATTGTTTTTTCAGCACAAACTCAGCTATAAGTGGGACTTATCAATTCTTCAATTGAACAAACTGTAAAGCTGCAAGGGAACCCAAAAACACGAGAAGTGACCAAGCTAGAGTGGAGTAGTTGTTTAAGGTTGTAAAAAAATATTGTTTTAACATTTACTGTATGTAGACACAATTATTGAAGACAAACAAGAAATAAATGATTTGTCACAGCACATTGTCCCTTTTTCATTGAAAGTCTATGCGACTGCAAATCTGTGAAAATATTCAGTTTTCTTTAAAAAAACAAAACAAAAACACGAATGGCCTTGCAGCTGAAAGCCCGAATAAGCACTTTCAAGTGGTAAGCCGAGAGGCTTGTCACTATGATATATAACTGAAGTTATGTTACCATAAATACGACATGCTCTGTGTATTCAGCGATGAATAGACAGACTCCAGAGAGCTAAGAGAACAATATCCTGACCACAAATGATGCCACACAGAACCATTATTTTATTTTATTTGACCTCTGAGCACATACCAATCAGTCTGTTGCGTCAAACATTTATCACCCTGTGAGAGGAAAACTCAAATCCCAGTTGCTCAATGTCCAGAAATCTGATTAACAGAGAAGCTCTAGGAGTAACTTCCTGCCTCAAACAGTTTGATGACGATGGCTTCGTGGGGCTGCAGTTCCAGCTTTTTCAGAGTCATCCACCCCAAACGGTCCATTCCTGTGCTGGTCACAAACACTCCGGCTTCAGGCAGGCTCGGGGCCCAGGCCGGAGCCAGGGCATGGAGATCAGGCCCAACGTTGAGCAGAACGAGGAAGTGAACACAACCCCAGGAACGCAAGAAAGCCAGGATCGGAGGAGGTGAAGGAGAGGCAAGAGTGGAGTTGGAGGAGTTGGTGGAGGAATTAAACGGGAGTAAAGTAAGAGTCCCGTACAGAAGAGCTTCTTCTCTAGCTCTGGAGCGACTGAGGGAGGTAAAAAGAGCAACAGCTGAACGCTTCGTCTTCTCCTTGTCCTGAGAGAAGGATGGTAGAGATAAGTGGCAGATTTTTAACATACAGCCTACCCAAAAACTGCTGTGTCTATAAATGCAGCTTTACATGACCTGAACTGATAGGACTCATTCAGATTACTCACTAAATCGGTGTCTGTTGATTCGTTCGTCTCTCCATGTGATGCGCCTGCTTTAAGAGACACATTCTGTATGGCAGAAAGGTTTTATTTGTTAATGGGAACCTTTTTAAAATGGACAATTAATGGACTCCAAATTCTCAAGCAGGACTTCACCTGTGTTTGGCTGATGTCCTCGTCATACTGGATGGCAGGTGATCCTGGCAATGTCATCATCAACACCAGAAGTAATTTCTTCAAGTCATGAGATGCTTTACCTTCAACCTGCAGAAACGCATAGATGAATTGTTTCAGTAACTTTTCAAACAAAATGTCAACTATTTGCTGGTTCCAGCTTCTCCAATGTAAGTTTATTTCATTGTAACCTGTTCCTCTTCTTTCTTTAAGCCTATAAATTGGACAAACGTCACAGTTGGCTGTCGTAACTTATGAGCATTCCTGAGGTGCATTCCTCACTTTCACTGCTGTTTGAGATGGAAAGATTAATTAAGAAAATAATCTTCCAGTTAACTCTCCCTCATCTTTCAGTCAGAAGAACAGGTGCAAAAATTTCAGGAATGTAGTGGTGAAAGTAAAATTATACCATCAAGTCTGATCAGTATTTAGTATTGTTTACGCTTATATCAAATAAAATAATTGACAAAAATAATATTGATCAATTGTAGCTTGTTTAAAGCTTCATTCTTATTCAGACTAGTCTGCCACTAAATTATAGTAGAACTTTCTGGTACACTGAATTATGTTCACAGACATATTCATATGTCTTACTGTCCAGCTGGGCCATATAACTTCTTCTCTTGCTTGCAGGTGTGTCTCTATAGCATCAGCGACTTCCTTGGCAGACAGGACGTGACGCGAAGACGGCAGAATTGACCTCATAACCACATCCACCAGTGTACCGTTGTTTAGAGGAGGCAGACTGTCTCTCATCTGTTTAACCACCACAATCCTGAGGAGACAATTCTTTCAATTACTTTAGAGCTTTATTTTATCATGAAATAAAGATCCACATGTGCACGTATAACGATACCTTTCCTCTTCCTGACTGCTGAATTCCTTCAAGATGCCTCTCCACTCCAGCAGAGTCTGAAATGTAAATATTTTAGTCAAGTTTGTGGAAACTGTTAGAATAAAAAAAAAATTCAGAGCACCGTTTTACCTTTTCTGAATATGCTGCATCTGTGTCACAGATTGCAAAGCCTGCTACACCCTGTTCCAACCAGAACCGGAGTGCATGCTGCAGAAAAAGTATTGTCATGTTTTATGAAATCCAGTATCACTGAGAACTTAACATGACTAGTAGCATGACCAGAGAGTAGGTTTTACATGTGAGTGGTTTGATGGCTTGTCTGTGTTTCCTGCTACATCCTGTAGTCTCAGCAGATCCATTTCACAGAAGTCAAACACCACTTTGAGGCCTGCAGGACCAATAAAACTCATATCAAATCATGCAGGAAAAAAGTCTTAAGTCTACCTTAGTATGCAGGCTCTTCACAAAAATGAGTCCTTAACCCACCTGCTTTGTTGCTCTCTGCAAGCAGATGCAGGATCTGAGGCAACGTCCCAAACTTTTTACCAGTTAAAATGAAGTTTAAAGGAGACGCCTCCTTATCAAACAGACCCTCCAGGATTAAGGCCCCTATACCCAGGGACCTGAGGTAGGGAAGCTGCTCACACAGTGCTTGAGAGAACAAACATTAAACTGAGTTAGTAAGATTTTAAAAACATTATTACTGTTTAACTTAATTCTTTAAAAGTTTTTTTGTGCCAATTTTAGTCTCAACACACCATTTTGTTACCATCCATGTTTAGTGTCCAAAGTATTCAACCCACAACATTAATGCTGTGTTGCATAAACACCCAGTCCTGATGAGGCAAAGATGTTTTCTGCCCTGAAGAAAGAGGCATACGCAACTCTTTCATGCCAAGAATGGCAAATGTTTGCCTCAGCTCGAAGCCATGTCAACTGGGCTGTGCCAATTTATTTTAAAATGTATTTGGGTATATAGATTACTAAAGCAAGTCTGAAGGCCTGCCCTTAAACAAATCCCTGTGTCAAGGCGTTTAAAAACTTCATTATTTCAGCAAATCTGAAACTAGATAGCATTCTAACATGTAATAACTATACACTGCAAAGAGAGTGGGAGGGACTGGAGGTTAGGGCCCAGCAGCTCATAGCCTCCCCAAGCAGGTAAATCCGGCCTGTGACAAAACATGTTATTGCAAATTTATTTATAGCATGTCGTGTTCTTGCCCCATGAATATTTTCTTTTGAATTTGCAAACCTGTTAAAAGTGAACTACAAACAAACCTGTGACAGGGACAGCCTACAAAGATACTGCATAAATTAGTGATCTGCCTGGCGACACTGTTATACTATGAAGTGACCACCAGGAGGCAGGTAGTCAAACTGACAAATCAAGAAATCTAGTTTCGCAGGGACCTCAACTGGGACAATGTACATTGTTTTGGAGGCTAAAGCAAACAAACATTTTTTTATGATACAGGTTATGTCATCACCATTCATGCCCCCTGAGGCCTCGGTGTGCTCCTCCATGAACAGGTCTGGCTGCAGCTGGTAGAACAGCGACTTCTGCCACCACGTGAGTGGTGTAACAACCGGCCGGGGGCTCACCACTATGATGGCGATGGAGGTGGCGAGCATGGCCACCCATGACAGCCAGAACAGCAAGACCAGGTAACGGCGCACCTTCCTCCACCCCGGACCCCCCGCAGTGAGCTCCAGCTCCTCCTTGGTCATGGGCTGCCACTGCCGGGCCGTCTCCGGAATGAGCAGAGGGACGGATTCCGAGGCGCCCGCACTGCCTGACAGCCCTGGACCTGGCGTGCTTCCGTAACCGTTGTCTCCTGCATTTAGAGGCATCCTGCCCGGCTGCAGGTAGGTGACATACTATAGTGTTAGATGAAGGGGTTTTATTTCAGTTTGGATGAATGACACTCAAATTGTAGCAGGCAGAAGGTGGCCAACTGTTGCTGGGCTGAAGTTTTGTTTGGACCTGTTCGTTTAGTCCGTTTCCATACCGTGTTGTCTGTCTCTTCAGCGGCCGCTTTATTAGTATCCATGTGAACCGCTAAGAGACAACAGTTTGTAATCTAACACAGGTTCTGCAGGAATCAACGTGTGTAAACTCTCTGTGCAGCTATGCCATGACCAGCACCCATTTCCCCCTGGCATTACCTCCTTTACACAGGTGTTTAAATTAAATAAATTAATTGCTTTGACACGCTACAGGTCAGGTGACCTAAAGCCAAAAACTGATCACAGGCCCTCTCTTTTTGGCCTAATAAGGTCATGTTTTTTATAATTTTCTCTCAGACAATCATACTGTAGGCTACAAGGAGGAAAAGCACAAGAGAAGAATAGCCTATGTGTGGCTTGGTGTATTATCTGAAACATCATAAAGTCAAGAAGATGCACTCTAGACTCTCAAGGATCTGTTCACAGTCACAATCACTTGCATGCCCATAAAGGCTGTGTGCATTGAAAGGGTTATAGGTCACTGTAATGGTTCCCCCCATTCATAATTGGCTGCCCAATCTCAATGAAAATTTGGACGATACCCACTTGATTTTGTCTAACTCAGTCTCAACTTTACATAATCCTTAATCACTGTTAGCCAGTATGCAATTTAAAATTCTCTCACCCCTGTGCACGCATAGACCTTTTTAAGCACCAAGAGCTAGCCCAAGCATTCTTGTGTCCCAGAGCAGACACACACACATTATAATAGAGGCAGATATTTAAATTAAACCTATACTTTACTTCTGGCAAAAAACAGAATTGGGATTTAATTTTACTATACTTTTACTCATATAGATGAATATCTATAAAAGGCAAAGAAATTACATATGTTTAAATAAATAAATACATGTAGAAATGCATGAACAAATAAAAAAAACGAAAAAATACAGAAATAGCCCTTTTCATTACAAAAATGTATTTATTTTCAATGATTTATTTCTGCATTTATTTATTTATATGTGTGCCATTTTTTGTTCTTCTTCTAACTTTATGGACAATTAATTCATCGCATATCTAGCTACTTTCACATTTCTTGTATCTTTTATATTGACTCCTATTATTATATCAGTCTGACGTCCCTTTCATCACATCTGCATTGTTCCATACTTATTACTCTCTTCATATTTTATCTTTTTTTCTGGACAAATTAAGTTAAATTAAAATAATTTAAATTCCATTAGGCTCATAAAACAACCTGACACCTCTTTAGATAATAATGAAAAACTGCCTTGGCATGTTTGTTAGTTCCTGTGATATGTAGATATTCAACCAATACAAGCTTTACCCGGAGGCCATTAGGCTTTAAACAGCTGCTCAGTTTGTCCGGATCAAACGGAAAAAACACTGGCAAACTCAACACAGGAAGGTTCCAGCCTGCCAGGCCAGGTTCAAACCCAGAACCATCCTGCTGTCCAACACTAACCACTTTTACCCCAAATTGCTTATCTGAATACCACACAAACAAAGTCACAGACATTACTCACATTTTTCTGTCTGACTGAGGTTTCTTGCCTTTCCCCTCGGGCCCTCTTCTTCTTTTTCTTTTTCTTTCTTTTTTTGTCCACAAGTTTTCTCAGCTGAGCATTGCCTTCCAGAGTATATTTGAGTGATCTGACTTGTCAGGAGTGAGGAGGTGAGAAGGACGGTCTGTCCCCTAAAAGCTCTGCTCACTCAATTAATACAGAGGTGCTGAGCTTTACCACACCCTCGCAACACACTGTGAAGAACCCATGACTGCCATAGCAAGCCCCCTAAAGTCCCTCATGTGGTAGTTTTGACTCTGACTTTGACTTGAACTATCTTGTTTTTATTTGTGTAGTATTGATACGATAGCTAGGCTTAGTGAAGAATAGTGACGTGTTTAATAATTAATATTTATAATAATAATAATGTTTATTCATTTCCTGTATAGTTTTCCGTCTGTGTGCTGAATGTCCTAAACACTGTTATTTGAGGTTGAAAGTCTGAATGAAATGCAGGATTGTGAGTTCAAAGCCAACCTTTCCATCATCCCCACTCTGTTAGTCAACAACCAGCCAATAGAAAGGGTTGAATGATATAGATACCTAGGGACAATGACTGATCACAAACTTTCCCTCCAACCAAACAGTGAAAACATTTTCTCAGTGTCAGCAGCACCTCTTTTATTTTTTATTTTTTTTGAGGAAGTTCCAGAGACTTCAGGTTCACCAGTCAGTTCTGATAGCTTTTTACAAATGCGTAGGAAAACCAGAAATCAATACCATGAAAAATAGCTGAAATGATAATAATTAAGAAAATAAGAATATTAATTTATTATTATTATATTAGAAACTTCTTTGACATACATTATTTGATAATCGATTTATCATTTAAATATATACTCAAGCAATATATGTAAAAACAAAAAATTTGAAGAAGTCACATTGGACTTTGATGGACATTCTTCAATATTTTAGACATTTTATATATAAAATATTTTTTTTAGAAATTGATCAGTAGAATAATTGATAATGAAATAGTATACAAATCCTATATTCAAATTAAACGGTACTAGACATAATATAGTAAAATGAAACCTGTTTAAAAAACATTGGTTACTGCAAAAAAATAAATACACCTATCATTTTATAATATCTAAAACTGTAGATCAATAATAATGGAACAAACTGTGAGCTTAAACAGGCTGTACAAATCTTTTTCATACAAGAAAACAACTTTTAAATCACAAAGTAACGTGTGATTTTTTTTTTTTTTCTCTATACGGTGCTAAAGGGGCCCAAGTTTAATGGGATATATGTGCTAGTTCCTGGAAACATTTCATCCTCTCTCCCTAATGTGGCTCTACATCCCCCATCTCTTTTCTCCTGCTCTCTCTTGCATTCTTTAACCTTTTGTGTCTCTCCCTGTTCTGTTCCTGTTATAACAAGTCATTGCTATCCTTTGCAACCTGACAGTGTTGTGCAAATTAATTATTTACTGAGTGATGCTGCATTCCATCACGAGACTTTCTGATACGCATGTGGCCTATGTGCCGAACACATATTGCTGTGTGCTGTGCTGTGTTCTTTTGGTTTTGTGTGTATTATTTATTGCCTTAGAAGAAAGGATGTCAGATCATCTGTTTTCTGCACATACAGTTTGTATTTTCAGCCACACATTAATGTAAAGGTAGCTGCCCTAAGCATCCAGCATGTGCAGATGTGTCTGTATCTCCTCAGGCACCTTATGGTCACATATTTTTAAAGACTCCCTGTCAGTAACAAATAATTTTTGAAAATATAGTGCCAAATACTACAGAAAAAGAACACAATTGATATTTTGACTTAAATTTAACTTTTAATTGACCATAAAGCAAATGATCAAAGAGAATTTATTACACAAAGAATCATCGTTAGGTTAGTGCTAGTCTAAAATGAAACCTTTTCTCATTTAAGATGGTCTCCATGGAGAGGGTGAACCTGGTGATGATCCTGTTTCCATGGTAACAGCTTTAGTTTGAGTCCTCCTCTGATCCTTCGGTGTCCTGAAACACACAAAATTGAAAATCTACTTTAGACATTCAGATTCTTGAATATATGCAATAGTTTTCAGCATCCATACTCTCATGTCAGCTGGTGGAGGATTTTTAGTGGCATTTTATTTTCATTCCTAGGGCCACAACTAATGATTACTTTCATTATCTGTCAAATGTTTTTGCAATGAGTCGATTACGGGGTTACAGGAAATTGAACATCTTTGGGTTTTGGACTGTGGACTGTTAGTTGAATAAATCAAGACATTTAATGACTAGGATCAAGGACATTGTAAAGGACATGTTTACCATTTTCTGATGTTTTCTGGACTTGATTATTAATCAAAAATTGGTGCTGCCCTACAAAACTGTAAGTTAGGCATATTATTGTGAGATTTTGGAGACAGTTTTAAATGACTGTTCATCTAATGACATCCATATCTAATGTCATGTGACTCGTATGTCTTACCATTGGTTCCTGACTTCTGACAGTCATGATGTGTTTCTGATATGCCGAGATGATGCAGTCTCGTCTTCAAAGAGAAAAATAGTGGTGTTATGTCAAAAGGATATCTGGTTTGAGTCTTCCAAAATTAGTTTTTTTTAATTGCTCAGACTCACTTGCTGGTGATACCTCCTCCTGGTGGAAGCCCTGGAATCTCTTCTGCAGCCAGGAATTTGATCACATACAAAATGTCAGGGTCCTCCTCGCTGGACCTCATTGACTGGATAATTTCTGTGAAGGGAGATAGCCAAAGCAATATGTTTATAAATCAGGGAGCTAACAGTGGTCTAAAGTGGACTGCAGAGTGATTTGTTGTGGGGGTTTGCAGAAAAAGCACCTTCCACTTTCATATCGATCTGTCGCTCCAGCTCTGCCTCCTGCTGCAGTGCCTCCTGTGACACCTGGGGGGCGCCAGGGAAGCAGACAATGATGATACTGATGTTGTCCAAGCTTCCCTGCAAAGGCAGACAGGGAAACAGGATTACCAATGACGCACTGAGACAGCGATTTTAATTCAGGTAGACAGTGGTGTATGGTAACTTGATTTTCTTATATTTTACTTGTATATGTTACTTTATACTTTTACCTGGAACAGCCATTGTTCTTAATAAATACTAGTTACTCTGCACGTTAAGATTTAACAAATATAACAAATTAAATATATATAAATATAAATTACATATTGTGACCTGTCAACTAATTAGGCAAAAAATATAAATAGTTTAGATTAGCTCCACCTCAACCAGGCACTACATTAAAATGCTGCTTATATGTTAAGTGAGTAATTATAATCCAATAATTTAATACATGATAATATAACTCTAGTATGGGCCATTCTGCTTGCTTAATGACTGCTTTAACTTTTCATATTTTTAGTACATTTTACTAATACTAATGCAATAATGCAAATGCAGTGCTTTTACTTGTGACAGAGTATGTTCGCACAGTGGTACTGGTACTTTAACTTAAGTAAAGGAACTTAGTACTTCTTCCACCGCTTGAAATAGACCTGTTGACAGGGAGAATAGCAGGGGACTGAGGTCTGTGTCAGGTTGAATTGAGCTATATTTTGGCTTTGACAAGTTAATCATAATGTCACAGTTAAGTACTTACAGAAGATGATGACATTACTGATTTACAAACAAACTCACGACTTCGATACGACTCGACTCGACACGACTCACGATTCATCAGCCTGGCAGCTATATTGGATGATATTAGCTTATTGCAGATAGATTGGAATTAGTATGTGTCAACCAACAGAATGCCATTCTAGCTTTGAGATACTTTAAAAACAGATGATCTGTAACATTATTGTTTGTAAAATTATATGCCAATATTGGCTGATCTCCTAAATATCGAGATCCGTATCGGCCTCAAAACTCCTGTAATGGCTGGGCTATACTGTTAAACGTTGCAGATTTGCAAAGATCAGCCTGTTGGTTATGACATTGGTGATTCGAGGTGTGAGGCTCAGTGAGTACTGGAACATGCAGTCTTTCAACAGGCACAGTAAGCCTTTTTAGGTGAAATAAATAGCAGCCCATCCCGGCCAGGATAAAGCCTCTGAGCCGGTGTGTATTGAGCAGCAACCCTGAGCTCACATTCAGTGTTAATCCGAGCCATGTGTAGCACTTCTTCCCTCCTATCCCATGTCCCAGGATGCCTTAATACCGCTATTTATAGGGCGGGCTAAGGGCTCAGGCAGCAGGTTACTAAGCATTAAGAAGACCTGCAGGGGAAGTCTACTTACGTAACATCAATGTAACTCCTCCTCACAAAGACCCTGCCCACAGTGTACACCTGCCCACAAAGTCCCCTTCTTAATGTAAAGCTTCCCATTGATAAATGCACCTGCTGTAACACTCACTAAGTTAGGAGACTACATGGTGATCCTAATGCATGCGCACATGCGTCTGGGAATTAAGTAGATTAATTAAAATTTTCCATGACAATAAAATATTTGTTAAATCTGTATTTTTAGAAAACCCTTGAGTTTCAGTATTAACGTTCCTTGAACATATTGACAGAGAGCATCTAATTCATAGGGAAATTTGAGACATAAATTGTAGCTTTGTTATACCTGCCACCAACTGGGTCATGGTGCAGGCTTGCTATTGATCGCGGTACTGACAGAAAGGTGTCTGTAGCATCGTGTTACAAAAACTGTAACATTAGTATTTCTTCCTGATTTTACATCATTTTAATTAAGGCAAAATTATTGCTTATGTTAATGGTTATGGTTCTGTTACTTATGGTTAATTATGGTTCCATTTATTAGCTGTTAGCTGTGTAGCTTTTTATTTATTGTGTCTTCCTCTGCAGTTAGAATTTGCCCAGTTGTCATGAAATTGGAGATATTTGAATTTTAATAATTTTGGCCACCTTAAGGACTACTCCATGGCTTAAAAATTGAGATTGAAGGGTTATCCTTGACCACAAAAACAATAGTTGACACAACAGAAGCAGGCCCTACCTCCACAGGGACTTTTGACCTTTTTTCGAAATTTCGGAAAAAACGGAAATTGGGACGAGATTGTTTTGTCAAATGTTGTTTTTAAGGTCAAATGTGAACTTTGAATCTCAGTGTTTATACTACTTATACTGTAAAAACAGTGGATTAACAAAGAATAATGGTGCTATTGGTACCGAAACTCAGGTATCAAATCTTGCAGTACGATTGAAAATTTACAACCAATACCGCATCCCCAGTCATGGTGATAACAAAGCTGTTTTAGGTGCTTTTATGCTGAGATGCCAGGGCGAATCACAATCGTCTTCCTCACTTTTTCATTAAACATTAGCAAAGTATTCCAATCTGTTTGTCATTCCAGTGAAAGGTTATTTCTCATTCACACAAGCGTTTAAATGTCAGTATAAGAATGTTTCATTTTCTTTTTCTAGTTGTTTCATGCACATTGTTTGTACACCACTGAGATGTTGACCTCTCACCTTATAGAGACAGAGGTCAATGACTTGAGTGCAAATCTCTCTCAGGTCATCACACACTTGCATACGGCTGCGCACAAAGGCACACAGTTCCTCATTACCAATGGCGTCCCACACGCCGTCGCATGCTAGAATTAGGAACTCGTCTTCGGGCGTCCTCTCTAGCTCATACACCTCTGGCTCCGGTGACACTAGCTGCTCTGTTTGCGGCCTCCAGTCCACCTCCTTGAAGTCAAAGTCCCCCAGTGCTCTGGAAACTGCCAGCGATCCATTGACTCTCTGCAGGGTCACCGAGCCTCCAGCGTTCTGGATGCGCTCCTTTTCTCTGGGGTTGAACGGCTTGTGGTCCTCTGTATAGAAGACCACCTGGCCGTTATGGCAGAGCAGGGTGCGGGAGTCCCCACAGTTGATAAAGTAAATATAGCGTGGTGAAATCATGACACCTGCTGCGGTGGAGCCACTGCGGTCCCAGTTGTCCTGTCGAGCCAGTTTGTGCATGTGGCTATCAATGGCCAGGAAACCTTCACGAATCCCCTCCTTCACCTCCTCGGGGTCCTCGCTTGCTTTAACCCTACCTGTGGGAAATAGGGAGGAAACTTTGTTTTGTTTAGAGGCCAACGCACATGGATCCGGGTACCAAATGAACCTGTGGTCTTGTGAAATGCCTGTCTCCAACATTTAACAGCATACTGGAAGGTAGTTAAACAATCCACTGCAGAGAATAGACCTCATCTCTGTTGTTGGAGTGACACTGTGGCATAGTGCAATAACATGGCCAACACAGTGCTGGATTTGTTTAACTTTATTTAACCAAGAGTAACCAACAGTAACCTGGCCATGACAGGTAGCAGTAAGAGTGACAGGCAGATTACAACCATTCATGTAATGAGGATTGTTAATCTTCTCTCATATGGCAAACCAATCAGCTCAAAACTCAACACTAAATAAAAAAACTTGATCTGATCTGAATGAATGTCAGCAACTCTATTTTGTTTTGATCCCCAAAATTTGTTCCAGTCCTGTTCTTCGACTCCTGAACCGTCTTCATTTCTTTGCTCACTGCTGTAAAAAATCCTTGTTTTGAAATATGGCACACATTACAATGTATGGGATCTGAGTAATGCTCATTACTGTATATGCACTGTGATATGTTCAGTTTCCAACGTAATGTCACCCTTAATCCTGGATCACTTTAGCTTCAATTAATCTGCTCTTAATCAGCTATTTTCATGGACTTCATGTTCCTAAATCAAGTCTGTGCGTAAAACAGTGTGATTGCTACATTTACATTACATTACATTATATTATTCATTTGGCAGATGCTCTGGTCCAAAGCGACAGTAAGTGCATTTAAACTCTGTATGAACAAGAGCTAGATATCATTAACATAATTTAATGTACATTCCTCTCAAACTAAAAACATGTTCAATGCTAAATTCATCTCATTCATTAGTAATTGTTCTGTACCTGTTGCCAGGATGTGATTCAGAAGGTTTCTGGAGCAGTACTGTGCCACTGTGGTGCCAGCATGTCCATCAAAAACAGCAAAGTATCCCCACTCTGTCAGCTCTCCTGTCAGCTGGGGCATGCAGGTGTGGGCGTCCTCCATCTGAGCCCTCCACCCCTGCATGCTCGCCACAGCATAGTTCACCCCCGACTGAGCACCCCCCTCTGACACATGCTTCTCCAAGATAGGACGATCAAGGTACGGGCTCGGCATGGAGTCCTCCTCATCCAAATTTTCCTCCTCGTCAGGCCCTGTTTCCCTGGGCCCTCCTTTAAAGAAGAAGGTGACCATCTTCTCTGTCTCTTTGACAAGCTGGCGAAGGAAAGAGGGCACCTCCACGTTGCTCGCCCGCCTGGCCGTCCTCATCACCCCGCGAAGCCTGTGCTCAAGCTTCCTACTTGACCTGGCAGCAGTCCGTCTCCTCCTGGTGCCCCTCCTCCGGCTCTGTGTTTTCCGCAGCAGGTCCAGTGCAACTGTTAATCTGTGGCGCAACAGTTAAGCTGTGCCACCCCAAGCAGGTAAAAAAAAAAGTGACTTAAAGTCAGAACTGTACTGTTATATGAAAAACTGAGATGGTTTTCTGTTAAAAATGAGCAGGGCCATTTTTGCCATTTTCTCCCTTAGTATAGAGTCTGAAAAATCCTTCTGTCCTTTTTATTTGACAATAAGACTATATGGTGTCTTCCTCTCTCTGTTTGTGTCTGTGTCTCCCTCCTTCTCCTTTACCCTACCCGTCCTCTATGAGCCCTGCACTTCTATTGGCCGATCTATTCCTGTTGATTTATCCCTCTGCTCTGCCCCCCACTTACTGCCTCATGCCTAGCCCTCTTTCCCTCCTTCAGTCTGTGAAGCACTGCCAGATAATCACCCAGCTTTAAGATGACCTGTGTTTGCACACATTCATGGATTATGACGAGTATAACATTTTACACAACACAGAGTGATCCTGTAATCAGTCTTGCATGTCTGCATGGGGATTGTATGTCTGACACAAGAAATTCTGATTCCAAATAATTGAATTATAATTCAGCATTTTGATAATTTGTCTAAGTGGCTGACAATCACTGTAGACTAAGTGAACAATACTGCACACTTGTTTCTGTTACAAAGGTTTATTGTGTAAAAACGTGCATTTTTTGAGTTTCAAAGTCAATCCTTGACATTGAAAACAGCAGTTGACAAAACAACTGTGTCAAGGTCTGTTTAATAGCTATTCTTAAGCTTTCGATCATATTGCAGGTTCTTCTTGAGCAATTTGCCCAGTTCAACCGGTGTTCCCAAGGTCAAGAACAAACTTTGAAATGCAACTTTTTAGCCAACATGGATAAGAGAAGAAGTCTTTAACTTGCTCAGAAAATTTTTAAGACATAACTTTTCATGACAATTGCAGCCTTTATCACAAAGCAAAATTCATAGACAGCTATTACATATCTTTGGGCTTAATTCAGGTTTTGGGCTATCATAAAGCTTGGTATTACCTTGGTATTAACTTTAGCATGATAACCTGTCCTGCACAAGAACAAGTTATTTGAATAAGTCATCGTTCCTACAGGATTGTGACTTGGACAAAAGCACTGAGTTTCCAACAAAGTGACAATTGAAGATCAATGAAGACGTTTTATACTGTAGATCAGTAGAATCATGTTGCCTTTTATGATAAGTATGTCAGAGATAGAGTGACTTGTAACAAACAGGGAAATAGTTAAACCACATCAACAGCTTAATTTCTTGACTTTGGACCTCTTGATTCATCTTGTCTACTTTTCCTCTTTGCTTTTATAATAATGTTAACATTAAGCCATATTCATAATAGTCTGTTCATCATGACACAAACAATATAAATGGCTTATAATAATTCCTACACTTATTTACAACCCTTATATTTATTATTAGCATTTTATCCCTACTTCCTCTAAAGCTTCTTATTCTATTCCAGTTGTGTATTTATATTGTGATATATTTTTCAGCTCGCAGAACATCATATCATTTGATATCACACACTCACATGAGATATATTTAACAACAGCTACTAAATGGCCCTAAAGGTGAGATTGCTGTTGTTCACTGCATTACAAATGTTTTTGTGTTTTTTCCATTGTAGTATTGTATCCTGATTGGGCCAGATTGATTTTCTCATTTGTCTGTCAGGTTTTCTGCCACCAGTTTTCTGTTTAGGGTCAAATATCAACTTATTTGATATTTAGTCACTTTCTTGAAATTACTTACTAGTAAATTAAAAGAGTATAATAGAATAAAACAGAATGAAGAATAAAAAGTCACTGTGTTGTTCATTCTTGTCTTTCTAAAGTTGTATAATATATTTACACTCAGACTTAACCCCACCCTGTCCTGTGTGGGACTTGCTGGTTCGGCGTTGTCGTTCCGTGACAGCTGTGTCTTAATCTAATTAACTGCTGAGTATTTGCAGCTCCTGACCTGTACATGTAGGAACTATTGAGGTTTAATTTTGTTAAGGACTTTATGTACGATTGTTTGGTCTTATCTAATGCTAAGTAGGACTAAACCTTCATTAGCTGATTTTGATCTCTGCTGGCAGTGTTTCAGGTCAAGCATTTTTGTTTACCTTTATTTGTCCAGTTAAGACTGAGCCACGCAAACGGGGTAACACAGGAAGTTGATTGCCCTGTGACTGGTTTGATTTAACATGTACACGTACAGCACTTTTGAACATAAGCATTTCACTAGCAAGGACCACACAATCAACAGGAATGATGTATTGATGATTGAAACAGAAGCTGAACTAGTCTGGCAGTTGCTGAATAGACATTTGAAGCGTTGTGGTGAAGCATTGACTGGGAAATCCGCTGTAGCACCCGGCACGACGGTACCCCTATAAACCTATGGAGAGGAAAAAGGAGTTCAGGAGGCAGGAAAGAGAAAGGGGTTGGGGGGTGCATAATGCGAGAGCGACGAAGAGGAGCTGGGATGTGTGGGTATTTATGGAAATGCTGGCAATGACGTGGTTGATGTGTGGTGTTGCTCCTGAAACTCTGTTATTTAGCTCCACATAATGAACATGTATGGGGGTAGATCAATGCCAATATCATTATAAATGCAGAGACTATGAGTCACCAATATATCTTACAATTTGAAAACACAAAACATGATCTACAAATAGATTGGAAATCCACAAACAAACTCTTCATGCTTTGCAAATATAAAACAGAATTCACAAATCAATTGCACTCTTCATAATTTGCCAACAAACACAGTCTAACTTGTATTTTTCAGTATTTTTTATTTGGGGGGACAACCTTTTACAGGTGTAGTGAAAACAGTGGCGTGCTTAATTTATGGTTGAATGAAATTACTGTTATTGATATCACTCTCTTCTGGTCAGCTATGTCAGATATTTTTACCTGTGTTGTTGATCTTGTTAGTTTATTAGACGTTTTTCAGCACCATGTGTTGTTCAAGCCTTCTTCTCTTTATGTGGGGACATTCATTATAATTAGGTCAGATTTATTGGAATTTACACAAGCCATTTTTTAGTGTCATCTACAGTAGATTCACAAGGAATCATGTGAGCGTTTTTATGTAAATGATGAAATGGACAACATCGTCAAGGAGCCCAACATTTTTATTGGGCTGATGTTTACTTATCACTGACCTACTCTCTCCTGTTTGTTTCTCTTTACTGTTTTAACATTAGCCATAAAAAGCTACTGGTCATACCAGACCACATAAGGCTACTGAATTGAGCAAATGTCCATATTATCGATTATTAAGCTTTTGATTTGTATGAAAATAAATATATAGGTTCTCTTATTTCAAAAGTCTTGCTTTAAATTTCTTGTGCTATTTGTTATTCAGGTCTTTAGTGCCTTATTTTAAATGTAATGTGATATGAAAATCAAAGCAACGAGGCTATACACATTTTCCTGCAACTTCTTCAGCTACACACTGCTGCCCCCTACGCTTCACTGGGCTTACTTTCCATTATAAAAATGCTTTCACTTGAGTCTGTACATTTTTTACACTCTAGCTTTTATATTATTTTTGGTGTGATTTGTTTGTACAGTTGCAATTTGTCAAACATTAATATTTCTTATATGTGCAATTGGAAACATATAGTCTTCTGCTTATGATAAGGTTGTCAAACCTTACATGCAGCTAAGCTATGGACCTGACTGGAGCTTCAGCCTTTCCTGCCCATCACCAAATGCATCGTTCTTTACGCATGTTTTGTACATGCTCATGTTATTCATTATTAATGACTTATAATTCCTTCTTTATAGCCTGCCCCTATAAGATCCTGAGATGAAATTACATGATGAGGGAGAGAGAGGAACAGACTTGCTTTGAATGGAAGATGACAACAGGCTCACACAGACTCAGGGACACGCTCATGCTTCTCTAGCTTTAACTGTAGCGTGCATGACAACCGCTGCAGTCATAACGATGCAAGAGAGGAGATGAAGAGGGGAGGGAGTAGAGGGGAGGAAGGTAGAGTGAAGCAGGCAGGGCGGGGCTGCTGAGTGACAGAGCGGGAGGCAGGAGAGGGAGGAAGCTGCTCAACAGACGACCAGAGGGGAAGGAGGAGGGAGAGAGTGTATCCACAGGACACGAGTGCTGGCAGCAGAGGAGGAGGGGGGCTTCCAGACTGGATGGGCCCAGCAATGCCTTGATGGAGTATGGGCCAGGTTTTAGGATTCTCCCACTGCCGTGAGTCTGCTTTTGTTCTGCTGTCTCCCATCTGCATTTGTTTGGCTCACTGTACCATCGTCATATTCCAGCTCAACTTATTTTCTTGCTAACTGCTGTTAGCATCGTATATGTTTGCTCAGCCTCCCCCTTCCTCCCTCCTTTTCCTGCCTACTCTCTATTCCTCTCTCCTGCTCCTACCTTTAATAAACACATGGCTGAATGGATAGATGCAGTGCAGAGGGAGACCTATTGTGTTGTTGTGTCCTCCCATTGATTTGCAGATGTGTGGTTGTGCACTAGAAGGCTTTGCAGGCAAACACGTCAAGAATGCAAGTTATTTCTCCTTCTGTTGTGCTTTCTTAGCTGTGTTTTATTGTAACACTATTTACATGTTATCCTCTACAAATTAAAGGGATTTATGGTTCTGTGTATGTGTTCATACATGTATAGAAGAGAATATGATGCATTCTTCACTCTAATTGGGTTGATTTATTAGCTAATGTCATGCTGGCTATCAAATGAAGTGAAGGCCTTTACTACTGCCACTTCAGCGCTGGAAGGAAATGAGTCTTTATTCACTGGCCTACAGTATGCAACTATGTTCCTCTGGTCTGAATTAGATGACAGCATTTAATGTTATTTTGTGTAGAGGTTAATATTTATTGATTGGCAAACAATATGTAAATACAGTGAAATACAGTAGATGAGTGTACAGTTGTGATAAAGCACAGTTTCATACACACTCATAACACACTGCAGTTTGTGCTGTCGCTTTTATTGTATTAATCATTTCACGTTGGTACACCTTCAATGAATGAGAGTCATACTGTTAAAATGAATGTGTGATGGTGGAGTGAATGGGTTTATTTATTTATTTATATGTCTGACTGTTTTGCTTCAGCGTGTTTACTAGCAGATTTGTGTAAAATGTTGACTGTTTTCTTCCAGAGGAATATGGCTCTGTGGCATCCACTCCAGACTCAACACCTCCATGCACCGATGGTAGGAAGCACACATGTGACACTTTATCCATCCACTGTGAAACTCAGTCACACAACATTTAATAATAATAATAATAATAATAAGAGATTCCCTCTTCCTGAAGCCTTCCTTTTGAAAGTAACATTAGAAGAATACATCTGAACACCTCTCACACAACTAAAACATTGGCCCTGAACGTCCATGGGTAAACACTGCAGTACATTTTGATCACAGCCACGTTTTAGAAGGAGAGATTTTATGCACTCATCAAAGAGGGTTTCATTTACTTTAGATGTCACAGCATCCTCTCCGAGACATCAAATGACACACCTGGCTGCTTTCATCTGACATATCGATGTATTAAAAGCAAAATCACTCTTTTTGACGCTGAACTAATATGCATATAGGAAGCAGCAGCCTCTATAATTGAATAGTGCTCATGTGGTCAGAGTGTATTGTTTGACATTCAGTCTTGTGTAAGAATGTCTCTCTGTGCATTGGGGGTTACCACATTTCATTGTTTTTGTCTCCATTCAGGCGGAAATGAGGAGTCTGAGATGTACGAGCTGCAAACAGCCAGGGAGTGGTCTGACGATGAGGACGGGGGAGATGGAGGTCCAGATGATGATGAGGGACTGGCTTCATCCCCGTCCATCTGGGGCACGCCACGCCAGAACTCCTTTGAGCTGACTTTCTCTTACATAGCCATCGCTGAGCCAGAAGCAGTGGGAGCCTCACGACACCTCCGTGACCGACGCAGGGGCGGCTCTCGGGGAAGCCGCACTCCTTTGATCCGCACGGACACCCTAGAAACACTGTTGGACTCCCCCGATGTGGACTGGGACCCTCAAGCCTTCCTTAACCGAGAGGAAGAAGAGGAAGCCTCAGAAAGGAGAGAGCTGGAGAGGGTGGAGGCAAGTGCAGCAGAGAGGAGGGAGCAGCACAGACAAATTGAGACTATTACAATCCAGCCCTCTCACCAAAATCTTGACCCAGAAACTCAGGGGAGAGATGCAGGAATCCAAAGAGATGAGACTCCGAGTAGTCTGAGCCAGATTGACCAGCCTCCTTCTCCATCCTTGTCTTCCCAGCATCAGAGCTCCTCACAGATACTTCAGGGTGAGAAACAGGAGGAATGTGTAAAGAGGTTGTTTTAGTCTGTGTAGTGTGACATAATGGAAGACTAAAAGACGCAATGTCTGGGAATGCTCATGATGCCCCAACACAAAGATGTATTTTTTAATTATATTTTTCAACTTTGTTTAACTGGTGATAGCACACCAGGCAGACCTTACGACAAAACATGACTATAAGTGAATGGTGGCCAAAAGTCAATGGGTCTCTATTTGGAAAAGGACCTAGAGGCAATTTATGATCTTTCTGTTCTAGTTTAGTAAATATAATAATAAATTAAATATTTAGGTATATCAACAATGTTCATATTTTCACATTTTTTAACTAGGTTGTATCACACTTTTCAATTTGATGTAAAAATGATACATTGACTAAGTTGTTGTCAGCTGTAATTACCACCTGCGACAGCATGGCTGGCATTGTTTTGTGAGAATCTGTGTGTGTGTGTGTGTGTGTGTGTGTGTGTGTGTGTGTGTGTGTGTGTGTGTGTCATCATGGCAAAATGTGGTCTTGAAGACACCTACTGTAGCTGGAACTAGCCCAGAAGCAGTTTTAACTACTCTGCCAGGTGTTTATATGTCTGTCTGTCTGTCTCTGGACAGATTGTGTCAACGTGACAACCGTGCAAGATGCATTCATGAAGGTGTGTAGTTGAGATCATGAGTAGTGAATACTCAGGTAATAATGTAGTAATAAGTACTGTGTACTTATGGATCGGAACATCAACATGTTAATAGGTTTCGCAGCTGTGATCGCATCGCAAGATGGCCTTTAGTTTTTTCAGTGTTAGTGTTTTTAGCTGTATCATGAGAATAAAAGCAAGAGCCCTAATTGTTTATTATCAGCCTTTTCAGAATTTATCTGGACACATTATTTTACTCCAGAAAGTCATTCCCAATATCTTATGGTCAGAGCACATAACTTCACATCAATATCTAGTTCATGAAAATGGTGAAAAAGTAAATCTAAACATAGGTTGACAATGTTAAATTGGCCTTAAATTATCAGACTATTGCAACAGACATTATACTTTGTAATAATAACTTGCTAGGTTGTTAATATGAGTCAGAACCACAACACGAATGTTGCAGTCCAAATACTGTGGCACATTGTGGTTTAAAAAAAAACCAATTTAATATCTTTTGTCTGTAATTTTGAGCTCAAGCAGAGCATGTGCAACAAGTCAGGGGTGATGTCATCATGGTAGTGACGTCATCTTCTATTTCCCGGTAGCAACAACTTCACAGACCCCCGAGCCAGAGTCCCCAATCACGAGGGAAACCATTTCAGTCAAGCTGCTCACATCTGTGCGACCCAGAGACTCAGCGTCCTCGTCGCCAGCTGCCATTGGTCTAAACTCTCAGGAACAGCTGGTCAGCGATCACTGGTTTTCAGCATATAACCTATCAGAGGACCCAACAATATGCACCCACATAGCAGGTACAAGATTCACGTCTCTAAATGTTATCACTCTTCTGATCACTGTCCTCCTACCTCTCTCCCATCTGTCTCTCTTTGTCTTGTTGCTGAGCGAGATCCTTCCATTGTGCTTGTTAATCGATACTTTAAAAAAGGAAAATATCAGATTTCGCTTTCAGCATGGACCTTCAAGAGCAGGCAGACAAAGATAGACCCCCCCCCACCCCCACCTGCCGGAAGTCCTGCCTGTTCATTGTGTCTCCATGGTAACCCTCTCTCGGGATTTCAGGAATGATTGGCTAATTGTGGAGAAAGCATTCCTGGCATTCGCTTACTTTTTGGACTCGCACACTATCACTGCTGATGTCAGAGTCATCACTGTTTGATAGTGTTGGTGCTTTAGGAGTGAGTGAGACACAGAGAAAGGGAGAAAGAGAGCAATAGATAACATCCTGTCTTCGAGTTTGATGGCATTTTAAGTGGACCTTTAGTCAGAGTAGAAGTCTTATTTTAGGGGATATGGGGGGCCAGTAAACCCTCAGACCGTTGATGAATGTGTGGTCAGGCTGATGACAGAGTTTAGGGTGTCATGAATAAATAGCACACATCCATTTATTGGAGTATCATATTTCTTCTGGAATTATTACTTGTCTCAGGGGCTGCAGTAGCAGTAGTAGCGAAAACCGACAAATATCAATATATATATTTGACTATATGCTGTGTAACCTAGATACATATGTTTCAGCAGTTATCTGCAGACTAATGTCCTTATGTAGAGGTCAACAGATATGTAAGAAAATATATTTTAAAAAACCAATTAATTAGTAGAGATGATCCCAAATAGTCAAAGATTCAATGCTGCAATGGGCGGAGCCTGATTTGACTGTCAATCTCACAGTCAAAGCTTTGGAGCGAAACAAGGATCATGCCATTTTAGCATTTGCCATTTTGGGGGTGCTCTATGTCTGATTTCACATAGAACTTCCAGTTTTCTCCCAATAAGTTAATATACAGCTTATTACAATATACATTTTGGCGTTTAATGCTGTAAATGAACATGTAAAAGGAAAAACAACTTTAAATTAATGTTTTTAAAGTGCATGAATAATTCCAAAATTGTAGCCCTAACCCTGGGTCGTCAGTGGGCATGTGTCTATGGGCGTGTGTATGTTGTCCGCACCTCGTGGGACTTTCATATAATGTTCACAGGTGATGAACCACACAAAGAATATTTGAATGTTTTTAAATAGCCGGCTACTTGAAATAGATTCCCCAGCAAGCAATCGCCACGCACAAAAACACATGATTTGACTATTAGTTAACTATTGGCAGGAATTGACGATTTTGATTCGACTATGTAAATCCTTTATCAGGGACAGCCCTATTACTTAGTTAGCCTGGTTTCACAATCACTACCAGCATCTCCATTTTTCCGCTATTCAAATATTGTGTATAAACTTGTATGGAATTTTTACAACAAAATAAGCTTTATTTTCAGCATTTTAGTTTTATAAGAAAGAAAAGGCCTCTAATATATTATGTATGATAAGTATTCATTATCAGTAGTGGTGGCACAGAAAGCCTTGGCATGGTGACATAAACCCTGGTTCTCCCGTTTCAGGTGTCAGATGGCACACGACTAGTAACACAACTCAACTTATAACTTGAGTTCAAAGGAATACCTTGAATTTATTGTGTCAGAATTGACTTTTATTGTATGAAAGAAGATCTGGTGATTTTGAGAGCATCGTGTGATTGTGTTGTAAATAATCAAATATGTATGAAGCTCTTGGAGTCTCGAAGAGTGGTGGGCGGTGCTGTGAACAAGATTATTTTGGGCTGTCAGGCCTTTGGACTGCTGAGCGAGCAGGGGGTGGCCAAAAACAGCTCAGAGGGACGAGCAGAGCACAGCGGGACCGAGAGAGGGACAGAGGGACTTGGGGAAACACTGGAGCGACAACTAAAATGGCCAGTAAAGGTGAGACTGTGGGTATAAGGCGAAAAGAGGATAATTTGAGACAGCAGAGACCGGTTATGCGGATGATGTTTAGGTACTTGTTTATAGTCATGAGCTGACAGCCAGTTACTGCAAAGAGCTGTGTTTGATCAGTCTGAAGAGAAAAGGCAGAAGAAAGCTATAGATTCAAGCATGAAGAGTTGGACATCACTAGGGTTCAGTAGTGGGCTGTTGAGCTTTTTGACTTTGGTGAGATAGCCAGGGCATTAAAATCAGGGGACTGAAGGTGGGAATTAAGCGGATAACTCACTTCTCTTTGATCATTTTACAAGCAGAGTCTCTGGAGACGGCGGCTTCCTTCAGCTGAAGGAGTGTTTGGCTTCTGACTGATGAGCTGTTCAGTTATAGCGGTCCAAATCAGTGGCCTTAAATAATTAGCAAGAACCATTCAAATGAGTATGAACTGTCTTGTGGTATGCTTTTTGCTGTTGTAGTGTGTAATAACTTTGCCAGTAGGCTCTCCTCATTAAGCTGAAGAGCTGGCACGAGCAGAGACATTTCAGACTGTAGTACTACGACAGTTCCTGGACGCATGTGATTAAGCTAACGTGACATGGATCAAATGAAATGGATGTTGATAAGATGATGTCAGACTGGGTTCGCATAAAGTGTGAATAACATGTGGTTTATGTTTATATTAGTTGTTTGGCTGGATTATTGATTCCTTCATGCAGTCACTATCTTAATAAGTAACTTAGTCGAACGATTAGTACAAATTCTAGTACAGATTATTGTGGTGTAGAGAATGTCCTAATATTTTATCCCAGAAGTTGAAGTGTGGTGGAGAGTGGATGATCACTGAGTTAGCTGTATCACAGTATCTGTTGACACATATTAAAGTTAATTAATGTTAGGACAAAAGATTTAGCAGAAGTAAGTTATAGATGGCAATGTAAAAAGAGAAAAATTGAAAACTCGCCCTTAAGGTCACCTAAAGGCTGCAATGTTTACTACACCCAACAATACCAGCAAAGTGTTGAAGAATATGTTCTTCATGTTATCTCCCACAAGTTGTAGATTACGGAAGCCCTAAACGGCCATCCATTCAAATATTTTTCTTTCTCCATTTCCCAAGATAATGGGCTAATTTTCTTGAGATCGCGAGATAACGAATGTTGTTTTCCCGTGAAAATGGGAAAATTTTCTCATGATCTCGAGATAACAAAACAGTAGTTTAACAGGTGTCGGCAGGAGAGTTTCTTAATGATAATTTCAAAAGCGTTTCCAGTGTCACTGATTAGCTCAGTTGGTAGGAGGACAGGACACTCAGGCCCCATCCACACTACTCCGTTTAAGTTTACAAACAGAGAATTAAAACGAATACGATCTCTGTCCACAACAGCATTTTAGCTGCGTTTTGGAGTTGATCTCCATCAACATTAAAACGACTGAGAACACACAGCTAGGGCCCATTCAGGTACACTGGGTATGTGCGTTCCAGTGTAAACATGAAGCAGATGGTCTATTCTGTAGTTACAGAATATTTGGCAAATGAATAAATAAATGCAGATGAAGCATCAGACCAATTTTTTTATGCATGCACCAATAAGGAGCTGGGACTGTTAATGAATGTAACATGGGAGTGTGGCAGAAAACAGACTGGGAGTTGTTGCAAAGTAAACGGCGACATGCACAGTACAAGTATAGGCAGATAAGTGTCATTTGCATGGTACATAATATTTTAATAAAAATACCAACTCAAAAACTCTGTCAGTAGCATCGTGTTTCTGCTTTGCAAGACTTATAAGACCCAATCAGAGAGCCGAGTGTGAGCGGCTGCGTCATCATTTCAAAAGTCCTCCATTTTGGCCCGTCTTCCCTAAAACGCCCTCCAGAGTTTTGAAACGCAAAACGGGGTCAGCTGCATTTCCAAACTTCTCCTTTTCAGGTCTTCGTTTTCGTTGTTTTAGTCTGGAAGGGAGGTGCAAACATAGCAAAAGGTCTCTGTTTTAATTCAAACATGCAGTAGTGTGGATGGGGCCTCACTCAAAGGGTTGTGTGTTCGATCATCAATAAGGCCAATTTTCTTTTTTTTCTTTTTTATAATTCCCTTCAACAAGGTTCTTATGAAGAGACTGTTTCACATGTTCTCAATAAAGCACATGCTGGACTGTGTGCGTCCCGGTGAATGTCCAAGTCCATCAACCTATGGACTTTTCATTCATCCATCATTCCCAGGCAGAGGAAATTCCTGCACTTCTCATTCAGGGAAATCCATTTAACATTACACATTCGCATGCACCTTTGAAATTAGCTGTTAGGTAAATGTGTGATTGGATTCCCCCGAATCTCTTTATAAGAAGAAAAAAATCATTGAGAGCGAGAGTTGAACATGCAGTCCTTAAATTATGAATTTTATGCTCTACCTAGTGAGATAACCAGTGAGACTGGACATTTTCTGAAGTTATCCTAAAGAAACGCACCTGCCGAACACTGTATTCAGCTATGGTTTGCTATCTCGAGATTATGAGATAATTATCCCATTATCACGGGAAAACGGAGTTACGAAAATATTTGAATGGATGGCCATTTAGGGCTTCCGTAGTAGATAACACCACCGCTGATGTGACAACTTGTGTTGTGTTTAAAGAAATAGTTTGGCCTTTTGGGAAATATGCTGATTTGTTTTCTTGCTGAGAGTTAGATTTCAGAAGCTTGATACTACCCATGTCTGTCCATTAAATATGAAAGTGGATCAAACAGCCAATTAGCTTAGCATAGCACAAAGACAAAAAACAGTTGGAAACAGCCAGCCTGGCTCTGTCTGAAGGTAACTAAATCCACCCAGCAGCACACATAGAGTTCACTAATTAACACGTCATCAAGTTTGTTTCATCTGTACAACAACTAGTGTAAAAAAGACAATTTGTTAGGCAACCAGCAGAGACTCCCAGAAGTCACTGCCCACGGCCAAGAAACATAACCTGATCATACACCCGATCATTTTTACACTTTAGCAGGATACATTGTGTTACTTAATGAGCTTTGATGCCTTTGGAGAGAGTCAGGCTAGTTGTTTCCCCTGATTCTAGTCTCCTTGCTAAGCTTAGCTAAGTGGCTGCTTTCTGTAGCTGTATATTTAACAAACAAATAAAGAGCAGTATCAGTCATATAATCTAACTCTCTAGTTTCCAAAATGTTGAATTATTCCTTTAAAATAAAGAACTCCAAGGACTCCATCATTCTCATTTTTACACACCTCCTGCAGTGCTGCTTTAGAGTGTGTTTAACAAATCCTGGGTGATTAAAGGATAAATACAGGGTGTGCGTGGGTTGTTACATAGTACAGTACAATGCCCATGTTTTTAAATATAGTAGTGTCTTCCATGTGTCCTTTTTTTACCATAGACATTGTCCATAGATTAAATGCTTTTGCCTGCTCTGACACCATGTGCTAAGTAAACCTGCCATAATGACACAAACAAACACGTGGGCCAGGTGTGTTCCAGGGGCATCATGGGTATTAATTGTGTGCAGTCATGCTTATAAATAACCCACCTGCTGTCAGTGCACTTTATTCAAATAAGCTTCTTTCATTGTAATGCTAAGGCTTAGCATTTCACCGAATGACAAGCACAAAGAGCTATGCCTGTCTGACAGTGATGCACCATACGACCTACTCTGTAATTACACAACAAAGAAAGACTGCTTTTACTTTGGACTGTGCGCTTTTTGATTCAAGAATTCAAGCTAGATAAAAAATCACATAACTCTTCTTTGAATTTGATTTGCCGCCTCAGTCTCCATGGCAGCTGTTGCTGGGTGACACCAACAGGGTGTGGAAAGGGAGCCCATGATGGCCTGACGTCTATCAGCAGGTGCTGTGAAAGGCTGCATTTAAATTTTGCTCAACCGCTTGCCTCCCTCTTTCATCTGAGGGCTAAATTTGGCCCGAGCTAGAGTCTGACGTGTCCTCATAGCTGCTGTGTGTGGTCTCTCATGCCGACGGTTGGAAATCCCTCTCTGCCTCATTTCTACCCATTTCTACCTCAGGCCTCTCTTCCCGTTCCTATCCCCATGTCGGAACTACTACACATTCCTGCCACCCCTCCTCTTGCTAGTTCCTTGAAAAAAATTCAAGACCTTTTGGAAAGGCCGGAGGCTGAGCGATGTTGCTGCAGCTGCTCTCTGAAAACCAGGAAGGATGCAGTCACAATGCTGTCAGCTGTGTGCAGCTAGAAAAACTCCTTTTTGAAAAATCATAAACAATCTTGTTCATCCCTGATTGATACTGTACCAACAGTATGTAAATAATTCTCTAGACTGGTTCAAGACCTCTGACCTTGCAGCAAAATATTAAATTCTGTTCATGTTCAAATAGTCAAATTCAAATGTCTTATCATCAGTCTATTTGTGTTAACAACTACCTATGTACAGTCATTTCTTTATTCTCTCCAAATTACTATCACCCGCTCCCTTATATTTTCTTGGCTACCTGTCCTAACTTTTTATTTCTCTTCCCCCACCTTTTCTTCTCTCCGCTCTCCTTGTCTTTCAGTAATGGACCTGATCTATTGGAAGGACACGGAGCGAACAGGCATGGTTCTAACAGGGTTAGTGGTCGGCCTACTGTCCCTGTTCCAGCTCAGCATTATCACTGTGGTCTCCACAATCTCCCTGGCTGTTATGTGCTTCACCATCTCGGTGCGCATCTACTACCATGTCCTCTACATACTCAGCTGGGGCGATGGAGAACACCCCTTCAAGTAAGAACGTGGACAAGACAGGGAACAGTGACACAACACACAGGTGGATTCACCTCATTCAGTCACAGTGAATTAACGTTGACATCAAAAACAAGTGTTCATTCAGCCAAAAGCCTTTCTGTTCCAATTTCAATTTTGCTCCTTTTTAAAATTCACATTTTGTTTACTTACATCAAATAATAAAATATCTGATGGCTACAATTATGGTTATTCATTGGTGGGGTGTTTCTATTAGTATAACTTTGG
This sequence comes from Lepomis macrochirus, assembly GCA_024633595.2. NCBI lineage: Eukaryota > Metazoa > Chordata > Actinopteri > Centrarchiformes > Centrarchidae > Lepomis > Lepomis macrochirus. The sequence continues at coordinate 15,695,560 of JALXJV020000009.1, forward strand.
CTATGTAGAGGCTCAGGCAATAATTGAGAAAACTTGTAGTAAAACTTGAAGGCTTGTAGTAATAAGCAACATGATGTGTCAGTGTGTGTGTGCTTGTATGCAAATATGCCACTGCAGGTTCCAATAAAAAAAAATAGCCAACTTAAACACTGCATAGAATAAATTGATAATGAAAGCCTGGTGGTGATCTAGCAAATTGAAAAGCTTGGACCTTTTGACCTCTGGACAGTGACAGGAGTAACAGGAAGGGATTTATTTTTTGGCTTGCTGCCAAAGAACATCAATCACTGTGTCGTTAAACATCATTATTTTGTAAACAGTAAAGCAAGGATGACTAGAGGAAAGATAAAATAGTATAAATACTACACAGGCATAGGAATGTGATTATCTTTTGCAGCCTCCCTTTTTCTGCATCTCATGTCCTATTTTTGTTTTATCTCATTTTGTCTCAGGTCATACTTGGACCTTGACATCAGTTTCAGTGGAGAGGAAGCTGACCTCTATATGCAGAAAGCAATCATCATGGTTCTGTCTGCTGTTGACACTCTCAAAGGACTCTTTTTTGTGGGAAACCTCTTTGAGTCCCTCAAGGTGAGGTGTGTGTGTGTGTCTGTGTCTGTGTCTGTGTGTGTGCAGACTTCAGTCTCTAGTTAATTCTCTTCATGACCCATTATTAAAGATTCACTTCTCCCTGACCAACCCCCCCCATTAACCAAGACATCTGCAGTCTTTCATTTTACTTCTCTGTCATCTTCCTCCCTTCATCATCACAGTTCCCTCTGTCACTGGAACGACAGCATTGCCATGTCAACCATCTCTTTCATTATACAAGCTCAGAGCTGAAGACTCTGCTCCAAATTAGGGCGATATCACTGACGGCAGTTGTCAGCCCCATATTTTTTGTAATCATGCAAGTCCCTCTGGAAAAAAATCCTTTCAAATTTATTTTAATTGGTGCTAACAGCATAAAAAAGGACAGTCTACCTCACATTTCTTATCTATGCTTTTTACCCAGCCTCTGGATGTTCCTCTCTTGCTAGCAGAGCCAAAGCATTATGTTAACGTTTATCAAACCTTAAAAAAATGTCAGAATCACATGTCATCACTCGTGTATGTTGCAACAGTCTATATACATTCTACACTTTTTACTTTGTATTGACAGGATGTACAGTGCTGAAATGACCTCAGGTTATTTCTATGGAAGCTAACTCATAAGGTACTCTATGATGACACAAAGACATGGTGGATTTCTTCAATATAATTACATGGTGGCTGTACCTCTGGTGGGAAGTGGAGGCAGCCATTAATCATAGTATTTCTTGTTGCATCTGGCTCCTCATGCCAATATATTGAAGTAGACACACTTATCTCAAAATTGGACAAAATCATCTATCAGATGAGTATATTGTCATAATGCTGAGCACAATATACAGAACAGTATGTATATTTATACTAGGACTAATAAACAAGCCATTTTATTTTATGGGTTTTCATTGTTCAGCACTGTTTCACTGTTATATTAAAAGAACATGTGTACATGTTTTATTATAGTACACACAAACAATGTGTTTATAAATTGAATAGCAATGCTAATATGCATGTGCACAGTAGTAATGGTGCATATTCATTAAGTGTAGGTACATTTTGCACAAACCTCATAGAAGGTATATAACCATGCAAATTCATCGTGTCAATTTCACATAAATCCACACAAAGGTCCAGGACCAGTGTCATATGTGTGGCCACTGTATTGTATGTGTTGGTATATTATGTCAGTATCATTTAAACAATGGGATCTATTTAAAATGGGCAATTACTTGCTAGTTTTGGATGAAGTTCATATAACTTTCTGAACATTGCTAAATACAGTGCTCCTTTTTTGATTATTATAAAATCAAATTTTTCAATTGATAGTGCAAAAAGCCACTTGGATTGTGTGTTTATTACTAAATCAGGTCAGGTGCTACTGATGCAGCATTTACGACAAATCCATATCAACCATCACTGCTACAGTTTAATAAGTAAACTTCACTGGTGTTAGAATACAATGCAAAAAATTATATTTGTGTCTTTGAGCTTAGATGTCCATTTACATGATTGCACATCCAATATCTGCAAAAGGTCTGTTCAGTTCATCCCAAATATAAGTACAGCATTTCAATAATTAACAGCAGCAGTTTGTGACCAGACAGACTTAACACATTTACAGTAAATGGCGAGTCAGTATGAGCTGACTGAGCCCCTAAACCCCAGGACCTCCCAGTCTCAGCTCTGACCTGCCCGGAATGTGACATGACACACAGAAGGAGGCACGGGGAGATGCCCGGGATCAGCTGAAATGTCTTTCCATCTGAGACAGGGGTGTCCCATATCAGGACAACACTGGATCCCATGCACAGCGCTGTGACTCTGTGATATATAAGGGGAAACACTGAGACCCATATTGGGATTCTCTTACTTTGTGATCTTTCTTTTCTTCCTCAAGAAGAAAATTATATAATTATGGATCATTTTATTGAGTCACATGATAGAAATTCACAATATAATATAATGCAGGAAATGATGCAGTACTGCAGCATGATTTACTGCTTTCTAAAAGAATGAAATTAAAAGAACACAGACTGCAATCATCATTGATGGGAGGTACACTCTCTTTCTCTTGGTCTTAGCTCCTGGTCCTGATGTACCTTGTGACGTACCTGGGAGACCTGTGCAATGGCCTTACTCTGTTCATCATTGGTAAGAAACAGATATTACTGCTGGAAGTATGAAATCTATTAATTGACTGTACGGCTGTCACATTGACTACTCTACTTTTCCGGCTTCTTTCTTCTCCAGGTGTGATCGCTCTCTTTTCTCTGCCACTTTTCTACAGACAACGCCAGGTAATAACTGTCTTAATTCATTTTTCATACTGTCACTTTAACTGATCCTTTATCTCTATATCCATAAAAATATGTTTTTTGTGTATTTCTGTTATTTCTCAGGAGCAGGTGGACAGCTTCATTGCAAAAATCCAGGCCCGCATTGATAATGTCAAGGACACGTGAGTATGGCGCCATCTTCTGGCACAATGCTGCCATCAACATGTCTATAGGTATTTTCCTAGGCAAGGCAAGTTTATTTATATAGTACATTTCAACAACAAGGCAATTCAAAGTGCTTTACATAAAACATAAAAGCAACAGGGAAAAACAATAAAAAACGTTTGAAAGCAACATAAAATATAATAATTAAAAGCAATGGTAAAAAGCTAAAAACAAAGAAAAAGAAAACAGGACAGTAAAAGTTACAGTGCAGTGTAAGTTATCAATAAAAAGAAAAATCTTAAATATTTAATTAAAAGCAGTGGTAAAAAGAAAAGTCTTCAGTCTTAATTTAAAAGAACTAACAGTTTCAGCAGACCTGCAGTTATCTGGGAGTTTGTTCCAAATATACGGAGCATAATAACTGAACGCTGCTTCTCCTTGTTTAGTTTTGACTCTGGGGACAGAAAGCAGACCTGCCCCAGACGACCTGAGAGGTCTGGATGGTTCATAACGAAGCAGAAGATCAGAAATGTATTTTGGCCCTAAACCATTTAGTGCTTTGTAAACTAACAGCAGGATTTTGAAATCAGTTCTTTGACATACAGGAAGCCAGTGTCCTACCGTGCTCGGCTGATGTTAAGGGTCTATCCCGAACCCCCACACTTGTGTCACATATTTTCTGGTAGCTTCAGCTGTGTGAGGGCCCATTTAAGACTGAAAGCCTGTGTGCATTTATCAATCTCATCATGAATGATACATTTTTGAGACACTGAAGCACATATTTGTATTTGGTAAATTGTTAGTTATTAGATGTTAAATTTGTTCTGATTATTGAAGTTCTGACAAATGAATGGTTTAAATAATGGATTATAGGCGTGCCATGGTTATGCTATTTGCTGTTATTCTTTCTAGGACTGGAATACAGATACATATATTTTTATTAATTACAGCAGGTGATAGTGCTGTAAGGCTGTTTTTAGTGTAAGTGTGTAAAGAAGTTTAGAAAAAATGTAATTCCAGTAAGATGTAATTTGGATCAAAATAAATGTTTCACTGTGGTAGCTGTTGATAATCTTGTAACAGTGTTAATAGAACATTAAATCAGTAACGGACCAGACTGAGATGTAATTGTTTGGATAGTATTTACCTGCCCTGGTATTATGATCTGCCCCTTCAAATAAACCCTCATTCATGTTTCCTGTGCTGAACTACTTTACAAGAAAGTTGGATTTAATTTGGTAGAATCAGAGTCAAAACTAAAGAGCTTTACAGACTAAGTGTTCTTGAAACTTGAAACATGCTATAACGGCTACGAGCGGTATTAAGATAAGTGTGCATCAAGTGTGGATTAAGTGTAACACTTGTCTACTGTGGTGGCATGTTAATGTTAAGTGCTCAAAACCACAATATAGATATTGAAACTAAATTTGTCGACCTGCACGAGTAGCCTACTAAATACTCTTCTATTTCTCTTCCACAGCTTTCAAAGACTCGCCCAGGGGGGTGGTCCTCCTCCTGACCCAACTCCCGGTGGCGCCAAACCCAAAACCCAGTAAACACTGATGGACAAGAACTTAAAGAAAAGCTCCCAAAGTTACAGGCTGCCACTTAGATGTCTTACCCAGCTGTCTGTGCTCAGAGCTCCAGAGACTGGGGAGGGGAAGGGAGGTTACTTAAACAGACGATGATGATCACGCATGGTACTTTATACTCTACCTGTAAGTTATGGGGTTAGAGGTTCGGGGTTTGGGTTTAAATTTATTCAAGGTGTGTGAATCCTGGATGATACTCTTGCTGCTGACATCAGAGATGGAAACATTGATATGACACAGCTTGTCGCATGTGACCATCCTTGGAAAAAAAATGTTTTTAATGTCTTAGGTGGTTTAGAGCTGTAGTCCAAATGAGGTACCAAGACTGGAAATGGGAAGTTCCCCCACCGACTGCTAGAAGTCAGTTGTTAAGGTGATTTAAGTGAGGGGAGAAAAAATGGGGTCATCATTTTTCATGGCAGCATAAAACTGGCAATTAAGGATGAATGTGTCAGCACATGTACTTTTCTCAATGCATATTCATTGTGTGTGTCACAGTGTGTGAGTGTGTGTGTGTGTGTGTGTGTGTGTGTGTGTAATTCCTGCCATACAGCTTGCTGAAATGAAACCTAAAAGCAATTAAAGTCACATTTCTTCTTTATTTTTCAAATCTTTTTCTTTCTTCTCATCCACACACATCCAGGCATTCACACAAATCATTCGAGTTTTTGTTTTTTCCTTGTCATGTTTTCTCTTGTTATTTCATTGCTTATACCACTGGGTGCTGCTTTACCCTGTTCATTGATGTAAGTGGGAAGTTGAAACACAATATTCAGAGAGTTGGATTCTCCTCCTACACGTTCAATAATTAAGATGTGTCATCAAATGGAATGAAATCACTTGACAGGAAGTTTCCCATTGACAGAGCATCAGATGTACTTAAGGTGTCGGTGTTCGAGATTGGACGGATTAATGATATAAAAAGTGCTTTTAGGTAGATAGCCTCTCTGAACTCTTAATGTGATGTGAAGGAATGTGGGAGTGTAATACAGCAGGTGCCTTTCTAACTGCAGGTTATAGTGCATGATCTGATTCACAGTACTTGTACGCTGACACCAACTTCCCTTCCCATAACAAACCACTTCTCATTACCTGATCATTGCCTTCCTGAGAATGGTGTTTTGTACGTGTACAATATTTGTGTAATAGTACATGTGTGCCATGAGAAGGTATCTTATACAGAATTGTAAGTAGATCAATTTTAGGAATAATAAAATTATTCAGGATACTCTGCAGCTCAAGTCCACATTTCCCTTTAGCGCTTGCATTGAAAGCTCACCAAATGTGTCCGTGCCTATGCCTTATTGTTGCACCATTTATGTGTGTGCTGCAGTGGAAGCATCGTTATAGTAACAGACAATATCCATGACCCAAACATGGTGGCCTGTTAGCCTTAGACATCATGCGCTGCTTAGTATTGGACCTACAGTAGTTGCACACACACACACACTGGCCTCCTGTAGCAGTATTCTGTACTAATACAAATAAAGCTTTTGTCTTGAACTTCAGCAAAGAATAGATATAGCAGTAAAAGGCACTAATTTCCTTACCTATCCACACAGCTTAGCTTATACATCAAGGTTCATTGACTGAGACCTTTCCTGTCAAACTATATTTAAGCAAAACTGATATTAATCTATCATCATTTTCATAGAACTGTCACACTAAGCCTAAACTACCAGATACTTTGGTTTTTATATTTGCCGCGTGGATGAAAGATAAATTCCGGCCAAACAGGAAATTCAATTTCAGTTCATTTAAAATCAGTCAGAATACCCACATAATGGTAGTGCATTGTTTTGTATTCTTGAAAATAAGTTTTAATCTAGGAAAAAATAAACACTGAAAAGAAAAAAGCGTACAGTGTGACTTTTTCAGATCCATACTGTATAAGACTGGACAGAAACTGTACATTAGCCATAGTTTTGGTGTAGGTTATGTTATGGATGTTTCTTGGTACCCTGTTTGTTTCTGGTCAAGGGTTTCCATGTCCATCTTACCTGCTTGGTCACATCTATTTTAAAAGGTTAAGATGTTGCATATGCATTTAACATAGGTGGAAGTACATTTACTAAGGTACTGTACTTGAGTGTTTTCTTTTCATGTTGCTGGAGATCTTGTACTTTTTAGTCCACTACATTTATTTGACAACTTTAGTTATTAGTTTGTAGATTAAGTGTTACCTAAGATTGTTATATACAAAAGATATGATAATATTATAAAGTCTGTTATAAAGTGAATACTGTACCTAGCATTATACACACTGAAGTGATTAGTTGAATGGTAACTTTTTTGATAATCATTTGTCAGTTTTCAAAAAAAAATTAATGGTTTTCAAATGTGAGGATTTGTATTTATTTTAACAATTTCAATGTATTTTTAATAATGTTGAGGTTTAAACAAAATTGTGTTACTATTTTATGAAATTCTACAAACCAATCAAATAGCTTACACAAGAAAATACTCAGGAAATTGATCCATAAGGTAAATAATTATAGAATATAACATAAAATAGTAAAAACAATCAACTCCACCACAACCAACAACTACAGTAACATACTTCTTACTGTTAATGCATAATGATAATAAACTAATGATATTGTATGGAAGGGGACATCTTGCTGCTCCTGCACTGAACCACAAGGAGGCAACAAGACATTACTTCCATTTTTCCAGTGTCTGACAGGTTGGGACTAGGAAACAAGATCACATCAGCCACTGGCCAGTTTGAAAAACTATCCAAGGGCAGGGAAGGTTACTTTTGAACGTGTCTATTTGTTATTCTGTAAGGTTACATTCTCCAGTGGATACAGTCCTTGGCCACTTGCTGTTCCTTCTAGGCTCAGCTGGCTACAAGTTAAAGTAGGTCAAGAGGTATGGGTGGGTTTGAAATTTCAGAATCTTTATGTGTGTGTTTAAAATGGACATCAAGGATGTCCCTTTCTCACCATTCAGGACAAGTCTGGACTTGCCTAGAATATGACGGTTGTGCTGTGGAGTAGGCTAACTATATATTAACTGGTTACGAGTGGAAAAAAAGAAAATAATTATGCAAAAGAAATAAAATGTGGATGACTTTCTATTCTATTGTAATTTCCCCGAAACAATCCAGTACGAGTAATTTTCTAGATACTTTTATACTTATATTTTCCAGAAGAATAATAAAAAATCATACAAACTTCGCGTCTGTTCAGCCCTCCGCTACTGGGAGGTGAAGTGGGTGGGATTAGTCAAATCAGTCTGAAGATATAATGCGTTAGACCCGCCCTTTCATTGTAAACTGCGGAATCCAAGTCTGTAGTCCTGATGGTGATCTGTCACATTGGATTTGGCCGCGCGAAGGAAAAGAGGAGAGGTTTTACGCACGAGTCCCGCTCGCGGTCATAAGCATTTGGAAAAGTTGTACTAGAGGAGGAACCCTGTTCTCATGGTGGGTCCTCCATCGCGGCGAAGTGCTGGCTGATTGAATGTCACCTCCAGTCATAATGGAACACGGACGGACCATGGCCCCTCCGGTGCCACCACACAAACCCGTACCCAACCGACCGGGGCAGGCGCAGGAGCGGCTGCTGAAGTGCATCCTTCTCGGCGACGGAGCGGTGGGCAAAACTAGCCTGGTGGTCAGCTACACAACGAATGGCTACCCAACCAAATACGTGCCTACTGCATTTGATGATTTCTCAGGTAAGCAATAGAAAGAAATCGTTATTTTAGATTATTTAGATTGATTGCAATTTGGTTAATGCTGTAATAGTCTAAAATAGACAAATAGTAGTATATACAAGGAACAGTTTTTCTAGAACAGGGATTTTCTTGATTTGCAAAGAAAATATTTAATTGTATAATTGACAAGTCTTGTGCAAATTATGTGCAAGTGTACTGACGTTGGGTAAATTCTGGTGAAATTTTTATCGTCTTAGGAGTTAGACGCCCATTTTTCTGTGCCAGTCAGACTATCTCAGCAATTTTCACTGACCTCTTCTTCAACCTGCATGTTTTGAGAGTACCTGCCCATTCTGCCAAACCCTATTATTCCATTGTTATGATAGATGTGTTTGTGTTTCCTGCTATCTGTCTTCCATCAGTGTTAATGCACATGAGTTCTCCTCCCTGGTGTAGCCTGGTTTCCATTTGGCAGGATTCCACTTTCCAAACTGTCTCGCTGGTCCCAGCAAGTTTTGTTGACTGAAAAATAACAGGAGAGGGGGAACAATTCTTCAAAGGGGAAACTTAAACTGATCAGTGTTGACATGAAAAATACACTTGTGACCTGTTGATCCCCATTACTGCTTCATGATCACATCTTCAGACTTTTCTTTAAAACCTTATATATTTCTACATGATCAGCTGTTGTCACTGATCAAAGTGATATGAAAAAGATACAATACGACATTTTTATACTTAGAATAGAATTAAGGAATGAATACTCTGCAATGTTTCCTGTAAACTGACTTGAACATGTAAGCATTTGACATTAATCTTAGTACATTTTCTGACATTACACTGATGAGTAGTAAAACTAACAACTTGGCCAACGCAAATCTCATAAAACACTCACTGAGAACACACACCGCCCTCAGATGAGCGCTGGCTCAACCCCCCAATGCAGAATAGAGAGCGTCTCTGGTTCAGGGGTTTTGGATTGCACAACTCTGCTGATTGTTGTCGGCCTTGACCCATGAGCCCTCTCCTCTATACTGGAATGGGCACATCTGTTGCAGTGGCTCAGAGGCAGAGATTGTCTTTCACCTCGGCCTGACAGAGAGTGATTGTGCAGTTGGGGCCCTTAATGGTGATGTCATTTCTTGGTGCCCAGAATCACAGTGTCCTCTTGAAAAGCTGACTTCTGAGCAGTTACGCAATGCCACAGGTGGCAGAGACACAGAGGAGTCGGGGGGGGGGGGGTCAATAAGAGGGAGTTTTGGACCAGAAAATCAAAGGAGGATCGTATGTCAGGGATTAGAAAATGATTACACAATGGCAGCTCTCTCTCTCTCTCTCTCCTTTCTTTCTCTCCTCCCGCTCTTTTTCTATGCATTTGTGAAGGCAGGGTGCTATGATGCCTGTCTCAGTCCACTACTTGAATAGCTCCAGCAAAGTCTTTGATCAGGTGGTATGACTGACCACGCACTCCAGGCGTTTTGTAAATGTTTCCATGTGCCTGCTGCTTTGCATTGTGCTCAGTCTTCTGAAAAGAATAAATGGCCCTATAATGAAACTCGTAAGATGACTCATCCACTTTTCCAATCTGGAAATGAGGCCTATTGGAAGAGAGTCACTGAACAACCATAATCTTTTTGTTTTTAAGCCCCCTATTAGCCAACCTTGGAATGGCCTCTGTCAAAACGCAACAGAGAACAAAGCTCACAGAGTGGTCCGAGCAATAGTAAAGTGTTATGGTCTTAACAGTAACTGGCAGAGTGGGTGGGCGAGACCGAGCAAGGCCATCTGAGTTGGAAGAGCTGAGCAGAGGGTCTTTGTGTTTTCAACTGGCAGGCTTTTGTTTATTCCACAGAATATTCTGGTGGGCAGTTTTGTGTGTGTGTGTGTTAACTACTTAAGTGTCAGGTGGGGGCTTTTATAGGCTTACAGTCATGTTGACAGCTGTGACTTATTTTCTTTGTCTGTCTGTTTCTGTGTCCACAGCTGTGGTTCAGGTGGATGGAAACCCGGTTAGACTACAGTTGTGTGACACTGCAGGACAGGTGAGTTTTGTTTACACACCAACACATATTGTGTCACCCTTTGGCACCCACCAAGATCACAGTGTATGCCCCTGCATGCGTCTAAACCTTTTGCTACATGTAAATGTCACACAATGGCTAAAATCTGGTTGGTCATCCACCACTTTGGTCCAGACTGAAATATCCCAGCTATTGAATGAGTTGCCATTTATGGTCCCCACAGGAGGAAGCCTGATGACTTTGGTGATTTTTTTCATCTAGCAGCACCACAAGGTTTACATTTTTAGATGTGACTATTGGATGGATTGATTTGAAATTTGGTACAAATATCTGTGGTTCCCACGGGAGGAATTGTAATAACTCTGTTGATTCATGACTTCATGGATTCATGGCTCTTCTTGTTACATTATCATTTATGCCTGTTTTAAGCATACATGCCAAACATTTGCTCCTTCCAGCGTCTTGTGTTTGAGGATTTGTTGCTTTTCTTGTTTGTTTGTTTTCTGTGTATGTAAACCAAGCATCTTCAAATGTGAAACTGATAGAGTGAGCCATTTGAGACACACACCTTGAGTTCTAGAACTTTTTGAGGGCCCTTCTCACTATTTCTGGACATTTAATAGATTAAACAAATAATAGATTAATTGATGGTAAAAACAGTCATTATTTAGAGATGGTTTTTTTTGTGGTGCACCCATGTTGCCTTTACTTTCTACTTTTCATTCTCCAAACGGGTCACGTGCCTGCTATTGCAGGAATCCAATGTGTATAGCTAGGCTCTGCTGTCAATCTTCATCTGGAATGGGAACAACACTGCTCCATAGGATAGGTAGTGACAGGGTGCTGAAGAAAAGGCAAACGACTGGAGGTGATGGTGCAAAAAAAAAAACACAAAACAATTTCTTTTTCTCAAGGACACTGTGTTACACTGAGCTTGCCAGACAAAAGTTACTGGCTCATTATTATGTTGGTACTGTAGGGCAATCTTGTGAAGTAACAGGTTGTGAAAGAGTGTTTTCATTTCTCTGAGGCATGTGTGGTTGTTTCATAATCCAACTCAATAAAACCCTGCCCTGGGAGCAGTGTGTTTGACATTCACCAACTCTGCGAGGGTACTGCCAGTTCTACACAGAAACAAAGACAACTTGGCTGTAAAATGGAACAAGGCATTTGAACAAGCCCCTAATACACGTAAACCCTCACAGTATGTTGCAAGCTGCACACTGTTAAAACTGCACATGTGCACACAGACACACACACGCAGACAAGCTTGGGCAAATACGGGCAGATAAAAGTCGGCTAACACTTACTCACTATACTTAATACAATTTCATAAGAGGGGAGTTTTTGCCAGAACGTTAAATAGAAAAAATGTAAGAAATAGGTTGCGGTATGCATGAAAAAGATGACAGAGAGAAAGAACAGTAGAGCATGAATGAGAGAGAGCTAAGACAGAAATGGTGTAGAGAAAAATGATAACAGCTGCCGCCAAAGCTGATAAACAAAGTTGCTCCTTACTCAGAGATGTTGATATGCCTGTATGTTCTGCAGATGGACCTACGTCACCAGATTGCAGAGCGCAGCCAAAGCTTGTGTGGGATATTCACAAGATGATAAGTGTCCACTGTGTTGAGCTTCAAATGTACATTTGGTTGTGTTTCAAAATCAGAAGGAGTTGGCACAGGGTGCTGTTTATGCAAAGGCGGATTAGGAGAAGTGTGCTGGAAAGGAGAGGGTTAAGAGAAAGAAGAAGGAGAGGTTTGTGTTAAGTTTCTGCCAACCTTAATCTGTGTACTCAAGGGTGTGGGAAGCCCTTGTTAGTCAAAGCTGTGTGGCTCCAAAGTGTTAATTTAAGAGATTTACTGTAGATGATATAAATGAGTGGGCAGAGCTTGTGTATACTGTATATTAGCGCAATATAAACACTATTTATAGAGTTTTTTTTATTAAATGGTTATTGGCACAATTTCCTTTCCTGTGATGTTAAAGCAGTGTTGTCCAGTAAAGCAATTACTGAAAGAGCGTTCATGTGTGTGTGAACGGTAATAATTCATCACAAAGTGTAGATGTAGAGCTAAACAGAAAAGTGTTAAGATTAATCTGCTTAATATTTAGGAACCATGGTCATCCCCATAATGCTAAATATCTCTGTTTCTGTTTCCATCAGGATGAGTTTGACAAACTCCGCCACTTCTGCTACAGTAGGACTGATGCCTTGCTGCTCTGCTTCAGCGTGGTCAGCCCCGCATCCTTTCAAAATGTCTGGGAGAAGTGGGTCCCCGAAATCCGGCGCCGCTGCCCACTCACGCCCGTCCTCCTCGTAGGCACGCAGTGCGACCTACGGCAGGATGTCAAAGTGCTGATCGAGCTGGCAAGGCGGCGGGAGAGGCCTGTGCTGGAGGAAGACGCCAGAGCGCTGTCGGAAAAAATTGGGGCAGTGACGTACATTGAGTGCTCGGCGCTGACACAAAAGAATCTGAAGGAGGTGTTTGATGCAGCCATCGCTGTGGGGCTGCGACACTCTGACAGGAGAGCAAGGCGGGAGAGGAAGGTCCGCAGCACAGCCGATAAGATGAAGATGCTTTCCAAATCCTGGTGGAAGAAGTATGTGTGCGTCCAGTAGGGTAGGGAGGAGAAGATATCCCTTTGACTGATAAAACTGGAACTGCTTAGTTAGTGGTGGGGACTGATTTGGATTATTTTTACATTCACGATCCAAGATATGGTGGCCAGAATGACTTTAAATGAGTGGGGCACAAAGGCAGAGTGTGCCAGGTTTTGGATATTTTCAGTTTGACCAGAAAAGATCCCTTTGTTGATGCCTAAAAGACAGAGAGCATAAGGCTAATAACCACTGTCTGCTCCTCAGAGCCAGTCTGAACTCTTAAATAAGACTGTGACCAGCATTCAACCAAACATTATGGAGCTAATAAAGTATTTTTGGCACATGGACTGCATATAATACTGCATGTGCGCAAAAGAAATGTGAGCTGTGAGGTGTTCAGACGGTGATGTTACATACTAAAAGTATAGTCTCCTATGTGTCTGATTTGATACCCTTCTTTAACAAAGTATAACATTTTGTGTGATACACTGTAATTCAGCCCTCTACTTTTGATAGATCCTTTTTATTTCACTGAAATCAGAACATGGAGTTAACATGCTTAAAATCCCAATCAAAGATGCAATATTTCTACTGTTGACAGTCAAGCCCATTTGTGCACCTTGTTTCCTAAATCAGAAGCATACAACTCCAGCAACAACTTGTTAAGAGTCAGATGTGTAACTGATCACATTTGTTTTAACTCATTCTCTTTTTGATTACAATTAAATGTAAATGAGTATGAATACTTTTTAAATCTGTGACTTCTAGGGGATGTTGAGTTGTGGTTTGAAGATGTAGTAGTCCAGCCATTTCAGTTATGCCTAACTGCGAGCTTGTGGAGGGATTACTCTATACCGGCTTGAGTTTGTGCCACATTTTGAAGTGTTGATACAGCTGTCACACTGTTAGCTGACCACACAGTTAGAGGTCTGTAAGCTCCTCACCAATGCACACCTATTAACATTAACAGAGTAAACCAAATGCCTCTTGATGCTGATTGCCCAGCACATGCCTGCTGTAGGTTTTGGGAAGTTTAGAAGTTTCACTTGTTCAATTTAACCAAAAAGCTTCACCTGAAGGGTTACAGAAAGCCAGTTTGTTAGTTTTCAGAACTTCACTGTTAAAAGGTTGCAGCAATAAGTTGGGAGGTGCCACTGTACATTGCACTTAACACACACAGTCTGTCCACATCACTGAAGTCTTGCCATGCAATGGCCTTTGGACCAGTGGTGTGAATTAGATATAGAGCATGTAAATGCATCCATGGTGCCTGAGATGTAGGTTTACTGAGTGTCACTGAAACAGAAGTGCCTCATGTTCCCTGCATTACGCACTGGTTTCGATGATCACAGGGTCTTTCTTTGTCATTGTAGTCAGGGCCTTAAACAGATCATTATCCGTCTGTGTCTAGTATATTGGAGCTCTCTCCTCTTTAAAAAAAAATTTCAGCAAATTTGATGAAATCACCAGAGAGACTGATTCTATGTTTGCTTCTTATTTTTCAGAAGCCTGTCATTCAGCTCTGTGTATTTGTCTGTTCCTTCTGGGCCAATAACTGATCAACAGCAATACAGAGCAGATGTATGAGATATTGTATGTCATTATGTATGTTACATAGTAATCATTTATGATGTTTGTAATGTCATCAGGATAAATCTGTGTGTACATATATAAGTGACTCAGTCATTGGCTGTGCTGTCCAAAGCTAAATGGTACTTAACAGTATGAGTGTTTCAGTTGGTGTCTGTTTTTTTTGTTTTTTTTGTTTTTTTTGCATGAAAGCAGTTTGTTGAGCTGTATGAGCGGAACAAAATAAAATGTGAAATATTTAACCTGTTTCTGTTGTGGATTGTTCCACGGAGATATGTTATCTTGACTGTCACACTGTGGAGAAAATTATCTGATAACAGTGGAGAAGTGTTTCTTTGCTTTCTGAGGTTAAAGTTTATTAGAGTATAAACAGGTGTTTTGACAAATGTGATCCAGTAAATCATTTGCAATATGGAAAATTGCCAAAATGAACGAAGGGCCTGGTCTAAACACAGAGGTGGAAAAACACACTGAACTTTGAGAATAAAAATGCATTATTTTACTATACACATTTACTATTTAGTTTAGTTTAGATAACTAAATATTATGAGAAAGAGTACATTACGTCACACAACTAAAAAAATCAAGGATGGCCAAGATGTATTTCCACTGTGGTCCTTGTTAAAGATAAAATAATCACTATATAGTCCACTTTATCGCATGTTAGCTATTTTTATTGTCTGAATGTCTATTATGAATTAATACTATCAGGTATTGCTAAGACACTGCTGGATAAAATGACCTGAGTAGTTTTGCCTAATAATTCAACAAACAGTCCATAAATATAACATTTCCTATATATGAATAAGGTAGTGAATAAGTAAACTATTTGATACACAGCCTGAAATTAACTAAACACTATATTTTTACAAGTTTGGGAAAGAGTTAAATGAGACTTCAAAGATTTAGCCTCAGAGGTTTTGTCGGCACCAAGACTTCTAACTATGCAGGATCAGATGATTATAATTGCCTGAAATAGGCTTTTCCTTCTATTCATAGCTACGTGTCTACACCACAGTATACAACAATGGGCAGAGGATAACAGTTAGCTGGGTATCTTGTGCTTGTTTAGAAGTGCTAATGATAGGGTAGGCAGCTAAAAGAGAGTTTGTGTTGTCTGGCAGACTGCAGATGAGTATGTCTCTGGCCTAAGAGTGGGTGAAACTAAGGTAGATGTGGTGCTAATTATGATAGTCAAGATGGCTCCACTTTCCACTGATATTTTAGCAGGAAACCCCATTGTTGTCTCCTAGCAAGGCAGCCATCTTGTGAAATGTCCCATGATTTAGCATTGTGGCTTGTGTGTTTGATTGTAATACCTACCTGTCTGTTGGAAGTACAGGTTATACTCTGTGGTATGAATCTTGAGCTGTCAATCATGAAAGTAACAGGAAAGACAGGAAATATATCAGGGGTGAGGTCTACATATCTCTTAAAATTCACAGAAGCCCCTTTTCCATCAAAGCATTTTGAGAGCTGGTTCGGAGCTGGTGCCTACCAGTTCTTTGTGTTTTGACAGCAAAAGAGCCGGTTCTCGACCAGGAAAACTGATTCCAAAGCGGCACCAAGTCATTGCTGGACTGGAACCGTTCTTTTACCATGTACATAGTGACGTAATGACGTTGTTCGCTGGGCTCTCTAGTCAGTGGAAAAACAAACAGGTTCTGAGAAGGTTCGCAAGTTGAACCAGCTTTGAACCAGCACCAGTTCCGAACCAGTTCTTTTTTGGTGGAAAAGAGGTAAGAGAGATTGTTTGACTGTCCATGTGCAAATGTGTCTCTACTAATTTTGACTGCTCTGCTAAATCCAAACACAGAAACTGTCCCTGAGGTAGAAAAGTGAATAAATACTCTAGTTTACTTTATAAAACAAGAGTGCTCAGTGTTAAGCAAACATTTGTGTAACCATATGTAAACGTGAGCCAACATCACCAAACACTCGAAGGCTATGGAACTCATGTGGAACTGACAAAATATTATCATTTAGTGGTAATCCAACTGTATGCGTGGAGCCATTTCATGGTCACGTTCATGGGAGCAAACCAACATTTAAATGACCTCTGTGGCTCAATCCAATCAGAATCAGAAGAGGTTTTTATTCGCCAAGTATGTGTACACATACAAGGAATTTGACTTTGGATTACTCACAATGTGCTTACTCATACAATAATACAATAAGACAATAATAGATCAGACACAGGCTACAGTATAGAGCACACAAATATACTCACTAAAACCAGAAAAAATATAGAGATATTGACAATAGTGCAATGAGAAGAGTGCAAAGAATGCAGGAGTAAAATTATTATGTAGTTGTCATTATTATTATTATGTACATGTCGAAGGTGGATGTGATGTGGTGCAGGTACACATACACATACATGCATACATGTACACATGTTTACAGTGCGATGGAGCATAGTGCAAAGGATGCTTCCACCATGGCAGATGGGTTCAGTCCAAAAGAGTTGCTCAGTGGAGCTGGAGCACTATTATCTGTTGTTAGTTTAAAGAAGTGAACAGCTGCTGATGGGAACAGGGCCATAGCCAGGATTGTAGAAATACTGAGGTCATGAGTCCTAATTCCTCAAGCACAACCCCACTCACCCACCACCAAGAAATTTTTTGACAAGCTACCAACCAATAAACTTTTGTTTTTTGTTAGAAAAGCTTTTTTTTCAAAGTATTCTCAACACTGCCCTTTAGTGAATTATTATTATTATTATGGTGGGGAATTCTAAAGTTTTTGCCAAAAAAAGTCAGATATTATTGTTCAACATTTTGGGAAATATGTTTGTTGTCTTGCCGAGAATTAGACTTGAGATTCCAGAACTGTATTGTCATGGTACAAGCACAACAAAATTGCAATTACACATGATTGCGCACAATTAAAGGAGAAGATCAGTACTACTTTCTTATTTGTTCATTTAACATGAAGCTTGAACCAGTAGCCTGTTGGCTTAGCTTAGCATAGCATAAAGACTGTGAATTGGGGGAAACAGCCAGCCTAACCTCATCTATCTTGGCTTCCTTCAAAAACGCTTAACTATTCCTTTAATAAAAATACTATCAGAATCAGCCTAAAATAAACCACATCATAAACTTCTTCTTACTTGTCATCAAACTAAAAATTCCCAGAAATGGTAGTGAAGTGTTACTGGTATCTATTTTCCCTGGATGGAAACTGTTACTTTTAAATTAATGTAGGGTGAGATAAGGGTGTGAAATGGGTGGCCCAGTCAGCTTCAGCCTACTTCAGCTGTAAAAACTCAGAGGGTCGTTGAACTTTTCAGTCCTGTAAACCTACTTTGTTACGTAACTTCTGAGAATCATTTAGGTAACAACTGAACTCTGACTCCACATGAAAAAGCAGCTCTGTAATCAGTTTTGATGTCTTAAAGTTGGTGAAGGATTTCTATGGCACCCCTCAGATAATTGCCAGCATAATGACTGGAGCTCAACCCATAGGACAGGATTACTGAGGGACATTAACGATGTCGATCAGGTCTGTGGGGTGGGAAGGGATCCAACCAGTAGACTGTGGTCCACTTTGTACATTGTCTTTAGGATTAGCTGTTGCCCAAGCTCTTGTAATGCGATGCAATATGTCTGGGGCCCTGATTAAAAGACACCCACACATAGACTTAACCAGAGAATGAGTACAGTTCATTATTCTTGACAGAAATCTGCTTTCAAAGTATGTTTAAGGCCTCAGTCTCTCTCTTGTAAGTTACTTCAGTGCTTAGTTCCCATGTTCTCATATGTTCACAGGACTATAAGCGTTAAGTGCTGGTTCTCTACAGTATGTGACTGTGACCCCCCACCCCCCAAAAAAAAATAAATATATATCCTACAAAAAAAATAAAAAAATAAAATATACATATACATATATATATATATATATATATATATATATATATATATATATATATATATATATATATATATATATATATATATATATATATATATATATATATATATATTTAATGGTGCCAAAATACAGGGTAAAAAATGGTGTTCAAATTATAGCCCACAGCTATCATAAACTCACTGACTGGCAACACTACACTTCACCTTTTCCATGAGCCAGCATACTCTTTATAAACCATTGTACTGTACCTGCTTTGGCTCACGAGACTGCGCCTGCGTCCACACCTTGTGTTTTCCTGTTCTCTGACAAAGGCCAAAAGATCATCACAGATAGACAATCCTTTCCCTCGCCTGCCAGAAAGTGTCCTCAGATGGACTTGAAATCTAAGTGAATCAAGAACTTCTTTAGCACTCCTGCATCTCAGCCTGTTTCCTAGCCAGCTAGCCACTAGCATGATATCCTGTAGTCTGCACTTGGACCTGCTAGCAACCAGCTTTTAATCTGGCCTGCTAACAACCTACAACCTGCTAGTGGCCTACACCAGTTCCTCCTGTACTGCTGATGGTCCGGTTGACAACTGTTCCTCCAGAACTGCAGCAACATCCTGTTCCTGCTGAGCTGCAGCAACCTCCTATGCCTGCTGAGCGGCAGCAATCACCAGTCCCAGTGCTCTGTTGAACCTGTGCTGCCCCTGTTCCCTGGAGGTACAACTATTTTTCCATGAGCCTCCCTGAGTGACTGGGGAGAGGGCTTGACCCTCCCTCCACCATAAATAACAATGCACTCTGTGAGAATTGCAATGTAAGATTAACATGGAATTTTGCTTTCTCTTCATTAGTAGGAGGTGATCAGTATGATGGGCATAGAATGCAATAAGATTTAGGGATGGGTGGAAGATTAAAACACATATTTTGAAAAGAAAAAACATCTTTAAATGTGCAACAGTATTGTGTTACCATGTGACACAGGTATTTACTATAGTGCTGTGGTGCTGCACTTTCCTTACCATTTGTCCAAACCAATGAACAGTAAAAAGCACAGAAAACAGTGTAACAGTAATATAATAAGTAATATAAAGTGAAGTATTCTAGAAATAATCTGTAGATTGAACAGATAGAGAGAGAAAGCGGAAGTTTGCTTTAATCTCAAAAAAGGCAGTATCTGCAGAAAGAGCAGATACAAAAGATTATTTATATATTTATGAATACACATATATTATCTGAGCTCTCTCCTCTGACTAAAGCCACCAGCCTGTTGTTTGCTAACACTGTTGGCTGCAGGAGTGGCCTGTCTGGCATGCTACAGTATGGCGCTGCTTGCGGGATTATGTTTTAATAAGCTTATATAAACACACCCCACAGAGTGGTCTCATTATGGGAAGCTAATTGAGTCGGTCTGTCCCGGGGTCAGCAGGGCCTCTTTGAACAGCTCAGTGTTTTGCTATAAAGAGGCCCATCTTTGCCTCTAGAACATCTGTCCTGTGGTTTGTGGAACATGTGTCTTTTCTTCAGGCAAACTGTTTGGACATGCACATTTTAGAATGTTTTCGCTTGCACATGTACAGTGTATTTATGTACAGGTGCTTCAACTGTAGCCTCTAGGTTCATTTACATTTTAAGGATAACTATAAAAGTGGCTATAAACCACAATACCTTGTTGCTCAAGCTAATTCCTTTTAAAGCATTTTTGCCATTTGTTACCCTGAGACAGTTCTTTGTCCTTCTTTCACTCCAGTCTCTGACTCCTTCGTTTCCTAGAGCTTTGCTTGTCTTTTGGTCTGTTTGATGTTTTTATGTTTAATTCTCATTCTTATTTTTAGCAATGCTAGAGACATTGCAATATACACTGATATTCCTCAACAACAATTTTGTTTGCAATTAAATTTTGTGGTCTCACAGGATGAAACCTGCTGACATAGGTGCTGCTGATTTTTCATCTAGCGCCACCATGAGGCTGATATTTTCAGTTTTTAGCAGAATGTCTGGACAACTATTGGATAGTTGCAAAAATATTTGAATACAGATTTCCAAAGAAGATGAATGCTTCTGACTTTGGCTATCATTTGACATTTTAATGTCAAGTTTTCACTTATACTGTTAAATGTCAACATGCTTGAGCCTAGACACATAGACATTCATGGTCCCCAGAGGATGAATCATATAGATTTTGGTGATCACCTGATTTTTCCACTTGTGCCCACATGAAGTTGATGTTGAGGTTTTATTAATTTTTTATTATAAATTTTATTTTTTCTTATTTCATTTTTTTAAATACAGTATCTCTATGACTAGAGCTACTGTATAGGTACTGTATAACCCCAACCCTAACCCAACCTGAACTGTACTTTGTGTTTAGTGCTAATTAGCAAATATTAGCATGGTAACATGCTAAACTAAGACGACGAACATGATAATCCTTACATCTGCTAAACATCAGTATTTGAGCGCTGTCATTGTAAGCATGTTAGCATGCCAATGCTAGCTCAAAGCACCATTCTGTATAAGTACAGCTTCAAAAACCCAGCGTGACTGCAGACTCTTACTCTTGTTTAATTTGTAACTTTGGGAAGGCTGCATGAAAGGTCTTTGTGTTTTTTTCCTCCTTTCATTTGCTAGATTTTTTCCTTGTTATTTTTGTTATGTGAAAATAAAACATTTTCTGATCACATTACAAAGTAAGCAGGAGATACAATAGCAGCATGCATTTGTTACTGGTGTTCTTGAAGCTGTTACAGAAGTAAGCTTCAGTGCTCCAGTTTGTGTAGTGTACATTCAACATCAATTGCTCAACTTAAAAATATAGGTGCTATTTTGAATGGATTTACTACATCTTTTTACTCAGAGATTCCATTTCTGTCTTCATAGTGATTGCTCCAGTTGAGAATGTAGAGCATTAAACATACTTGCAATTGCCTGCAGTTGATACAGTTTTTTGCACCATTTACACACTCACAAACACACACATGCACACATACACACACACACTGTATGCGTGTGGCCTTTACAATTATGTTTTTTTAAAGAGGTAAACACAGTAGAAGCTTGTGTAATTTCACTCTGTTTATGATTGAGTACGCAGATGAAAGGATAATTAACATTTTTCAGATGCAATGAGATGTCAGAAATGGCTCTGTATCTGTTCGTTATCTGCAGAACACAATAGAAACACTGCTACACAATAGAAAACTTCTCTCCACTGAGGATTGCAGTTAATAATCGACTTTAATTATGTCAGACTTTCACATGTTGTCTGTAAGGTTCACCTGTAAACATTTTGGATTTACATTCTTCAGAAACCAACCAGATGCTGTGTGTGTCTCGATAAGGAGAGCATCTGCTGTTTGTAGAGCGTCTCAGGTTGCCTGCAATGTACTTAGTTTCGGTGTTTAGTGCCAAATTCTATCTGGGGCATGAAAAATAGTCCTTCCCTGACTCTAGAAATTGATATTGCTGATGAAACTGGAGCGCAGGAGTAGAGACTTTAGGGTCTAATTCAATAAGGTTTTGATTTCCAAGAGGAACCATCTTTTAAAAGTTTTTCCCCCTTTCCTCAGTAGATCATATTCCCTGGTTTGAATCCAACTGTAAGTCTGATGTCACTAACAGAGTTTGTGATTGGCTCACAGCTGCAGCCCACTTGGCTGATGTTATCTGATTGGCCTCCAGGGACATACATTGTTCTCTCTGTAGAAACGGCTCATGGTTGTAGTGACCTCATTTACTCTGGGACATATGTGAATATTTTTTTCTCCTTTCAACAATGTATTTCTCTCTCTCTTTTGATCTTGTTAAGTCCCTTCACCCTGTGCTTCCCCTTTCTTTCTGTTGCATTTATTGCTTACTCTCTTTTTATCAGTTTATATTGTTGGCGTTCCCTCTGCTGACAGCCTGCGGTGCTTTGATTTCTCATATGGGACAGATAAGGGTTCAGTGTGTGTGTGTGTGAGTGTGTGTGTGTGTGTGTATTCTTGTATCCATCCATATACAGTACATACACATTTATGCCCTGTTTCCCTGGCGTTGATGCATTTCCCAGTGGTTTACCATTGTTTGGACTACAAATCCAATAGCCTTCAGTCTGACTGATTTAGACAGGACAGACACATCAGATAACATATGAGTGACTCACTGGTCTTAATATTGATCACACACCCTGACTGAGTGTTTCCAAACATCCATTCAGAAATGACATGATCAACAAAAGCACAATTTTGTTCCTAGATTAAACAAATGCCAATTTGCGAAATCAGTACACAGGTTTAGTTGTCACTGATAAGGTGGTGATCAGGTGGAGGCTGATTATTTACCCACCCCTGTGACTCATTAGTGGCCTGACCAGCACAGCAGGACTGATGGACCAAAGTGTTCCTTGTTGCGAAAGTAAACATAGATAATTTTGTTCTACAGATGCAAGATTAACTGAGTTTGGACATCAATTCTAAAGAGAAATGTTGGCAAAGAACACCATCAATCATTTCAGCAAATGTGTTCAAGTGATAAACCCATCTTGCAGCTGTAGGTGTCAGAAGACATTTTTATGCAGAAATCCCACAATACTGCTGTAAAGAACGCCGTCATAATTCTGGTTCAGCACAGCATTGGCGTCTGGTGTGATGTACTGTATATGCACTGGGCAGTTACATTGCTTTCTAAACAATAATGACGGTGGGTGAACTGAACGTTGAGGTGCTTTTGTTAGCCATTCACATTTATGCACCTCTGCAAACACAAGCAGAGTTGCTTGCTTGCTGACTTGAACAGGCTTGGGCTAGAAAAGAGTCTAGACTGTTGTCCATCTCGACAGGAGGAAACAGTGTGACATTATTATGGAGCCGTAAAGTCCGCAGAGGGAGGAGGTCAGGTCGAAGGATGGGTCAACAAAACGTCTGTATTTGACATGGGAGACCATGGGAGAACAATCAACATTGTTTGTCTTTTTTTAACCATGACCACTATTGTTCCCTTACCTTAACAATGTAAGTATTTTTAGCTATGCTGGAGGCAGGGCTCCAGGCACTGAGAGGGTAATGTTGGTCTGTTGGTTGGTCTGTCTGTCTGTCTTTGGTTCAGTGTGAAATATCTCCACAACTATCATCAGATGGAGTGTCATGACAGTTTGCACAGACATTCACAGTCCCCAGAGAATTAAGCATAATGACATTTCTGACTTTTCTGACAATGTTGACTTTTGTGGGTTTAAATTAAATGTCTCAATAACTATCAGATGGATTCCCATGAATTTTGGTACAAACCTTCACATTCCCTTCAGGATGAATTGTGATAACTTTAGTGATACCCTGATATAATTTGTCTAATACTTTGGTTTATAACCTTCAAAAAATTGCCATTCCCGTCAGCTGCATCTGTACTTTGTGTGTAGTGCTGATGAGCAAATGTTAGCATGTTAACATTCTTACATGCTTAACTGAACATTATTGCTCAACATCAGCATGTTAGCATTGTCATTGTGAGCATGTTTTAGTGTTGTAGTACTCGAGACCGGTCTTAAGACCACATTTTGATGGTCTTTGTCTTGTCTCGGACTCAACGCATTTGTACTTGGTCTTGTCTCTGTCTCGGACATTGAGGACCCGGGTATTTATTTCAAGACCAGTCAAGACCATAACTTAATATCAATAAATTGCTCTTGCATTGTCTGATTTATTTGTTAATATCCTAACTTAGATTTCCTGTAAAATGTATTGTTTCAAAGGCAACCAATAACCCTAATTAAAAATGTGTTGTTATCGTTAATGATGTCACCCCTCCCCATGATATTGAGCATGGAAAAGGAGTGTTGAATAAAGATGCTTATGTTGATTTCAGCTTTAAGTGTTTATATGTGGGTGTTTTAATTAGAATGTGGATCTTTCAGATCAATTTGAGAAGTACCTATGATCTTGTTTTACATTTTATTGTGTGTCAGGTAATTTGGGGAACCGGTCTTAGTGTTGACTCGGTCTCACTCTCCCTCGGTCTTGGTCTCGACTTGGTCTCAGTCCCTAAAAGTCTTGGTCTTGTCTCGGTCTCGATGAACTCTGCCCTTGGTCTTGACTTGATCTCGATTTGGGAGGTCTTGACAACAACACTAGCATGTTAGTATGCTGACATGAACATTTAGCTCACACAGCCTACCGTAGCTGCAGACTCTTGTTCTTCAGACAAAGATCCTTTACTCTTATCTAGTAGTCATTTAAACCCAAATCACACATTTTCCTAAAACTAAACCAATTTTAACCATAGTGGTGTCAGATCTGAAGACACTTTTGTTTGTCTGACAATGATTTGCAAAACTTTTGGAAGGCAAATGATCAGAAGCGTCGGATCAGAAAACACTTGTGTGTTCTGGAACATAACTATAAATTTAATATTCTGTTGTTTAATTTGGAGGACTTTTTGGACATGTTTGTATTTTTAACTTTATTCTTCATCTTGCAATGATGCACTGAAGATATACAGTTTACCTCATGTTGAAAGTTTTCCATAACCGGTCAGTGTCTGAAGTTAGAAAGTGTTACATTGTCTCATCATTTATTTCATACAGTTTGGAATGAATAAGTGGATCAGTGTATAAAAGTGAATGCGGTCTCTTTATCAGTTCCTGGCACTTGATCAACACACATGCTCTCCTGCTCAAACTGAGGAGATACATCTTGATAGGAAACAGAACCTCTCATGGCCAGGGACTCTCTGTTCTCCTCTCTACTCTAATGTACTTACTGATAGACACATGAAATCTGGATCTGGACCCATGCAGGCTTTAGCGCTGTGAGCCAAGACCAAGCCAGCTGTTGGTAGTTAAAGGGCCAGTTATGTAAGCGTGTCCCTTTTTCCCTATGAGGCTCAGCTTCTCGGCCACGCATGCTCATGAAGCTCTTTATCGGCAACTGACTGAGATAACACCTACAGAAGTGCTCCACTTCCTTGTCCCTGTACAGTGGAGCAATTTCACAGCTCATTGAAAAGCAACAGGGTTCAACTTGTACCTCTGACGCACTTTTTGTTCTTCTCTGCTTTTTCTTTTTGTACATTTTGTTGCAGGTTCTTTGATTTGTGCTCTTCTGCACTCTCTCTCACCCTATTTATCTTCCTCAGTCTTTCTCTTGTCTTCTTTAGTTTCTTCCACAGAGCTACCCTTTATCCCACTTCAGAATATCTTCCCCCTTCTGAATATCTAAGTTCAGTTTCCACAATCAAAAACTATATTACCTTTATCTTCTCCTCTCGTTCACCCTCCACCGCCAACTTTATTCAAGAGAAAAAAGATCTGCTTGTATATTTTTTAAATATTTTTTGTAACACACTTGTCCATTTTCCTGTCTTTTTTTCATCCTAGTACACATCTTAGTTACTCTCCCGTTGTCCTATACTTTCTGGTCAAACTCTTCTATAAACTACAAAGGTATTTACCAAGCCACCCTCCAAAATCACTCACACATACACACATGTACACGCTCCTGCATCTGTCAGACTAGTAGTCTTTTATTTCAGACAGTGAGCTCACACTTAAACTGTGTTTGTCCACTAAAGTCAGACGCAGAGCTGCCCACAATGATTGATTACTCAGAAATCCCAAAGTAACAACATAAGACACACTGAAATCCCTGTTGCAGCGTGTGTGCCACTGCACAGCAGGTAATAAGTACCCAGAGACTGATCACATGATTGGCCGAAACGGCAGTTACGCTGCCGATCATCGCTGTCCCCCTCTTTCACCAGAGGATATAAATGCTTCCATTTTTAGTGTTTAATTGCGGAAGCCATTACTGTGGTCCACAAAGACACAGCAGCCCTTAATAGAGCCGAACTACCTTCAGTGATCCTGTGACCTCAGCCCCCAGCAAGCTTTGAAACCTGAGAAAGCGGCCCTGACCTCTGACCTCCTGCCTTCCACCTCCCACACTAAGAGGAGCCCCCTCTTTCTCCCCCTTTGGACAGGATGTGACCTACGTGAAGAGCTCTGCAGGAGGGCGTTGACCTTAGATGCTGTCCAGACTAAGTGTCTGGACCAATCTGATCTGAGACCGGCAGGGTGAAGGCAAGACATGACAACAAGATGCACGAGGTTAAGATAAGTGTTGAAAGAACAATCTGTATATCTGTAACTGTATGTGTCTGTGTATATCACGCTGTACTATATTTACTTTTAATTATATATACTTTAAAATCCCTGTTCAGTCAGGTAACATATCGCAAAGAATAAAGTGTCCTTTTATTTTGGTCAAAGTTATGTTATGTAGTGTACTAACAATGATAACGTATCTTTGACAACAGACAGGCATGATGTTAACTCAACATGAATTACTGGTCTCAAGCAACTAGGTTTCAAGTGACTGCAAGTTAAATTTTCACAACATGCTCAAATAAATGGAAACTAGGTTGCCATGCAGGAGAACTGCATTCAGACATCTAAAATGCTGTGGGATGTGGAAAAATGGTTACTTGAAGTGTTATTTCTGGTTTCAGTTATGTATAATATGTCATTTATCCACCACTGATTCACTAAAGTGAATATGTCAGTTTTGCTTTACAACATGTTAGGAGAAATGTCACATTTCTACAGGTCCTTCTCTTTTCCTAGCAAACGTTTGGTCTTGTTCTGTATTAAAACATCCGATCATTATTGTTTGTTTGTTTTTTCCTTGTCCTCTTTGAACTATTTTCACCCTATCCAATTCTCCACTTGATAATTATGAATGTATCCAGTCACTGCCAGTAAAGTGTTATGTCGCCACTGAGCAATGTGAATCCACATGATTCATTTGCTTTTGTCTCAGTATTTAGCTATGGATTTTCTCAGAGTGCACCACTGAAAAGTAGTCAAACCACCATCAAAGCTTCTCTATTCAGTTTTATAAAATGGCTTTGATGCTATTGATTGAGGTGTTTTTGTTCAATTCCTTTTCAGTTTGGACTGCTGATTTTGTCCTTTGTTGGTCTGTAGAGCGTCATCTTACAAAACATTAGGAAGAGCTGAGTTGTTAAGAGCAGGGAGAGGGTTTGGACACATTGGGAATGGGGTCATGACGCCTGGTGTGTGTCAGCAGTAAAGCTGCTTTCACCATCAGAAGAATGAGAACAAAGACCCACTGCAGGATTTCACTGAGTCTAAGTACCTAGAATTTAATAATGTGTTGTTCTTGTAAATGAAAATTTACCAATTCAGTGGTTTAGTTTGGTGCAACACTACTAATGAACCTCCCTTAAAGTTTACTGTGTTCCATAGTTATCTGGTTTGTGTGCAGTGTACGTGCATTCACATTTTAAATTTTGGGAATCTGAACCTCCAGATGAGTTGAGGATAGTGGTGGAAAGTAACTAAGTACATTTACTCAAGTACTGTTCTTCAGGACTTTGTTGAGGTACTTGTACTTATGCTTTATTTGATTTGACTTTGGTGTTGACCTGATTGATTAGCCAATCGAAGATCCCCCTAGTGAGCTGTGGACAGGGCCTTAACACTGGTGGTGATGGGGTGGTGAAGACAGCAGTGACAGCAGAGAGAGACAAAATAGGTGCGGTGGTTTGAATATTCTTTAGCTAAGATGACCATTGAATGTTAGGAAAGCCCACTAGAACTCATTGAAATCACTGGGTAGTAGTTGAGAGGTGGAGCCTCAGTATGATGGTGGATCAGTTGTCTTCTTGCTTGAACTTGTACTAAAAGCTTTATTAGTTACTTTGTAGATCTATGTTATTGTATTTAATTTTGTGTTGTACAAAGTTTGCACATTTCATCTAATATTTTACAATTAGTGATGTTTGTGTGCAAGATTGGTGACATTCTCTATTGTGTACTTTGCACTTCTTTCAAAGAAGAAATACTCTCCAGTTCTGATATTACTGATGCTTGTAGCATATGCACTAACCACTTTAGTATTGTTGTTTTTAGAGCGAATAGTCACTTCTCACACCTAGTGTTGGGCCACGCCTGTAGTTCTTGCCATACTCCATAATAGCAGCAGCTATTCTGTGGGCCCACTACTCCAGCAAATCCATCCTTGAATACTCCAATGACCTCGCAGTCACACACATAATCAAAAAGAATTTCAGAAGCTTGGCACCTCTGGCAGAAACCAACCTCAACACAGGTTCCTGCCCTTGTCAAATCCCAGAACTTCAACAACAACTGCATATCACCCTCAATCGTCTCATCTTATTGGTCAGCTTGGAAGAGTTTCTGCAGCCTTCATAACCAGTACAACATAAACTTCCCAACCATCAAAGTTATCTTCTCTAAACTCCGAACCAACAGACCGGACTTGGCCTCCAGCCATTCTTATTTGACTTCCTTACCATTCACTTTAACCCATGCCATCACGCCTGCATTTCCAGACCCTTGCAAACTGCTTGCAATTCCATAAATCCCAGAGCATATCCATTGTAGATCCTCTATCCATCTCTGAGTCTGGACAAGTGGCTGCTCGATTCTGATCCCGCCAGTACTTCTGCCACGTACTCTCCATGTCTGGTACTTCTTACGTCCATATCTCTGGTCACTTCATCATAATTGCCGCTTCCACTTCAGTCTCTTGCAATGTCATTCCCCGAATACAAATCATGAGCCATTGATCCTCCCAAGTGTATCACTGGTCTATTTGTTCAGATCTCAGAAGATCTCAGGTCCGCTCAATCTCAAGTAAATGGAGGCTTTTTGGGTCCATCACTTCCAGGTGCTATGACAGATTCTCCGTAAAATCTTTAGCACCACACAACAAAGCAAAAAGTCTGAGGAAGACTGAGTTTAAAATTTGCTCATAAATTATTATTTCTGTGAATAAATCATTAACATATCTTGTTGATGGTGTTGTCCTTTCTAGTGAATTAGTGTTGAAAGCAGATTGACAAAACAAGGTTCATAATTAATTCAACCGAGACTGAGATATCCAGACTTTTAGTCTTTAGTATGGTCCAGGCTCCAAATACTTCAATTCCAACAATGCAGCACTGTAGCATCTTTTATTAGACCTTCCCTCAAATAATTTCACATGCTGAAAGGTACTCTTCATGGTAGGTAAACTGAACTGTATGTATGAAATCGATGAAGAGCACATTTGAATGTTGTTTGATCAGTGAGTAACAGGTTTGGATCTCACCTTATGGGAAACAACGAAGTGGTCTGCATGTAAAACCAAAAGCCTTGAACAAAGAAACTGGACCAAAATCCCTCTGGTCCATTAAATCACAGTGACTTTAAGACATGTCCGCCGTCTTCCTTGCCCCCCCCCCTATTGATATATAATGAATGCTTTTATTTTTGGGTACATTTGACCATATTTGTATGTATTTTTGCTTAGCTGAATCTTCTAAGTACTACTTTCTTACAAATATTGTACTTTTATTAACAGTGACTGATGAATTTGGTATATAGAGGACCATTGTCTCAGTCAAGGTTGAACAGCACACAAGGTTGTTTATGGACACTTACTGACCACTATGGAAATCAAACTGTGTGTGTTGTGTGATCTCTCTTAAGGGACACTGGACTGATGGGAGTGAAGTACAGAGAGACAAAAAGGGAGGGAGGGAAGGACAGAATAAGATACAGAAGGTCTGTAAGAGACAGAGGGAGGGAGAGACGGATCAAAGCAGACAGTGAGGGAGTGTGATGTGAGAAAAAAATGAGAGAGTGAATGGAAAGTGGTGCCATTTTGCCCGGCTGTGGGAAAAGTGTCAGCTGACAGCCACATTCAAGGAGTAGCTGTATTTATTGTTTTTAAGGTTTCTGTAAAAATGTGGATCATTGCCGAGGACAGAGTCAGGCTTTATTCCTGGTGGGATTTTGAGACAGAGAGGGGGAGACAGAGAAAGAGAAAGATTGAATACCTCCTTGCAGCAGCCTCCTAATTGGTCTCATTACTGTGTAACTTCCTGGTGAATGCAGGCTGCTCTGACCTTGGCCTTTGAAATATAGACCCATGGCGTCTCAGAGCTGCCGGGAGGGAGGACTTGGAGGGAACAACCACTCTCTCTGTCAACCAGTGCATGCCTATGTGTGTGTGTGTGTGTGTGTGTGTGGATTTATGTTTATGTGAATGAGCATAATGTGTGTGTTCATGTGTTCATATGTGCTCGCCTTGTGTGCCCAAGAAAGACAGGGGCATGTGTGGGAGTTAGTGGTGATCCGTGTAAGGTAAATTTGATATACTGACATAGAATCTATGACCATGTCCAGTTTGCTGCAGAATAAGTACAGTGGGACTCAGGGGGACAGAGTCCTGATTATACAGGCAGCAACAACAACAACTTGTATCTGTCACTCAAGTTCCCAGATCGACTGACGCTGATGACACGTCAAGTTTGGATCTGTAACTTGTTCATTTCACTTACTTTAGAGAATAACGTCAAATTATACACAAACCTCCACTGTAATTTTACATCATTCTCTACATTCTTCTAGATCACAAATCCATCCATCTTTTCAATCAGCTTTTGCTCAGCACTCAACTCATAGGTTGGTGGTCAGGGAAATACTGTGGTTTTGGTTCATTGTTTTAAGAAAACACATGATGTCATTTTTTCAATATTTAACCAAGGCCACAATATTTCCCTCAGCTTAACCAAGTACTTTGAGTGCATATACATAGCCATGTAAAATGTTTATAATGCTTTAGTTGCTATGGGTCGATATTGTATTGAAGAATAGAGCGTTGTCAATGAGCATTTCGCAAATACATTCAGTATAAAGATTTTGCTACTTACTTTAATATAGTAATAAGCGTTGCGATTTTCATGAAATCAAACCCCATTTTTGGTACTAATTCACAGTTGGCATTTTTGCAGCAATAGCAATTCAGTGTATTTACATTCTATACTTTCCTCTCCAGAATGTATATAAAAACAGTGTTAATTCCTAATGTGAGGGTCCACCATTACCGTGCTGGGATTAGCATGGACCATGATCAAG
The DNA here is from genome assembly GCA_024633595.2 of Lepomis macrochirus. Taxonomy (NCBI): domain Eukaryota; kingdom Metazoa; phylum Chordata; class Actinopteri; order Centrarchiformes; family Centrarchidae; genus Lepomis; species Lepomis macrochirus. Next base: position 15,726,839 of record JALXJV020000009.1, read on the forward strand.
TCATGTTGAGGTCCAAGTGCCAAGGCAGGAAAACAGAGTTAAGGACCCAGATGCAGACACAAGAGTCTTGGATGCAGATTGTAGGATTTACTTAATGGAAACCAAAAACACTTAGAATAAGTAGAAGCCGAAGTCCAAACACAGGCAAGGAATCCAAGAAACTTTCAAAATAAACCAGGAAGTAAAGCATATGAAAACACACTAGGACAAACTTAACAGAATAAGACAGAGAATGGAACAAATAAACAACTGACAAAACATAAGGACAAGGAACAAGAGGACAGCACGGAAAGTGAATAACAACTAACACATATGGGAAAGGGCATAAACAAGAATAAAAGGAACAAAAGCATAACGGCTCATTTGCCAAAATACATGTGCAAAACAAGATAACTGATCAGTTTAAAATATGCGGCAAGCAATGGAACAAGAGGTGCAACAGCAAGCTATTAGATGAAGCTTTACAGGCGTCAGGACGCACACCTCCAAATAACTGACATCATGTGCATCATGAAATCAGATTCCAGTTGTAATTATTATTGATTACCAATTATGGTTGGGGGGGGTTATGATTAAAACAAAGAGAATTGTTTGGCTGGGCTGTAAACAAAGTCGCTGCTCAACTAGTGTTTTCTGTAGTATTAAACCCCACGTGCTTTTACTGCCGGGAAAAATAGGTGATGTTAAAAACTAGGAACGAAATCTTAATGATGATAACATTTAACATGGTTCCTCATTAAGTTGACAGAAATAGCCTTAAAATGCTGTTGCAAATTAGTAGTATATAAGTGTATTTTCAGCAGTCTGTCATGTCTGTCCCCTGCTCTGCTTCAGGTCTCTTTAATTTGAAAATTCAATATTGATTTCATTGCATTTTTTGGACAAAAAGGTCAACAGACCTGTCATTGTGAACTGCCTTTCTGTTTGTTTAATTATAACAAATTATGTAGTTTGCAGCTCATTCATTATGTACTCATACTCATTTCCCTTTTGCCAACAGCGGGTTATTCCTCTGCACACATCATATCTTCCCTGTCATTCACTGAGAAGAACAAACTTAGTCTTTCTATTTCTTCTCTCTCATCTGGACCTCCTGCCATTCAATGTAGCCGTCTGTTGCCTAAAATGAGCCTGATGACTGTGTTGGCCGGCTGCTGCAGATGTCTTAGTGGGCCTATAGATAGAATCACTCTAGACTGGCAGACCAATGTCCCTGCTAAAATCATCTCATCTAACTACACACACAAACACACAGTGGAAATGTGGCACAGTCAGGCAGCAAAATCCGTATTTAAGGCTGCAATACATATCACACCACTTAAAAAACATGCACGAATGCATGCTAACATGACCTGACACTTGCTCTATAACTCTACTGCACAGTCAAAGGCATGCATAGAATCTGTTTTTACGTTGTAGTATATCAAATGGCATAGCAACCTGATGTTGCTGAAGTGAAGTTGAGCTGGAGCTCTGTTAGCCATGGAAAACCTGAGTCCAAGTGACACCTGACATCTGTTTAAACAGTGTTGTCATTGGTGCGTCTGTCTGCTGTTTCACCTGGGTCTGTGTAAATAACATTGTCTTTATTGTACTGTAAATGTAGTGACAATGAGTACATAATAGAAAAACAAAACACTCATATATTATTTAAGACACATGGGTGGAATGCTATTTCTAAAAAATATTTTACTCAGTTTGGGTTTTTGAATGGATGTTTTGTTTTTTTTAGTGGAGGTGGGATTCAAATGAGGGTTCAGGGGTCAAATGAGTGAGCGGCAGGTTGATGAATGGCAAACACTGTATCTGTGTCTATGTCAAAGAGCCTTATTGATGAGTTGTGGAGCGTAGACACATATAAACAAATGGTGGCATTCTCTTGTCCCAACATGTCACAGCATGGAAAGACAGTGTACTGTATGTCCGCCCTTATGCATTACTCTGCTCTTCCATCACCCCCCCTCCACACTTACATAACCCACCCCAAACCTTGCTGTAATGCACTATTCATCCACACACACTCCACTGAACAATAGACTGACAAAACCCACACATTTTTGTACACATGTTGAGCAGCATTTACAAATAATTTAAAATGCGTTCTATAGTCTACAAGTATTACACAGACTTTGCTCAGACCTTTATCCAGTAACAGCACTCGCAGCTGCTTCAGACCCCACTGACTGCAGAGTGAATCAGACACTAGAAACACCCAGTAACATAAATATAGTAAGATAAACAGACCCGACAAGCTGCTGGATGAGGTCGCTGTGTTATATAAAGCCGACAGCCTATATTTAAGACATGCTGGCTCATCTCCTCACCTGAAATCAGACATGCAACTAAAGCAACTCACAACTTACTTACTTACTAAGAATTAAAGAAAACAGCATAGTGACACTTTCTATGTGTCTATGGGCTGATGGAAAGTGGGCAGGGTGGGATGATTGCTGTTTTATGATTTCTTGATTGACAGAAGCCCCGGGGCTGCAGACAGAGTATGACATAACTAGGGGATGTAGAAAAAGCAAATGATGGGTACAATGGTGCAACTCCAGGCAAGATAACCTGAGCTCTGTTGGTGTTTAAAGGAAGGAATTAGAGGAGGATACAGGGGGGGAGGGAAGCAAACAAAAAGGGGGCAGGAGGAACAGATAAGGAGGTGGGAGGTGAGATAGCGTTTTAAAACAAAGTGTGGAAAGTTGGATGGAGAGAGTGGGGAGGGGGAGAGACACATCATAAATCTTCTGTTAGTGAAAAAAATACAGGCTGTAAAAACTGTCTCCAGAATGAATTGCGTTGAAATACACACTTCATCCTCGTCAGTATCTGTGAAGCACTGACGTCAGACCCTCTCAGAAAGAGGGAGAAAAGTAAATATCAGGCTAGTTTTGAAAGGTTTGTGAGGTTTAGGCCTAACAAAGGCAGCTGCGAAAAGCTATACGGCCATTTACTGGACGTCAAGCACAGACACTCACGCACTATGTTTGGCCTTTGTTCTGCCATAGAACAGAGGGAGTCCCTTTCAGCAGTGTAGATAAGACCAGAGAGGTCTGTGTGTCTGCGATCATGGGAGCTTGTAATAAAAAACAGCTCTGGAATGCTTGTAGATGTCCATTTGTTTATTAAAGCCCACTGACACACACACACACACAAGACACACCTGAACAACCACAGAGAGTCCTCAGGTGTGGTGATGCAGTTCAACTCAACCTGTCAGGAAGCATGTGACTTAAACGTCCGCCGAAGCTTCTGCTCCACTGGAAAGATGAAAAATAGCTGCTGCTGAAAAACACCAGATTCGTGTGGTGCGATGAGAAAGTTGTAGCCTTCCAAACATTGATAGAATTTGTACACTGTAAAGCACATTAAAGTGGTCTGGTGAAGAAACTGTGCAAAGAAAGTCACCTTGCCTTGTCTTATATGAACCAAACATAAATGCCATATACATAATGTTTTCTACACTGTTTGAGGTTTGACTGGTTATTGTCACATTGTTTTCACAGTGTCATTCGATACATTGTTATAAAAAATATCAATTGTAGCAGCTTTAAACATTAATTTTCCTGAACAGACAATCACACCAACTTTATGCAATAATTGTCCCGATGAGGGTAAGTGTGACAGCAGGTTTGAACTTCTCTTTCAAGCTCTCTCTTTTTTTTATTCTTAGTAAAGCTACTCCTGTCACTTTTATGAGTGTGTGAGGGATAGGGTGCTTCGATATCCCTGTTTGCATAATTTATCTATAAGACTACAATGACAAATAAAGATAGAGAATTCCTGGAGAGGCAGTGGGATACGGCCAGGAGGAGGTTATGATGGCAGGTGAGTGAGGCCATTTGGAGCAGGAAATACTTTTGCCTTTAGATGTGGTCTAACAACATTACAATCTGAGTTGTTTGAAGCATATTGCGCCCTTAAACCGCTTAAATCTGAAAATGCAATTTAAGTGTGAAAACAGCAGGAGTTTTCAGGATGTTTTCATTAAGTCCCCAGTGAAAGAACTGCTGGCTTTTCCAAGTGCATCCACTCTTGAGACCCTTTTCAAAAAGCTCAGTATTTTCCTGGATGCTGATGTAGACACACGAAACATTTGATGGACTTCACATTTGGCCCCCAACTTTCAGAGGAGAGTATGAGCAAGGAGGGCTTGAGAGAGGAGAGAGATTACACACCCCTGCTGGGCCAATGAGGCCAAATAAAGTACATGTCACACTGCTGAGAGCAGAGCCCCTTAAAGCCAGATCTCAGAGGTTTATCCCAGAGCTCAAGGCTTTAAACCACATATCAGTCTTCATGCCAAATGTCAGATTTAAGGCTATATAGGGCATAGATATTACTGAGCACTTTTTTGTCTCTTTGCTTTTATCTCTGAAGTCTAAATGTCACAGTGGCAACTGCATGAAGTCATATCAACACCTCTTCAACACCTCTATCTACTGACAAGAGCTCATCGTGGGAAAATGTCCCCATATTTGGTGTTTACTAAATAAAAGCACTATATCATCCCCTATACCCCACATAGACTTCTGTGGGATGTTTGGCATAAGCACTGACATGTGACTTCTACCAGCCAAAACAGTGTATCTGTTCATATATGGTTTCAGTTCACTGAATATCAACAAAAAACAATTCAAAAAAGACTTCATTTCCTACAGAATGACATATTGCCTACAAAGATTTCAGAATTCTAGCCTTAACATTTTGACTATTTATTTTTGTGTCTGAGCTTTCCTCTCCTCTGTCCCAGTGTCTCCAGTGTCCTCCCTCAAAGCAAATAATCTCAACTGACAAATGATTTGCTGTGTCCATTCACTGTATGGAAAATAAAGATTTAGTCAGCACCTTCCTGTGTGCAACGTGACCTCCTCTTGCAGGACAAACAGACTTTGCATTCGTGGAAACACACACAAACACAGGCACGTGTTGACGTGTGCACACACAAACAAGGAGACAGGGAGAACACATGCAGGAGCGTAATTGAATGTTTGTAGGCACGCAGTCGGCTTGGGACGGCATAAGTCAGCATTGTTGTGGTTGTGCTTGAAGACCACCTACAGTACCATCAGTGTCATGCAAGATGTTTCAGGTTTTTCACTCTGTACTCCCTACATCATCCTCCTAGTCTGTCCTCCTGATCCTGGTCATTATCCTTCATCACCCCTGACGTTTTATTGAATACCAATGGAAGGATTACCAATTTTTGAGACTGACCCTCAGATTTGTGTTATTGCACCTGATTTAAGGGAAGTGAAGTTTTAAACTCCATCATCCCTACAGATTTAGCTTGGGAATCTCCTGGCAACTGGCTATCTCTGTTTCAGGCATCTGCCCATATGTCACACATGTATGCAACATACATTACATGTGCACATATGAAACAACACACATTTCCCCAGCTGCTGTGGGTCACTTGTTTTTGTCACTGTGACCTACAGTATGTCTTCTGTCGCCTGGGTGAAAATCCGAGCTCGTCTCAGATTACACTCCAACATCTGCCACATTTGAAGCATATCTTTTTTCTTTTTTTCTCTTTCTCTCTCTCTCTCTATCGCTCACACATACACACACGCATATATTCTGAATTCATAAAAGACGATCCCATATGTTGGTCAACTAAAAGCATCAATATAAATATTCTGTTACAAGTAAAAGTTTTAAAGTACAGAGGTACTAGGGATTTGTGCAGGGATTTGCCCCCATTTGGCCATAAAAGCATTTGTGAGGTCAGGTCTGATGTTAGACAATGAAAATGTGTTGGCTGAGGTTAAGGTCGGGTCCATTTCATCATGGACCTGGCTTTGGCTATACAGTGTACAGTAGCAAAAGTTAAAGTACTTTTAAACAGAACGGTCCCTTTAAAGAAAAGTGTGGCATTTTGGGAAATTATCTTATTTGCTTTATTGCCAAGAGTTAGATGAGAGGATTGATATCACTCTCAGTCATGTATTTAAAATATGAAGCTAACAGTTGCTAGGTAATCAGCAGAGACTCCAGAAAGTTAAAAAGTCCCAACCAAGAAATTGCCCTCCAAGTACAATGTATTAATTTTGATTAACTTTAGAGGTATTGAAAAGGGAATGTGTTACATTTGGATTATTATTACTGATGATTGAAAAATGCAAGCAACATTTCAATGGCTGGTAGAGATAGAGCTAATCTTAATAATTTTATGCACCGCTGGGTCCTTTAATTCATAGCGATGCATCAAATCGCAGACATTTTGTAGGTAAATTCCTGATCTGCAAAGTAACCAGCTACCAAATAAATTTTGTGGAGCAAACAATACTATCTGAAATGTACTAGAATAGTAGAAGAGAATCAAGTATAAAATATCATAAAATGGAAATACTCATCAGATCATATTATTGTACTCATGTAGAAGTACCTCAAAGCTGTCTTTGTTACTTGTGAGGACAAAATTTTAGCTCTCTGTATGTCTTTTTTGTAAGTTTAGAGTATATTAGCACAAGACACAGAGTGCCAATACATTTCTGTTGGGGGATTTTGAGACTTGGTATGTTGACATAGTAGAAGGCATGCTAAAAAAATCTAAATCAATGAAATATTAGAAACACAATAAATCTCTGCTGTCAGACTCCTTCACCAAAACCCCCTTGTTTATCCAAGAAAATCCCCATCGTGCTGATTCCCTAAAACAACCCAGACACCTCCCCTCAATGTGCTGAAGCCAAATGTTTCGTTCACAGGATTCATGTTATATGAGCTATTTAGCCTCGCACTGGATCATCATCACCTACATGTTGAAATGAAGTGTTTGTGTGTAATGAAAAGCTCCACAACACATAATCCTCTCTTTGCATCAGTGCCAGAAAATGTGTTAATCCAGTCTGTGATTTGGTGTAGTTAAAGAGCAGCGAGAGCAGCTCATTTGAAAGAGCACAAATCAGATTTTTTTTAGACTTTTACTCAGCGTTCACAGAAACCACACATTTATTTTAGACTGCAACTGACAAAAGTCTGAAAGATTTCCTCCCCACCTTATCTTTGCGTCACTTAATCATCAGCTCAAGTCTGTTGCAGAGATGCACACACACATGTGCACACATTCATGTGCTGATATGAATAGCAGTCATTGATGTGTTTCTCTTTGAGGCCTGCTCCCAGCTTGAGTGCAGTGCTGAGCAGGTAAGTGGTGGTGGGTAAACCGATCCACCCCTGGACTCTGCTGCACCCCACCTCCACACACACACACACACACACACCTCCACACACACACACATCACATACACACACACACACACACACACACACACACACACACACACACACACACACACACACACACACACACACACACACAGACCACTGCCATTGTTCCCCCTCCATGTTTTCCCATGTCTCCCTGCTTCCTGGGCCCCTGCACTACCTGCCGGCACATTCCTCCTCCGGCCCTGTCTGATCTCTTTGTGTCTCTGTTTCCACTGTCACTGTTCCTTTATTACCCTGTTTTCCTGTTCCTCTCTTCTCCTCTGTGTGTGTTGCAGGTTCCGATCAAATAGGATCACTACAGCGCATCACAAGACAGTCAAGAAAAAAAATCAGCTCTTTCTTGTGTATTTTAGCGGTATAAAGGGCTTTTATAGCTTACAACTCATTCATCTCATCTTTATTCATGAAAAGTGGCTATTCTAAAAACTTAATTTTTAATCACTAAATAAATTGTTTTTGCTTTTTAATTTACTCTTTCATTTTTAAAACATAATGCTGCAATATTCTTTTATTTTCTTATTTTTTAAGACCAAAACTGACATTGAATTGAATTTAAGTATTGTCTGTGTAGCCATGTTCCTTCATTGTAATGAATGTGGTCGTGGTAGTTTAGTCATTTCCGCATACAAGTGCTGCTCTAAATACTCACTAATGACCCAAATGCATTAATCCGCACCTGAAAACCCAACACTTTTTGTTCCTGTTTGAGTAATATTTGCTCAAAACTATGGTGCCCAGCATTTTATGGAAAGTTAGCCTTTTTTTAATAAACTACAAATTTATGACCCATTTAAAAGATTTATGTTTGCATAAGGAACCTGTGAGTTCATTGCTGAATGCAACAGACTGGGTAAGGAAGTCATAAAGTACTGTGAGACGGATGAAACTGCATTAGTTGACAGTAAAAAAAGTCCAGCAAAACACCAGCCTTATCCTTTAAGTTCCAAATACTTTTGTTGGTAGTGTTTGAATGCTTTAGCCTGACTACAAACAGTGTGACTTTAGATTCATGCCAATACATACATATGGTATACCATATGTTTTTAGGTAGATTTTCTACATTCCAAGCAGCCGTTGACTTACATTAATTTCAGTAGACCATGAAAATGATTTAAAATACATAGTTTTTTGAAAGTTACAATATAGTTTTTTGCTATTTATTTGTTTATGAATTGCTGTGTATAGTCACAAAGGGAAAACAATAGTTGTTGTCTCTCAAATCTCAGATACCAAGAAAACTTGTTCACAACATTACCATGCAACAATAATGTAACTCCGACAAAATAAAGTTATGATGAAATGTGAATGACTGTGGCTACAGTAACTGTTCAGAAACACCAGTGAGGCTTTACAGCCTGATGATGTGTCGGCACAATCTGGCAGCTATAATGGGACGCCTTCCTGCCTCAGTGAATGCCCTGGGACTATTATTTGGTGGGTGATAAAAAGAGATTTACAACCTAGGAACAGAATCAGTCTATCATCACTCCATCAGTCCAACTCACTCCTGAACTAATTTCATCGCTTCACCCTTGAGCACCAACCGTAATTGACTTTTTCAATCAGTGAGGGTCTTCATCTCTCACATACAGTTTGGCAAAATTAGACAACTCAAGTAAGGCCCAGCCCTCAGGTGTGGTAAGAGAGATACAAGCTTCAGGACGAGCATTTTCACAGATGTGTGTTTAGAGTTTCTCTGTCTGTCCTCTGGTCATTAAGTGACCCCGGCACTTAGTGACCCCGACACTCATTCACAAAGTTTAGACCCCCTTTCACCCCTCCTTCACTATTTTCCTTCTCACCAAATTCATGTCTCTGATCTTCCTCCCCTTCCCTAATGCTGTCTCCTGAAGTCTTAGCCCCACACCCCTCTTCCATCCCATCCCAAGGGGGGCCCCAAGAGCCTGACTGGGTGGTCCTCCCCAGCTCAATCCAACCCCCATCTATAGGGTCAGAAGTCAGAGGTGAACCCCGACAGTGTGTGGGAAACATGTTTTGCCGTGTGCTGTGCGGGGCCAGGCAGGGAAGAGAGGAAGGAGTTCAGGCTGCCCCGTTCCCTCCCTGTACCCTACTACAGCTGGTTAATGGGGCTCCTGAGGTCAGCGGGACAGAAAAACACAAGCTCGGTGCTGGTGTTGGTTACAGTTTTGATTCATTGGGCCAATTTCTTCGCCAAACGTGAGCTTGTTTGGGTTGAGAGGGAGGCAGAGCAGACTGGCTTAGGCTGAGGGGATCAAGGGTGACGCCGTACAGGATGATGGGGGAAGAGTGTGTGTGTACCTGTCTCATGTGCTTATGTGTATACATGTGTCTGATGTCTGTATATGTGTGTGGCAACCTAAATTCCTTGCTGAGTGTGCGTTAACTTGAAGCATTTATTAGGGACTGTCTAGCCAGTGCCATGTCTAAGAAGCTTAAAGTGATTTATTTGAATGGCTAGTAGAAGCTGGTTATTTTACTGGCAAATTGCTGTGTATTTTAGAAATGATGGCCTTGAATCCGTCCAGTGGAGGATAACAAGCTCAGCTGGCAGGCAGTACCTGGGCTGCACTGGAAAATATGTGATAATAACAGCCTTGGACAGCTAGCCAAGACGACATGAGGCCACCTTTAAAATATTTCTAAAAAACACAAATAGAGAGACTCAAGTTGGAAGCACTTAATGTGAGCTTTATAAATTACACCCACACTCAATGACACACACCTACCAACTGTCAAATCAATGCCTGACAGTCTGACACAACAATAATGTAGATATATCTTAAAATAATGGTAGTTTGATTATTGACAGAGAATCATTTTTCTGGCTTTTGATAGTATTGCAAAAAGTCACATTTTTACTACTATGGGATAGCTGAAAAACATTGTAAATAAATTCACCAGCAATCAACGTTATTCAAGTACTACTATGAGACCCTAATTGCGACTGAGCGGGAATGTGGTGAGATGGTCTTCCTGGTGTATATTTATGCTGATTTTCAAATACTGTGTGTTTGCATTCCAGTGCTGATCCAACAAGAGGGCCAAATATAGTTGCAATACATTGGATTTTAGCAAGCATATTAGCAAAGACACTCGTTTTAAAAGTTCAAATAAATGTATTTAAAGGTCAATATATTAATTACATTACTCACCGTAATGTTAAAGGATTTATTTTTCCGCAGATCCCAGGGAAAATGAAACTCCTATTCAGCTCTGTGTTGCTTTCAGCCCTGTTAAGATCATTGTTTCTGTTTTGTGGTCCTTACGGCTGAGTCCCTTCAGTTCTCACCGATCTCAACCATGTTGATTTAAAAAGTGTAAAACTATAAGCAGTTGATCTCAGCAGGGAAGCTCATTACTCACTGCCATTTTGTTGCTACTTTCCCAGCTAACTGTCCATCTTAAACCTACCAGAAAGACAAATATTTTTCTGACCAAATGCTGCTTAAACTTAACTAAAGCAAATATAAATATCAGACTTGTTTTTCACATATCATAAGAATAAAAACGCAAATGGCATACTGCTGTTACACAAACAAACAAGCACCAATGGAAAGGTTTTATTTTGTCTTGTTTTTGTATTGATTGCACTTTTTGTTAACTCTTACTTTCTTCCCTAGGTATTTACCCCATTGATGTGATATGTACTTTGAGCTCTTACTAGTATTTATTGCTGCTCTTACCAGTATGTATTGTCAGTTGTAGATCTGTATTTGATGCTCTGTTGATGCTTGTATGTTGTTCCTAAAATGTAAGTCGCTTTGGATAAAATCGAGTAAATGTAATGTAAATGTCTTCAAAAGAAGTTGCTGTTGTACTGTATATCTAGGTGCACTTGTATTTTGTATGGGAGTTGACTTTCTGCCTTCCAGCAGTTAAAGCAACTTTAGAATACTGTCTCTGTATGTATGTGTATCTCTCAACCTCCCACACATATTGAGTTGCACATACATGCAGGTGTCTTCATTCAAAATCCATATGTGCTGATAGAGTTGTGTTTCAGTTACACACACACACATGAAAAAAGGAGCATTTATGGCTGTGAAGCTCCATTCGTCCAGTTCTGCAGGTTTGTTTACCGGATAACAGTTCTTCAGTGAAACCATTCATTTATAGTATTCATCACTTCTTCCGAACATGTGAAGACTATGCACTGTGTTGAGAACAGCTCTGTGTAATGTGTTAATGAAACAGACAAAATACAGCTCTATTTTTTGTGATGTTTTGTGGATGATGTTTCCATGAAAGTATGTTGATAGTAAGAAAAAGATTGTAGAGAACCAACAAAGTAAAACTGATGTCCCAAAGTGACTGATGTTCGCCGTACCTATAATTTGAAAATTTGAGGGGAGAGTGGAACAAGTCTGTTCATCAGTCTGGCCACACCCTCAAGTCTTCACTGATGAGGTGTAACAAAGTGAAAAAAACAATTAATAGAATAATTATAATACATAAACACCTAAATAAATGGTAGAATTTGTACAAAACAGTTTAACAAATAGCTTTTAAAAAGGAAATTACATGGTTGTTCAATTTGCATTTAAATATTTTACTTTACTGTTCCATTTGTCAGCTTAATTATTATTTATGTAGCACCTTGTGTAATTTGTGATCATACACTGTGTGATCTATGTGAACTGTGATTTATTTCTAGGTGATGAAAGTTTTATCAGTATGCACAAGGACAGAAAATGCCAACAAATCCAAGTGATCCCAGGTGACCCCAATCAGTTCCTATAACACCTTTGTCCCATTAAATATACAGTAACTTGTGTCTAAATGTTTGCAAGGCTCTTTAGGCCTTCCATATTTCTGTAGTAATTATCCAGTTGAGTTGAATAACAATAAACCCTCAGAGACAAACACAATCTGTGGAAGTCCAGAGTAAACTTCCTGAGTTTCTCTTATCATTCTCCTCTCTGTTGAAACCCACAACAACAAACACTTAAAAATAGCAAGATATATGTGGCACTCTTGGCAGCTCTCCTCAGTCACATGTGCAGTGTTGTTTTGGTGGGCTTGAACTTTAGTCACTTCAGCTAAAATGTATATTTAAACTTTTCCCTGTTAATTGAAGAGGACCAATTGATGAAGAACGAAGAACGAAGATTCACCAATCACAAGCCACAATAAAGACTAGAACCTTTGAAGAAGTTTGAGTGCAGCTTCTTCAAGAAGACTGATCTGTGTGTGTGTGTGCGCGCGTGTGTGTGTGTGTGTGTGTGTGTGTGGGTTGTGTGTGTGTGTGTGTGGGAGGGGATTTTGAGAGGGGAAGTGACATCATGGAAAGTGATTTCTGTGCAAAGAGAGACTGCAGCCCCCAGGAGGGCTCTATGATTAAGAGATTACAGGGGAAATGAAAGAGCTTCGCGCACACACACACGTGTATGCATGTGCACATGCAATAAGCTGATTCAGCATGGCTAATGGCTACAGGCAAACAAACCTCAAATAACCCTCCTCCTACATCTATTCATCCACACATCATGAACGATGCTGTCTCCACCTGACTTTCCTAAGACTTTAATTTCATTTTTCATCCTTGACAGTTAAATTTCATCTGCGAGCTCCACCCAGATCTCACATTTTCCACCTGAGCGACTCTGTTTCATTGTATGAAGATGAATCAGCTTCCCATTCTGTGTACTCTGTTGCTATTAGTTACATGTGTGATCAAAGAGAGGAAGCTTGAACAGTTTCCATTGCAATCACATCAGAGCAATATTTGGCTAGGCATCTAATCAATACCACATTTATACGGGAAAGTAATTGTGCTTTTATTGAAAACTTTTACACATGAGGCGAAGAAGGCAGGCCTCTTGTGAGGTACACTCCACATGTAGTCCATATGTTTTCGTATTGTTGACTGTAAGGTAAAGTCACACTCGATGCAAAGAAAGATTCTCATCTCTCCAGCTGGACACGGGAACGTGATCAGCAGAAGCCTCCTGCTGAGAAATCCCAGCAGAGGTTGTTTGTTTCTGCCTTGAGGGGGGTGGGATTGGGAAAGGGTGGGTGTTGATGATGAGGCGAGGGAAGGGTGGGTCCCTGTAAAGAGGCTGCCATAGCCTTAGGGTTTGCTTTTGTCTCAAGTGGTGAGCAGGTTAATCAGAAATTAAGTGTTTGAAACTCTTGGAGAAAAGTCGGTGAAAGCAGTGCAGAGTGGTCAAATTATAGCTAGACTGAGTGGTTTATATAAGTTATGATGTGAATGGTGTTTACATTTGTGTGTGTGTGTGTGTGTGTGTGTGTGTGTGTGTGTGTGTGTGTGTGTGTGTGTGTGTGTGTGTGTGTGTGTGTGTGTGTGTGTGTGTGTGTGAAAGAGACAATGGGAGGGAGGGATTGGCTAAATTGCCACTTTCCCACATGAGCTCAAAAGGACTCCTGACCCCCTACTCAGCCTCAAAACTTGTCACTTATACAAAAGACAATCCCTGTGCTCCATTATGTCCTGTTCAACTACCACTCAGGCCCCTGGAGACAAGTCACTCAGAGCGATGCAGCCAGCTCATCTAACCCTGTGCTACTAAAGGCCCAGTGTTAGGCCAAGGTTTCACTTTATTAACTGAGAGACCTTTCAGGGAATCACGTCAGCCTTGACCCCTGTAGAAAACGAGTCTTTATGAAATTATTCAGGAAAATAGTGACCAAGAGGCAAAAGATAGAGGGGGTTCAAGTTTTGCCTTAATTAAGCCAAGATGACAAGACTGTGGCTAATGGTTGCAGTGGGGACAGGAGGCTGAGAGGGATATGATGAAAAGGTGGTTAAAGAGAGGAGGTTCAGCAAACACACAGAGGCACACTCCTGCTGGAAATGAGAGACAGTTTTGTTTGCACAGACCCCATAATTTGAGGTGAGCACAGATTGAAAGAGAGAGGACATAAGGACAGAGCTGCAGCTGGACTTGTCATCACCACCTCACCACAATAAGGTGTTCTTATCCTTAGCTGACCTTGGAGAAGTGATCCACGCTATTATATCATTTTGTTTAGACTGTTTTAATTCCACAGACCTACTTCTGTCCCAGTGAGGAATTCCATTCACAACATATCAAGACTAAAGCTAAAACCTATAGAAGTCACAACAATATAACTAAAGTTTTTGGCCTCAATACACTGTTTATGGAAAATTGATTATGGAAATAAAAAAAGTCATATGTTAATAAAAGTGACTCTTAAGTAAGGGACTTTCAGTGTTAAGCATGACAGAGTTAAAGTGGCTATAATCAATCGATATTAACAATCAATCAGTTGTCTTATTTACATTTAAGTACAGGGGCTGCTTGAACCCACAGACAATTGCAGCTTTGCAGTTCCACTTAACTACAGAGCTTTATTGTGACTTTCTGTTTTTTTCCCGCAACTCTACTGTTTTTGTTCAGTCTCAGCGCTCTCGTAGCATAACGTTTGGCTCTTCAGCACCAAGCGGCAGACAAATACAGTTAGCGACTAGCTGGTGAACACTATGGAGCAATTTGCAGCCAAAGAGCTGAATATTTCCCTCTGGAGTTGGTCAAGACCAAAAGCAGAGCTAAAAGGAGGGTCAATTTCGGACTTGCTAATGTCGCTCTGTATCTGCAGCATCTGTAAATAGGCAACTCTTTGCTAACAAATTTGACATTTATTTACTTAAAGGTGATCCTATGTCTGTGTTGTGTTCAAAGGTTAGTCTTGCTGCTCCAAAGTCGCCAAAAAAATATTATTGTAGATATATTGAAGATTTAAATAAAAGGGTTTATCCTCTGCAGTGTGATCTTATCAGATCACATATCAGAAAGTAAAAATCATTTAAATTTTCATTCTTTTATTTCTCTAGTGTTCTGTAAAATACAGTAGTTGTGTTCCCTTCCTATAGGAATATTGATGACTATTATGTCTCTGCATGTTCTTTCATCTTGAGTTTTACTGTTTATGTGGGGAGATAGATGTGTATACATGAGTGAAGAACAACTTTGAGAATAGGAAATGTACATTGTACATGTAATTTGAAATCTATTCATGTGATAGGTCTATTGACAAGAATGTCATACAGTATTTCTTAGACCAGACATAGTGTACATTCCTCTGTGTGAGAAGAGTGGAAAAGAGTAGAATAAAGAGAGCGGCAGTATTCTGACAGGTGGGGCTGAGTTTGGATTTGGAGCTTTTCAAGGGATGTGGGGTGGGAAAACAATTAGAGGAGCTTAAAGGAAGGCAGTGGTGAGAGCAGAGCGGTGGGGAGAGGATGAGGGTGAGCCACACTCACCTGCAAGAGCGGTCTGACCAAAGCCCCAGGTGTTGCACACCTGGGCCTTTGGATGTCCCCATTAGCCACATAGATTAACCCGCCTAACTGAGGTCAATGACCCTCTCTCCTGTTACAATATAGAGGGGGGATTTTGTTGGGTGGCATTAGGATACATTAGCAGGTTCAGGGTTACAGCGCCTCTTATAAGTTTACATTTAGTGTTGAAAGTAATATCAATTATTTTTTTAGATTTCTTTTGATGAAGCTATCTGTTGGAAATATATATAAAAAAGGGAAAAATGCCCACAAAATGTCCCACTAATCAAGGTTGCAAATCCCAAAGACGTGCAATTTACAATGAAACTGTTTTAAAAAGCTGGAACCAGCATTTAATTGGCACGTTTGCTTGCTAATCAACTAACCTATTGTTTCAGCATAAATTACATGTTAAATGATACCTTACTTTGCTGGTTTACTTGTGTGTTTCATTTAATAATTTTGAGGCACTGCAAAACCAGCTGTATGTCTACTGTGTTCACCATATTATTTGTGTACTGGTATAGAATAGAACAATGAAAATCCATCCATCAGTCCACCGCTTATACCGCATACAGGGTCGCAGGTACAATGAAAATAGACTCAGCAATTAAATAAAGGACACTTCCATGGTGAATAATTCCAGTACAATTATTCCGGCTTTTGAAACACAGAGAGGATGTGCACAGACATCTCTTTGGTTTGTGGATATATGGGTGTTGTGGTCAGTGATGTCATCCATCATGGCCAATGACATCATCCTTAGGGGGTGACTGTTTTCCCTCACTGACACTTCGCTTCAGGGCTGGCCAGGGGCATGCATGATCTTGCAAGAGCACACAAATGAATGCCACAACTTGGAGAAGGACTCCTGTTCGCATATACACTTTTGGATTTCATCACAGAGAAGTTCCACCGACCAAGATTGTGCCTGTTGTTCTGTGCATCAACTTTGTTTAGGATGTGTTTTAACAGATAGATGTTTAATCATTTAAGAATTTGCTACATAAATATTTCCTCATGAAGGGATTTGTTTACGTGTATGAATGTACATGTATTTACTTGACACATGTAATAGCGAACCATACAAGTTGCCTTTATAACAAAGTGAGAGAATCAAATAATTATGGGATTATGTCTACATGGAGAGGATACAGTCGCAGGCTTTTTGACAGGTGTGAGAGGAAGACAGTGAAGGGTTTGGCAAATGTTTATGCCTGAGGGAGGTAAATGAGCCCGCTGTGAGAACGGGAGAGATAACCTCTGAGATAGGAGAGTTAGTAGCAAAGAAAGCAATTCTGGGAATAAAGAGATAACATCAAAGCTACAGATTAAATAACTAATAACTAGGCTGTGATGTTTTAATGTTTTTTGATACTATGTATCCATTGAGTAGAGATAGTAATAAAGCTTTGTGGACAGCAGGGATTTCCTCCCACCTCTGCACAAACACACAGCGGTACAATGTAAAGGAAAGAGCCTTTTCTTCCCAGCAAGCATCAGCCTTTGTGTACGTGCAGTCTGGCATGTTCCTTGATGTTGTCCGCAGGGGTCTTTTCAGTTAAGTGTGTGTTGAAAGATGAACTGACAATTACATTTGCAGAATAGGCTTTAAATGAAGAAATATGAGTTCTTTTTATTTGTAGTTCCTGGAGCTGAAAAGCGAGCATGCACTGGCAGTCAGTTAAAGAAGCGAGGAGATGTGGCGCTTCTGGCTACCCTTTCCCTTTATACCCCCGGGGACCCGCAAGATGATCTTTACAGCAGATCTGTATGAATTCCACACATTGTGAATGACATCATACAAGGATTCCTTAACAAGTTACATCCAGCATGCATGCGAGCAGATGATAAGACCTTCCATATGTCAATATGTGTCATAACATGGGGCAGGAGACTGTGATTGATTATCTTAATGGGGGCCAAGAAGAAGACAAGACAGAACAAATCAGGGCATGTTGCTGATTGAAATATTATGTGGTTATGTTTTTTCCCCCTTATGATTTCAGCAATACCCTTTGGATGATGATGCCACACAACTGACTGATGCAACATGTGAATACATAGGGAGAAGACATGTTTTGAACAACAAGAACCCATAGCAGTAACATGCTGAGAAAGAACATGTTGTATTGTCTTCTTTCACGGTGCCTTCCTTATTGTTCCTGTTCCCTCTTGCAGCAAAGCATTGTCTCGTGCCCCAACTAAAGTCTTCTACGGGGCTCTTTTCGACTTACTTATTTTGACATTAAAAATGAACTTTATTCAGACATAGAATGAAAGGTTTGTACATTTTAGCACGAGGGATTGAGTGTGATAATTTATCAATGAAAGGTTAAGGAAACAAAATTTAAAAAGATTCCTGATATATTACCAGAACATTACAAGTTGGTTTCCCAGGATGAATATTTTTCAAAGGCCAGGCCATTTTCACAGCAGATATTTTGTCTTGTGATAGAGGCGTATATTAGGTGTATGATAAGATTGACGATGGCTTTGTTGTGTCCGAGTAAGCCATGATAGTGTGACAGTGAGCCAAGACAATGCACAATACAGTTACCTGAAAATGAAGCGGTTAAATGGAATTCCAACATCATTCATTTTATTATTTACACTTGTGTTTTTTCTACTGCCTATGGTTGTAGTCTAAGACAAGGCTTAATGTTCGGGAAAACTAGCGTTCACAACCAAGTGCAGAGGTGTAGGCTGTCTGTCAGTGTGAAGGTGTTTCTTTTACACATTTTTCTTCCAAGGAAAGCTTTTTTGTTGCAGTGCAAAAACAAACAACATGAGATCTTCTGGCCTTCTCCAACATCCACAATTGGCTGCCCTCCTTTCCTCCTCCAGGCTGTGGTGTGATGGTGTGAAAAGCGGACGGACATCAGAAGTGGTGGTGTGGAGGCGAAGAGAGGTGAGTTTGAGCTAAGATAGTGATCTACCACTGGAGAGGTCAGCAGGATTCTTTTCACTAACGCAGTCCACACACTTAACCTCTGATCTCCCAAGATCACTTCTTCAACTTAAATGGACCCCTTCTCACTGGATGAATATCCTAATAAACATCTATCTATCTATCTATTGCATTAAATTGCATTAGTCTTAATTGGGTGAACCTAATAAACTGGAAACTGAGTGTGTTTCAGAAATGCAACTACACTCAAATTTCTTTGATAGATAAGCTATGTGAATTTGACTGAAATGGGTCATAAATCCTCAGTTTAGTCAGTCAACTCATGTGGAATGGATTTACTATCCAAATATCAAATATGCACCGAGTTGATGTTTGGCCTCTTCACATCTCCCAAGTATGCGACCAGAGGGCTGTTTCACAAAACCAAGATAAGGGATTAAGCCGGGATTTTCCAGATATCCTGGCTGAATTAAGCTATGACTTCGGTTTCCGCGAAAGCAGTAGCACATAAGTTACCATGGCGATTTATTCTGTGCAGCTAGCCTGCTCCAGACCAGGCTAACAGCCAGGCTTAGTTAATCCTGGTGCCTTATCTGTTCAGTCAGCGGTCACGCCGATCAGAAACCAAAGTGTTTTTTTCAGTCATTCCATGTTCTTATGTAGGCCTATGTGTTCTGCATATTTTTCAGTAGCCTGTATTGTGGTTATTAGGTGTCATAACTAGAGAAGATGTGTCCACCATACTTTGCACACAATGGCATCAGCGAGTAAGTTAGGTTTACGTGGAATGAAAGCACTTGTAAAAAATAAAAATAATAAAAAAGGATAAAAGTAACGCTGGTACAGCAATAAATCAGCGAAAGAAAGTGGCAGCCAATTGTTGACCGACTGAATGTGTGAGAAGCTAAAAATATCACAGCTCTTAACTGAAACTGTCATAATTATAATGTTATATTGTGCCTTAAAAGTGAGCACCGGACATTATATGTCACTCAAGAAACTCACACACACTATGTAGGATTCCTATGTCTTTTTATAATACTCTCAAATTATAGTCCTACTTCAATAAGGAGGATATATTGTGCACTGTTTATTCATGAAACAACTGCGTGTTTAGGAGAGAAAACAATGATTACCGCAATACATTGTGTTACAGTTTGGCTTACAGTGTACTTCCAGTACACTAAATCACTTCTCTTTGCAGTTGCTGGTTTTCTATCTAATATCTTCAGTGCTTCTTTTTATCTCCAAACCTAAGTCTGTTTTTTATTTTGTTAATTTTTTCAAGTGTGTGCAGTTCAGACATATGACAGTAAAACACATAACAGTCAGCACAGCAGGAAGTCTTCACCTGTGGATGTGCTGTAGGACTACAGCCTCAGGGTCAAGTTAGAGATATCATACAGTATTTTCTATGAGCACCACAACACTGACTTTTTATCTATTATCCATATTGACTAAACAAGTACACCATTTTCACACAAAACTGACAGACCTCCAGCCTCTCTGCCAAGCCTAC
Organism: Lepomis macrochirus; assembly: GCA_024633595.2. Taxonomy (NCBI): domain Eukaryota; kingdom Metazoa; phylum Chordata; class Actinopteri; order Centrarchiformes; family Centrarchidae; genus Lepomis; species Lepomis macrochirus. The sequence continues at coordinate 15,746,750 of JALXJV020000009.1, forward strand.
TATATATACACACTTTTTAAAAGTATTTGTCAAAAATGTTGCTTGCACTAAAAAATGGTAAATAACTGAAAAGGCTTTAAGAAAGGTTAATAAGAAAACATGCTGTGCAAACATAGAAGAAAGATATGTGCATTGTCCAAAAATGAAACTTAAGCTAATTGAACAAGCTGCTGATACTGCATTATATTTTTAGATTTTGAATTGTCACCTGCCAGCTGAATTTTGTTTCCTTTTTATATAAATAAAATTTATATAAAATAATTTCCACCATAAATTGGTGTAGAATATTTCTTCAAACGTCAGAAAATTAAGTGTTTAATGCTCAAAACATCTGGGGAGGACCCCAGACTCCCCAATCAGATATTTCAGCATTACATATTATTTCAAAATAGGGTTAAATGGGCAATACTAGTACTAGTACTAGTAGTAATGCTGCCAGAAAAAGAAATACTTTTGTTGTGAACTGTCACTATATAAATAAAATTGAATTGAATAGACAGTATGTTGATTAGTTGTTGTAATTAATACATTTGCTGAGTGACATATTAAGGTCCGGTGCTTACTTGTAAGGTCTGACATAACATTACTATTCATGGTAACGTTATAATTAGTTTCAGTTGGGAGCAGTGATTCTTTTAGCAACTTACTTATTAAGTATTGTATATAAATATTGTCTGCCACGCTTTTCTCGCTGTTTTAATACTTTTCTTTCTTTCTTTTTTATATTATGTGCATTTTTTCATCAAAAACCTTTTTTACACTCATTGAGTAACAGCAAATAAAGTATGCTGCACACGTCTTTTCCATTTCAGCATCAATGAATCTGTGATCGACAGCGTGGTCTCTTGAAAAAAGTTGTTGACGCCCATTTATCTGAATTACTAACACCTGGCTTGACTTAGTTGCACCTTCTGAGCCTGGTTTGGCCTTTGTGAAACTGATAAAGCTAGGATGCTCTGATCACACTAGGTCAAGCCTAGCTTTATCTCTTATCCTGGATTCTACTTTTGTGAAACAGCCCTCAGCTCAGAGGAGATTTGGAGTGACAACAATTAGTGATATTGCCAAGCCCACAAACAACAACTAAACGGAGCCAAGATCTCTACTCATACGGTTTTTCTCAGTCGCTTTAGTGCATTTTTCACATCATCCCTAACATGTGCAAAATAATAAGTGCATTTCTCAGAACAATTTGTACAAACTGCAATATACAATAGATATGTTTCTAAAGCTAGTCAGTCACTAAAAATCCTTCGTACATCTCTCAAGAGTAAATATTCATGCCAATGATCATGTCAGTGTCATCAGAATGAGAAGTCATTGAGTCATTGTTCACAAACAAGGTCATCAAAATGTTTAGGCATATTGTCAATGTAACTGTGTACTTCGACAGTATTACCTGGTGTAAACTTAGGCTACAGTTTGGATGACAGTTACTGTATTGAAAATGCACATGGCTGCACTTCTATGGCATATATCAATTTCAACAGTACTACTTACATATTACTGTATGGGTTATTGATTAAAAGAGACTGGACAGGATTTTGTTTTTCACAGCTTTTACTAGTGCTACTTTATGAAAGAAAAAAACAAACTTCCTTTTGCCTTCCACCACGCATCCTTGCTCCTCTTCTTCCTCCTCTTGGCTGTTGACCCTGTTCGTTTCTTGGTCTATCCATTATTGGAAAATTGCAACTATGTGTTGTGGTCTGTCTATATATGCTTGCCAATTGATTATTCATGAGATGCACCTTTGAGCAATTTAGACAACTGGTTGATTGTTGGTTGAACTAACACTTTACATTCCTTCATGAGTGAGGGTCAATTTCACCTGCACGATTCATCAATTCACGTTTTTATACAAAAGGTCTAATAGAATTGTGTAAAACTATGCTTGACCATTTATGACAAATATTTCAACAATTTTGCATGTAATGGCTTATGCAAGGAACTAATGCCTAGATGTTTTGAGGGGTAAGATTCAACAGAGAACCATCTACTATATTTTGCTCAACATGACATGAGCAATTGAAAATGTGGCAAAAAGCTGACACTTGCACATTATCAATTGCAATGTGTACAAAAGCAATTGCAAATTGTTCAAAGGAACAAGAAATTGCTTTAATGTTGTGCACAAGTGACTAGATGATTTGGAATTTGTAAAAGTAGTGTCAAGAATTGCACTTTTGATCTAAGAAATGCACCAAAGCGACTGAGAAAAACTGTAATATCCACATTAGCAAGTAACCAAAACTGAGCTTGTTGAAGGGAATCAGCCAAACCTAAACTGAGAGTAAACCTTTTAGGAAGCACAAGCACAAACTGCCAACAACATGGACAGAGAAACTCTGCTTTCAGCGTATATGATATGATTATTACACCTTAAAGTCGTCCATTATTCATTGGTGATCAGAAAAGGGAGCAGTGCTTTGACAACTTAAAAAAGGCCGTCTGTGTTGAATATTTGTTGCGGCAAGCAGAGTATGTCAAGTGTGAATGTAACAGAACTGACCTGCCTGATCTAGATGGCAGGCCTTGCTCCATTAAATTTTAACCTTTTTGCATCACTGTGGCTCCTAGGGCTGTGGTTGTTATGAGAAGCCTGGGTTGCTGCTGTTTTGGGTTTGCTTGGACCCTTGAACTCATTGACATTCTTCTTTTCCTTTGGAACTTGGTCTCACTTCTATGCCTCTTTGTGACCACCTACAGAGTGGACTTACAATAAGCGGATTGGAAGATAATGCTTTCCTGAATCTTCAGTTGAGTCTGTAGTTGTGTTGAGTACTGAATCTGAAAGAGCTGATTTTTTTTTAATAAGATACATTAATCAAACAGAAAAAAAAATCTCATGTAGGTAAATGAATGTCCTTCTCTGCCAAGTGAAAACCAATACATCTATTGGTCTCTGGGTGGGTTGTGATGCCTTCGTTCTATTTTAGATCATCTCTCCACAACAGCTTGTCCGCTGTTGCCTTAAAAGAAGTTCCCTTTTAGAGTATAACCTTCACGTCAAAATGACTTCTTGTTACTAGGGAAATGGTAGAGTTCTTGTGAACACATGCTAGGCCTCCATGCTCAACCAAGAATGAATTCCTCAACACTATGAGGTCTTTTTGAGAGAAAACCTTTACAGTAATACCGTCTACACTTGATTTTGCAGCTGTGCAATAGCTAATGGATGGATGGATGGAGAATAAATAACACTAGTATCAGTATGATGTGGGTATGACAAGATAGCAATCCCATTATGGTCTTTTTGTCATAAATAAAATGCAGTACAGTCAGCTATAGTCTATTTTTGCTGACTGTAGGGGATTCACAGCATTATTCCTGTTTGTTAACGTGTGGCTCTCATTCCCTTTACTTTCAAAAATCCTGGGATTTTGGCTCTTATGTGTGGCGACCTAGTAGGGGTTTACTGACTTAGGCAGTTCAGAGTGAAGTGACAGAAACTGTAGGGAAAGCCGTGGCGTGCAAACAAACAGTTGCACAAGCGTTACTCTGCAGAGCAACATGCACATAAATACACCCACTCAGTCTGAATCAGGGCTGTACTGTTCGTTCTCCATCCAACACACATAACCGTCTGTCTGAAAGCCTCATTCAGTTTTTGACAGTAGGATTTTGAATCTGTGACTTTTTAAACTTCAGTTGCCGCAGCCACAGTGCCTCCATAGGGGAGGTCTGTCAGCACAAGTAATTACTTTCTGCGTTACAGAATTCTTGTGCTTGTTTCAACTCATTAATGCATCCACACCTTATGGCTATGTTTACACCGCTGTGTGTCCTAATCGCCCTTACTTCATAGAATGCCTTTGTGTCTATATACAAAACAGCAGGCTGTCAGGCATCCCTCTGTTTTACTGTAGTGACTCATGTTGTGACAAACACCTTGATATTTTCAGCGATGCCAGCCAGCCACAGAGCTCACCTGTCTGAAGATGTGATTCACTCACATTAACCCCTAGAAAGTAACTCATTGTTTGTAATAAACATTGTGAGTATTGTTGGGTTTTTGAGGGGTTTCCCCCAATGTGCTCATCGTGAACACACTTGTTTTGATCTCTGAGGGGCCACAAAAGAGATTGTATTTCTGTTTCTATGCCCCCTCCCTTTCATGGATATTTGCTGTTTGGCATCTTTCTAAAACCATGTGAAATACAGCAGGCCTCTCTGCTGTTTGTCTGAACTGTAAGTAGCAGGATAGTCCAAGGTCAAAATCCCCAAACAACCCACACACAGACACACGCAAGCACCTTGTTTGCCTTGCAGTCCAAACAAATACCTGCTCTGATGATGACACCTGCAATGGGTGAGAGGACAAGAAAGAAGGTAAGAGAAACAAAAACACCCTCAAAGGTAAGCAGAGCACCTAACGGAAGCAAAAAACATCCCTCTTTTCTTTCTGCCCGCTGCACACCTTTGAGGCCAGCCTTTCTTGTAGCCCACCTTAGAAAAACATCCGTGCCCCCACACGACGCTGAGCCTTGTGTTTCCTTCTGTCTTTAATCTTAGTGAAAAGAGCTTTTAACAAGGCTGGGGAGGATGAGTGGATCTGCCAAAGCAGAACAAAGGCAGGGAGGAACTAGGACAGATAGCAGAGTGGAAGGCTCTGCAATTTATCACCTGTTGCCCTTGGGCGGCCCTGCACTCCACACCCTGGGCTCTGTGTGAGTGTGTGTGCAGGTATAGAAAGGTGACGAATGAATAAGCAAAGAACAAGAAAACAGACATTCCGCATTCCTCTAAAAAAACTCAAAAGACTTGAGCAATTATTTCCAGGGGAAAGTAGTGATCTGCTTGCTTACACTAGATTTATGGGGGATGGGGGTGGGGTGGGGGAGTCTAGACAACTCTGCTATCTCTGGAACAGTGGTTCTCAAACTAGTTTTTATGTCAAGGACCACTAAACTGACACAAAATAGACCACAGATCCCCATTTGATAATATTGTGTTCCAGGATCACTCGTCTGATAGGCTTTTAGAAGTTTTATTACAGAAAGTGTGACCAAAACAGTCACTGTGTTACTTATGGGTGGAATTACAGTGAAAATAAATTACTGTCCTTTTTGCTTGAACCCTCTCAAGGACCCCCAGGGGTCCCTGGACCCCACTTTGAGAACCACTGCTCTAGAAAAGCCATTCGTCAAGTCCCTTTATCTTTGCCTGCCATCTTGTGGCTTGCTGTTGCACACGCAGACATACAGCTCATAAGTGCAGAAATACAGTATCAATAATGTTGAGTTTTAAAATGTAATATAAATAACAGAATCATTCTGACTGGACCAGCATTTTTCTGAATAAAAACAGCTTTGAATCACACTCTTCCTGTTTGGTGATGCTTATCTAAAGCTGCCGCCTAAGTAAGCACTTTCTTTTCAGCACTGAAAATGACTTGATGGCAAAACTAAATGGGAACCTTAGCACAACGGCATTTTGGTATATTGTGCTTTATTTAGAAATTGACAGCAACACATTTTTGACAACCTAAAGAATACAAGTGCGAATTTAATGATAAATTAAATTGTGATAAAATGTTCCATTTGATCTATATGGATGTTACCAGTATTTCCGACATATAGTCAAAATATCAGACATGTACAAACAACAACTCATCAAATTTATGTGATAAAAAGAAAACCCAACTTATTTTTCCACCACTTTGTCATGTTTGCTCAAACTTCCTACATGGCCAACAACAAGCGAAGGCAACCCTAGACTACGAATGACGTAGTACGCAGCTGCCGTACTTGGTTGTGGTCGGAGCAAAAAAGCTAGGAAGGAAAGGAAACATCTAGCATCGTAGATAAACACCCTATAGAGGTGTGAACTCATCGAACACACAGCTGTCACAATACCACGAGAACAGTAAAAAGACCAGCTTGAGTCCTTCATACAGCGAGGGTCAACATGTCCGAGACATACGGTACGTTTGTCCGGGGCGGCAGGCTGTAATTTCACGCTTGCTAACCTAACGTTAGCTGTTAACGTTAACTTACACACTGCTGCTCTGTAGTGTGATGTGACAGACTGGCTCGTTATAGCAACGTTGCTAGCTACACGGTTAGCATAGTTTGGCTGCCACCTCACTGTGTGTCGGTGGGTTTTAATAGTGATAGCCAACGTTTCCTGCTGATATTTCATTCAAAGAAAGTGGTATAACGTTAGTTTAAGTGCTTCGTGTGTATGAACTGGCACCTCTGTCCTGCGCTTGCGGAGTACATTGCTTCCTTAAACGGGTTAGTAACATGAGCAAACAGATGGTGATACATCTCCACGTAAAAGTTGGCCAAACTTGAGACACGAAGCTACAGTAACGTGTCGATACATGAAGAAAGCGTTTACAGACGCTGAGGTAACCTGAGCTGGGATTTCAAGCAGATTGGGTGACCTTGCAAGCTGCAAGAATTTTGCATTCAGTCTTACAGTGTGACTGTACTTTAGAGGTAGCTATTTGCTACTATGCTATATGAGGAAGTAAGATAGCTGGGGTTTATAATCCATCGGTTACCTGCAGTCAGGTGTGTGAATGGTCTCTACCACATCTGCTCCCATCCTGAAACCAAGTAGATTCACTTCTGTCTGTACTTTCAGATAGTCTGCATTACAAGTTACATTTTTTCTCAGTCGCTTTGATACGTTTATCCAGTCCTCCTTAACATTTGCAAAACCGTAAATGCATTTCTTGAAACAAGTCGTTCAAATAGTACCACAAAATGCATTACCTGCAAAAGCCCAACTTGCTCAAAATCCTTAGTTTATGACTCAGATTATATTTATAAATACTTATGTCAGTGAACGTGTCAGTGCTATCAGGACGACAAGTCCTTGTGTCATTGTTTACAGAAAAGTTAGGCCTCAGCCATGTTGTCAATACAGCAATGTTTTCTGGAAGTAGTTTCTGATAAAAACTATGGCTAAGGGTTTGATAACAGTGGTAGAAAATGCACAAGGCTACGACAAGAGATCTGGACAGGATTCACATTCACATATTTACTGTTTGTATTGTAATTTGTTGACAGACCAGTCATTGCAGTACAGTAAAGAAAAGTACACAATTTTATTTTTTAAATTAGAAATGTAAACACCGCTTAGCCACAACCATACCTTTTCATCTGTTTTGCCTCCCTGCTCTTTCACATCCTTGTTGTTGTTCCATTGTCAGAAATTGTACCTCTGTGTACTCTGGTTGTGCTCTGTCTATATATGCTTGCCAATTGAAGGCTCACTTCTGAGCTATTTTAGACAACTGTTTGATCCTTGGTAGAGCTAACACTTCACACATTCCCCTTTATTGGCTCAGAGATTATAGATTAATCTGAAACAGTGGGACACAGTGGTGGATGGGTCACAGTGGGTGATTGAACCCCGGTCTCTCACACCAAAGGCAGGCGTCTTATCTATTGTGCCATCACCAAATAATACATTTTGATCAACATGACATAAGAAATTGAGAATATAGGAAAGAGCAGACAGTTGTACATAATCATTTGCATGAATGTGCCAAAGCAGTTTGTTTAAAATAATAATAATAAAAGAAATTGCTTTTTTGATGAGCACAAGTGACCAGATGATGTGGAGATAGAAAAAGGAGTTTTAAATTTTTCAATTCTGATCTGAGAAATGTACTGACCATCAGTACTACTGACAGGATATTATTATTATTATTATTATTGTTATGCCTAAGTTCCTTTGACTGATAATATCAGTAGCACAATAGACCTGACACAGTAGACCCAGTTGTTTTGAAATGATGCACCAGCATCCTTTGTTGTACTCTCACACATGTTCTCTCTCCCAGCTGTTTCTGCTTGGACCCTGTCTCCAGCGTTCCCTGTATGAAAAATGTATCCCAGCGGGCAGTATTTATGTAGAAGGGCCAGCGCTAATGGTAGCTGTAATAGCCTTTTTATTGATTTCTGACTGTCTCCCATGCTGTCTCCTCTCCTGGAGGGATGGTGCAGGAATTGGCAAACAGTATTATTAATACAATAAGTACAGGACCAGGTTAAATGTTTCATTTATTTTGGTCAGTGTGGGACGCGTGTAGTTTTGCTTGTGAAGTTACTGAATGTGATTTATATAAGAAAAATAGAAAATATTTTTCTGGCAGTTTTTAAAAAAGTAGTATACTGGGAGCAATAATAATAATAATTGCTTGTAAATTAAATTATTAGAAACTAGTACAATAACACCAAACGTACTGTTTGGTGTTATAAGGTAACCTATTCCTATGGTCCCTATGGCTCCATGTAGGCAATATGTAAATAGATACTGAAGCTGCAACAAAGGAAGTAGTGAAAACATGTCTACCCTGTATTTATAAAAAAAACAAACACTGGTGTTGCTTGGTATTTATTTTGGCTACATGTGGTTACACATGACTTTTTGTTGTCATATTTTATTACTAGTGAAATTGAATCTAATACAGTACACAGAGGCAGGAAGGCAACCATCTCATGTAGTGCACACGGCCTGCGCACTTTCAGTAGATAAAAAGGACACATAAACCGTAGGTAGGTCTGGGCCTCACTCTGTTAACTGTTGTCACAGTGTACATGAATGCATATAAGTGTTAGTCTGTTACCTCATGTTATTTAATATAGATGAGAGCCTGGAAGGCTGCTGGTGAGAAGGCAGCACTGCATTCCTCTCTCCCCATTGCTATGACACATTGACAGGTTGATTGTTGTATGCAGATCTCGCATGGGAATATGTGATGTCTGGGAAGACGTTGAAAAGCTGAGGCAAGCTTTTAAAACAGTGCTATTAGCTTTTGGATCTGTCAGTTCTGTTGTCACGACCAGTGACAATGTGTTGCTTGAGATGTAATGCTGACTGCTGTTGCTGAAGGAAACTGTAGGCTAAGTGCTTGTAAGCACCTTCACTTGGCTTTAGCAGTTCTGTTACCGTGAATTTGACCTCTAGCTTGTGTTGCCTGAGAAAACACCCACTTCAACAAACAAAGGTGCACCATAAACTGGGCTGACAGCATTGGTGGAGGTGTGTTGACCGATGAAGGTGGTTCCAAGAGTACTATCATAATAAGTTTAAATGTCACACAGCAGCCAAGGATCAATTTCATCTGCTTCTCTTTTTTTTTATAACTACAGTTTCTGTTGACCTCATGTGGAGCTCAATACTTACAGGATTTTTACCTGGCTGATAATCTCACCAGTAGTCACTAATCATTTGCCAGGCCAGCACTTCTGCCAGCACAACCAGCGCTTAAAGCTTAAACTGAAAGTGCACAGTGTCTGATAAACTCTTAAGTGAAGCAGGCTTTCTGGAGGAGAGTTTGCAAACATTATTTGCTCTCACCGTCTTGGGAAAACATCACCACATGTATTTCCTGTTTTTCTTTTACTACCTGTCTATGCATTACTCACAAACACACAGACTCACTTATGATTCTCACACATATACACGTACTTTTCTTCTACAGTACACGGTTTGTCATCCCATGGATCTAGTCAAAACAGTAGCACAGCCTACGTACGTAAATGCTCCCTGCACTATCTTGAGTCACAGCACACAAAGGCTGTCTGTGCTGCGGATGGCCTCGCATGTCAGGGGCCCCGAGTCATTTGAGCTCTGCAATATCTACGTGGGTTGGGTAGTATTCTCCAGAGCAAGGGCCCACTCTCCATAACAACATCTGCACTACCAGCTGTCTGTGGTCATTCAATCCCTGCACAAGTCGGTTAACCCAAGCTATGGTCAATAACTCTAAAACTTTGGCTTTGCTGTAATGACGTGTTATTATTAAGTATTGGTGTCATAGAGAAAATTCAACGATCATCTCTGAGGATGGAAACGCAAAGAGCAGCAGGTTCACATTTTCCCCTGACATCTGTGTTTCATAGATCTCTACCTCATCTCCTCTGCTTTCAGACTTCCTGTTTAAGTTCCTGGTGATTGGCAGTGCTGGGACGGGGAAATCCTGCCTCCTCCACCAGTTCATCGAGAATAAGTGTAAGTGTTCCCTCATTAAAGCCCATTAGTCACATCAGGCTAGCATAAGAATGAAAACATAATTGTATTATTACACTCACTGACATTGACATGATCATGAAATTAGTGCTGTTGATTTCACATGTTGTTTCATGCAACGCACTTCAAATAAACCCTCTCACTCTGCTGTGAGGTTACAATTTTTTGACAAGTTCCTACTGAGAAAGTTATTCATTGACTTGAATTGTGTGTCTGTCCAGATTCCTAACACAGAGAAAGTACTTATTGAGCCAGCAAAATGTAACACACATGTTTGTACCTGTAGTTTCTTCTTAGCTTGTCATTTTTATGGTAAAATGGCAATTACATTAAAAAATAACACTAACGCTTTTTTGCAACTGGCCCCACCGGGCCAGTCGGTTTGAAAATTTACTGGCCCTCCTTCCAAAAGTTATCAGTGTTACAACGAAAACCAAAGACTTATGTTATGTTATATTTTTAATATGTTTATTCGGTAATTAAAGACATCATGAATATAAAAAAACTAAAATGTAATAATTAAAAAAAGGTTAACAAGACAATTTACTTTAAAAACAAAACATACTAACAGACTTAAACATGAAGTGCTCTCTCTCTCCTGCTGATAGCCATTTAATAAAAAACTTTAAACAGAGCAGGGGACACAAGGTAGCGACTTGTCAGTCACAAGGTAGTACCGCCTTAAAGCATATGCTGCATTATCGTCTATTTCCCCCTAAATAGGACCATAAATTACTCAGTGAACGTCATGTTGTGTTGAAGAAGACTTGAAACTAGAGACTGAGACGCGTTTACTGCAACATTTTACCATTTTTTCTAATGAAACCGGACTTGTTTTTGCAACTAGTGGAATCGCACCCTGCTGGCGAATGCAGGTTTAAGTTCCGTCTGCATGGTTTCACTTTCAGAACCAGAGGTTGCAGCTTGATTGAGATTAGAAAATAACATTTGACGACCACTCGTCATGTAACTACAAACCTGGATTGGATAATAATCCAATGTTGAGTTTCTAATTTTTTTTTTTTTTAATGCTAATATTTTTGATCAGGCCAGTGAGTTGCTAGTTCAACTGTCCCAACGTTACTTTTTACTGGCCCCTGGCCATCGGACCACTGTTTTTGTCGAGCTCTGTACATTTTCCATATAGTGCAATCAAAAAAAACACTAATAATAGGGATGTCCAGATCCAATCACGAGAGCGGAAATCGGGCCCGATCACGTTGTTTCAGACTCGATCAGAATCGGACGTTACCTCCCGATTAGGACTCGGATATAAATGTATATATATTCTCATATTTTTATTTACTGTTGCACTAAAGTCCAAAATGAAGAATTTATGTTATTTATTACTTGATTGTTCAAACTACCTCACAGAAGTGCTGTTTGTTAACAGAGTTGTTGAATGTTAAAATAAGGTGAATTAAATAAAAAATAAGGAACATCCTGGATCTGTTTTTTAATTATTATAGAAGTATCGGATCGGAGCTCGGTATCGGTAGATACTCAAAATCAAATGACTCAGACTCGAGGGCAAAAACACCTGATCGGGACATCCCTAACTACTAATGGCTTCAAAAATATACTTAAATATAGAAAATACCTTTCTCTTTCAACAAAATTGAACATCATGAGCTTTACAAAGTCAGGATTTATTGCAGGGCTGTTGGATTGCATTAAATTGCACAGGTATCCCGCATAAACTTGTTCACTTTGGACTTCAAAACTATAAAGATAAGTGAGCTATAATTTGATAATTAAGCTAGCAAGTCAGTATGAATGTCTGTAAGCTCTAATGATGCCTCATCTCTAAGAGTTGTTTGTTTTTTACCTGCAAATAAAATGTATGTATGGAATAAAAATGAGCAGAGTGAGAATTTGCTGCGGTTTTTCTGGTGTAGTGTAAAAACAAAAGAAAACCCAGACATACACATTAACACACTTGGTTTTATGGATTTGATTAAAGAAGTGTTAGGTTCCTATGCTGTCATTGGAGAGAAGAAGGGAGGGCAGGCTGACCTCTATTCTCTACAGTGGATATGGGCCGTTTAAAGAAAACAGCTTAGGTCTTTTAAAACAACACAACAACACATAGAGGCAACATTCTGGGAGCACAGTTGAAAGTGCGTCTGTTGGTTAAATGGAAATGTGTCTTTTTAAAACACCACATAATTTGTCTAGGAAAAAATGCATTATTGCATTTAACAAGAACTGTGCTGAAGTTAGTTATTCTGCTGTGCTGTTATCTCACATTTTGTCCTTGTCCACTGTCTTCTCTCTTGTGTTACTGTTTCAGTTAAACAGGACTCCAACCACACCATTGGTGTGGAGTTTGGTTCCAGAGTGGTCAACGTCGGTGGAAAGACGGTCAAACTGCAAATCTGGGACACCGCTGGGCAGGAGCGATTCCGGTAATAATATTCCCTGCTTTGGGTTTGGAAAACATTTTAGAAATACAAGTAAATCATGAATTGCTAAGCATTCATGCTGTCCTTGGGACACAATCAGCTTCAAACAGTTACCCCCAGTTGCATGCAGTAATGCCACAGCCATTCATTAGAGTAACTGCCTGTCTGGCTGATGATAGCAGCTAAAGGAGACAGTTTCTCATTCACCTTCCCTAGCCAGATTTCACCATTTGATAATGTGAATGCATTATTTTAACCAAGATTTCTGCGTTCTCTCCACAGTTCTGTTACACGCAGCTACTACAGAGGAGCAGCTGGGGCGCTCCTTGTCTATGATATTACCAGGTAAAACAATCACTGCACTTACTGTCCCCCTCTATTTCTACAAATGATGTGTTTTGTGTAACAGAATCAGAATCAGCTTTATTGCGAGGGATGTATACACATACGAGGAATTTGACTCATTGACTGATTGTACAATGCTCACAATGTGCTTACTTATACAATAATACAATAATAAAATCAAACATAGGTTACAGTATAAAATGAATTATATTATTGCGGGATATAGAAATAAGCACATTACTTACATTTCTTAAATTTCTCCCAAACAAGACAATTTTTCTTCATTTAAGTAATAAAAACAAAATATACACAAAACACAACATCACAGTTAGAGGAGCACACTACCACACATTCACAGGAATTAACTGTTGAAATGGGATCTGGACTTGAAATTTCAACTGACTGAACCATATTTCACTTTACTTTATTCACTTTATTTTTATGAGCATCTATATTGTTGTTTTTAGTCTGTATGGTGTATATAAACTATAATGTGTCCCCATACCACTACTAAAAATTGTGCAATTTTATGACTGTATACTGGGACCCATACAGAGAGATATGGATGGTCGCACACCTATATTTCATAAGCTTTGGGTTGCAATAGAAGGATTGTGACATCAAGATGAAGTGAATGCAGTAATGCAGAGAGACAGGAATGTAATACTGTTTGTGTTTGTAAGAATGTATGGGCTTTGTGGAGGGAGAGGTGGAGAGTGGCAGGAGCTGTAATATAGAGGCATCCTCTGGCAGGCAGCAGCAGCTGGCAAAGAAAAGTCCATCATAGAAAGTGTCACCTAAGGAAAAAACAGGGGAGAGAAGAGGGAGAAAACTTTGGGGGGGTGGAAAATGAGAGTGAGTGGGAGATGAGACATTTATCACTTTTTCACAGGTGAAAAGCTTAGCAGGAAGACGGACAGGGAAACAGTTGAGAGAGAGTATCAGATTTCAGCTGACCCGCTTGGTCCCATCAGCTTGAGGCTGAGGAGTGACGTCATCCTTTGGCTTGCTTGTTAAGGCAGCTGTTAAACATCAGTCAGTTCACCTCACTGGCCATGTGTTCCAATGGACAATGGACTGTCTCCATGGTGACCAATGACTCACACCCAAAGAAGTTATATAACTGCACAAGGTGCAAGGTACAAAGTAGTTTATTTAGCATTATAATGACACAAGGTTGTATCACAAAAAGAAAGTTTGCAGTCCCTTCACGCTACACACAGAACTTAGAACAGATAGCCTAATTAAATGTGTAAACTTGGTAACACATAAAATAAATACATTTTAAAAACAACATGCAGTTTATCTACACTCACCGGCCACTTTGTTAGGTACATCTTGCTAGTACCAGGTTGGACCCCCTTTCACCTTTATAACTGCCTTAATTCTTTGTGACATACTTTCAACAAGGTGTTGGAAACATTCCTCAGAGACTTTCGTCCATATTGACATGACAGCATCATGCAGGTGCTGCAGATTTTTCAGCTGCACATCCATGATGCACATCCCGTTCCACCACATCCCAAAGGTGCTCTATTGGATTGAGATCTGATAACTGTGGAGGATAGTGAACTCGTTGTTCAAGAAACCAGTTTAAGATGATTTGAGCTTTGTGACATGGTGCATTATCCTGCTGCAAGTAGCCATCAGAAGAACAATTTGGTCATAAAGGGATGGACATGGTCACCAACAATACTCAGGTAGGCTGCCGCGTTTAAACAATGCTCAATTGGTACTAAGGGGCCCAAAATGTCCATTCTCCACTGACCTCTGGCATCAAGACATTTTCGTCCACACAACTGCCGCTCACTTGATATTTTCCCTTTTTTGGACCACTCTCTGTGAACACCAGAGATGGTTGTGTGTGAAAATCCAAGTAGATCAGCAGTTTCTGAAATACTCAGACCAGCCCATCTGCCACAAACAACCATGCCAAGTTCAAAGTCACTTAAATCCCCCTTCTTCCCCATTCTGATGTTTGGTTTGAACTTCAGCAAGTTGTCTTGAACACATTACATCCCTAAATGCATTGAGTTGCTGCCATGTGATTGGATGATTAGCTATTTCTGTTAAGCAATTCAAAGTTTTCAGTCACGTGACATGTATGGTGACCTGGATGGCAAAACAACAGACCGACATAGCGACTCACAACGTGACTCCTTCGTAGAGACACCGCAAAAGCAGTTCCAATTTTATTTAGATTACCTCTCAACTCTCAAGAAAAAGAAAGATATGAGCACAAATGGCAAGTGTTGGGCACTTCCGATCTATGTTACAGCAGTCGCTGCCGCATTTCTACCGTTCAAAACCACCAGGTCCCTGCTGCCGCTCGACCACGGTATGTTTACGTTTACCTTGTAGTGAATCGCTCACCTAACACAGCCCAAGCTTGTCTCTTCCTCGATTTAGAATATCCAAAAGCACAACTACCATCCAGCATTGTGGCAACGCAAAAGTAACAAACTCATAGTAACAGTGTGTCACTTGCTTCCTGGTTGGCAGGCAGTGGAAAATACCGTCTTTTTTGTCTTCCAAGGGAGCGTTTTCACGTGAAAACTATGAATTGGACAGGTGTACCTAATAAATTGGCTGGTGATTGTAAATACACAGACTTTACATACGCATATATACATGACAGTTGAGTAGTGAAACAGACTAGTTTAAAATTTCAGAAGGACTAGTAAATAATCAAGTTACAAAGTTAGTCTTTATTAGTCATTTACACACATTAGAGTACCTCTCTGTTACCCACCAACCAAACTAAAGTCCTTGTGATACATCTTGAATGGAAGTAACCTACTGCTAGTAAGTTTTCAGACTGTGGATGCACAGACACAGTTGTGTTTATACTACACTGGGTGTCTTCATTGGTGGATATGTTCACACATGCGTGTGTGTACAGTCCTCGCCAGCATCCACAAAATTTGAATGTCACTTGTACCCATGAGGCTATGTAGAAAGGGAAAATCATTAGCTTAAAAAATCATGAGCTTAATGTGTTATAGGTTGAGTCTTCACTACCAGCAATAAACTAGCCATTGTGTCCCCTCTACCTGTCTTTCTTTCCTGTCCTGTCTTACAGTCGGGAGACATATAATGCTCTAACCAACTGGCTGACAGATGCACGGACTCTGGCGAGCCCCAACATTGTTATTATCCTGTGTGGCAACAAGAAAGACCTGGATGCAGATAGAGAGGTGACCTTCCTGGAAGCATCGCGCTTTGCTCAAGAGAACGGTAACTGATGTTAAATCTGCATCACTTCGCATTTCATGTCTCTCTCTCTTCTTATTCTTATTTCCTTTTGTCTGTATTATTATGTATGCTTGCTTTTCCTAATGGATGCCAGTCCTTCCTGTCTTTTTTTTTTCTCCTTGTGTATTTTTTTTGTTCTTCTACCTTGAATGTGTGCTTTTTTTTGCTTATGTAGAGCTGATATTCCTGGAAACCAGTGCTCTAACGGGAGAGAATGTTGAGGAAGGATTCCTGAAATGTGCTCGTATCATCCTCAACAAGATAGATTCAGGTACTTCCTCATTTCTTTGTTAAAGAGGTATGTGTCTGAGTTGGGCGTTTCTGTGAGAGTAAGCAGACGGTTTGCATGTTGTTTTTACTTATGACCTCTGTGCTTTGCTTGACTGCATGAAGCCCTGTGGATCTGCCTTAAGTCTAGTGTACATGTCTGTACCTGCTGACATTTATCATTATGTTTCATTTCAAAGGTGAGTTGGACCCGGAGAGGATGGGTTCAGGTATCCAGTATGGAGATGCTTCATTGAGGCAGCTGCGACAGCCGAGAGGCACCACCACACAGAATAAACAGCAGTGTAATTGCTAGGGATCGTCCCCACCCTCACCTCTGCCCACAGGCCCATACAGACAGGACGCCCCCTACAGGTCAGTGGCATGTAGTAACAGTGCTTCTTTTAAATAAGAGACTTTACCTGAAATATGTCTCTAACTTGCCTCAGTATTAGGTATTAATATAAGGGCATGTCAGTGATCACCTTCTCGTCTCCCTTCATTCCCACATCGCAGCTCCAGGTGTTTTTTGGTGTGTGGGACCCTCCTTTCTGCAGTCTCACACACCTCGGATCACCTGGATGAGTGGTCATGAAGATCACTGCAACCCCTTTGTCTCTGCGTCTGGGCAGGGAAACCCCTCAGTGTGAACATGCTCGGATCATAACGAAGAGGAACCCTCTTCTTAAAAAAAAACGGTTTCTCAGTTACCTGACAAGGACGTGTCAAGGGTTGTGTGTATGGGCTGCCCTACTGTTGTTTTATCGCTGTGCTTTTCATTCTGGTATTAGTAACATCTACATGCTTTCTAAGTTTGTACATCATCGTCTGTAAATTATTATTGGTTAACTATTTTGCGCATATTTATCATTCAGCCTGTCCGGATATCATTCATGATTAGTTTGGCCAGCGCTTTTGATTTTTAACATTCATATCATTCATATAGCCCCCCATTGATATTTTTTTGCTTTTTATTATCCCTGAAGTTAACTGTACTTTCCATAAACTAAGCCTGTCATTGATAGTGATAAACAGTCTAAATGTGTCCTCTTATAAGTAAAATAAAGTGAACAGATTTTGATTTAGAATCTCTGTAGATATATGGAAAACCAGGTAAAATTCAAATCTTTGTAAAGGTTTCTGCAGTAATTGTTCCAAGTCCAAATGGAAGCCGCTAATCGGTGAGTTAAAGTGAAGATTTTTAAAGTCATACAGCCCCACATGTAGAGCCCAGTTCTTTTAGTCACTCAGAGAAGTGCATTGTATTTAAATGCACTGCTATGACATAGAGTGTTGGCCATAGAAATATACCTGACATTGTGGATCTACAGTATATTGTTCCTGGTCAGTATGTCTCTGAAATGTGAAAGGGAATGGTCCTGTCACTCCACTCTGCATCCACATAGACGAGCCTGTAGGTCAGGTTTAAAGCACAAAAAAAAGAGATTTTGCTCTCTATTTTCCTCCAAATTTCCCAAAGTCTCAGTGTCTCTGGTCCTATAAGAGTGGAAGGTTAAGAAAGGACAATCTTTGCAAAACAATGTCTGATTCCTCCTGCTGGGATTGTGCTCCATTTTCTTGACCTCCCTTTAATTCATGCTGTACTTACTGTATAAGGGACGTCACAGGAAACCACAGTTGGTTTTGCCTTGGTGCCATGTTTGGGAAAGTTTCATACTACCCACTCAGTTCCCTCATAGAGGACTTCTTAATGTACTTAATCATGCAGGGTTGAGCGCCTTGATAAAAGTCAGCTTTTTAACCTTTCAAGTGGGTTTCACTTCTCTTTGTCAAGCAAAGAAGCAGCTTCAAAATATTGAGTTTGCCAAGCCGCCCCAGATGTTTTCTCCTTAGAACAGACCCTGTGTTGCCCCCAGAGAGAAACAGGGAATTTCCACTGAAACGTGGTTTCCTCTTTACGCACTAACACTGACAGCATGGTTTGTGGTGCCGCTGGAGGAGAATAAGGTTGCGAGTCGATAATTTAAAAAAAAAAAAGATCCCCGAACTTTCCAGGCCTACTGGTGAGTCAAGCACTGCTTCCGTCTGAACCACTGAGAGCAAGTCACACTGACCCAGCCAAGGGGAGGACAAAACAAACTTCCTGCAAAGCCTATTTCTCAAAGTGTTAGTGTATATCCTTCCCAGACAAACCTGTGCGTTTTAAGCTCAAGTGAGCAAACACTCTTATGGGGAAAAACATGGTGATTTGTACAAACATGAGAATGGTGTAGGATATCAAGAGACAGATGGTTCATAAAATATTGGCATTGTGTGATAGTCTCCTTCTGCAAGTGCACTTTTACTTTTGAATGTTCATGTTTGTTTTTGTTTATATGCTGCAACTATAGAATTGCACATTTTATTTTACTTGAACAGTATATTGTAATAAAGTATTTCAATTGTAGATGTTATCATTTCTTACTAAATAACAACTGAAAAACTTGATTTCCTTGTTTCTGCTGTGACGAGGCAAGGCGGTTGGAGTGGTGATCAGCTCACTGCTGCCTGAGGTGTGATGTCTTTATGGCACACTGCTGACGTGGAGGTACCCATGAAAGGATGTTGACTTCCTGAGCTGTAGGAGGCCATCAGCAGCAACTCTAATCACACACTCTGATTTTCACTCAAGTTGTTGTGGCGGTTGAATACTGCTGAATCAGAGTTATCAGCTCGCATTCATCTGTATGTATTTATTGTACAGTGATGAGCATTCATCAAAACGGCCATATGATAAGCACTTTTCTGACTTCATCCAGTCGGGATTCAATTATGTGATGAAACGCAATCCAACTCAGTTGTTGCTTAGTAACAGTTATATAGTCAACCGAAAATCCTACTGTACATCTCAAGTAACCTATGCTGTAAATAAGATTTGTCTATTGAGGGTGTGTTGCTCATCGATTGTAATGATTATGCAATTCCCAGTAAAACTGCTTGTTTTTTCAGTTAATACCAGTCACCTGTGTCCTGGATGTTAATGTTATGTGGCTTGTCTGTATTTTAAGTGCATCAGATCCTTAATAGCCCTCCCTCCTGTGAGCACACTTTAATTTATTACACATCAGGTTTATAGGCAGCTGACTTAACAGACCCTGAAATTTCACAAAAGAATCCATGTACATGATTCATTTGCCTAGTCCTCTGTTCTTCACTCGAATCATTTCTTTCAAAGGCAGTCATGGTGAGGTTAGGATATCAGAGGACTCGTTTGATGAAGAGTAAAGGCCCACTGTGTCCAGTTGGCTGGATTTATGTTCTTGGGTCGATGGAGCCACGGCTAGAGTGGTTTAATGTAGCTGAAGTGGATATATTGACTGATTTATTGATCCTAGGCAGGCTGTCACGATGACCTCATAACCAAATTGCAGAATTAACTGCGGAAGAGTTGTGACCACTAGATGGTGCTAAAATACAGGACAGGAAAAAAACTTCAGTTCCTGTATTGAAGAGTTCATCATTTTCATTTTGTTTTGTCAAAAGCTGATGCATACACACTTCTTGTCATGGCAACCAATGTGTTAAAGAAAAACTGCGATTTTTTTTTTTTTTTAGGATATTAATGGCATATTTTAAGACTTGTCAATGACACTAACATCTAGGAGGGAAATGTCAAGATCAACTTTTAATGAGTCCCTTTTCATAGACGATTAATTATCACAAGCAGAAAAGGTTGGTGTTCATGTATTACTTTATCTGTTTATTTTTTTATTTACATATAGTGGGACATATTGATGTTGGTAGGTGAACTGGAGACAGTAATGCATACAAACACACATCTTCCATCAACAAACTCATACAGTTGGACAAGAAGGGAAGCAGTACATCTCTCACTATTGCCTAACCATAAAAAAAATACAAAAGTTCAACAACAGTAACATTTGAACCCACCTGACACCTTTGTGACTGGATATGGTTAAATTAGAGCATGACGAGTAATCTCAAACATTAAATTCCAGCAAAGGGATTAATAAAAGTGGATGTTTTTTGTCAAAGTTCATGAAGCTTATAGAAGAATTTAAAAGCCAATTAATTGTATGCGATGCCAAAGCAAATGTATGTATATGAAACAACTAAATACTGCTCAGACTATAGTGAGCAAGAGTCACTCTTTCTGGAATGAATGTGTTAATTTCACAATATTCAACATACACAAGAGATACACCATACGAAGCAAACTTCACAGTACTGCTTTATGTAAAATATGCTTTATGTCCAGGTCTTTTTCCATCTGAGTGCATTTATATTTTAAGTGTCACCAACAAGCACCATTTAATAGCCGAATTGAATCAAATGATCTAGATAAATTGAAATGACGATTACAAGATCCAGAGTGCAGCCACCTGTGCAAACATAACATACACTGTTTATCATCATCTGCTGCGAGGACGCTCTGACGCAGCAGAGGTTGCCATAACACATCGTCAAAACGGTACTCACCCCAAGTACACTCCATTCAATTATGAACTTGCGGTGGTGGGTTAATTGCTTTAAAGGGCTTTCGAGTTGTAGTCTGCTTGTACTGTGATCCAGATATAAAAGTAGCACAAGGCGTGACTAGGACTAATCCCACATCACTGGCAAGCTCTTTCTTTTTACAGAACTGGATTTACAGAACTGGTTGCAAGACTGTTGTAAGTGCTTTATGCACATGGATCATTGTAGGCGGTCTCACTTTATACATGGTGCTTGTTAGTTACAGTAGTGCTATTAAATGGATGTTTAGGTTAATGAAGAAAGGAGGAGGAAGGCAGGAGCGAGTCATGTCATAACTGGTTGATCTACATCAGTGTTTCCACACTGCACAGAGATAACTTCAAAGACTAACTGGTCACTACATGAAAGAACTCATTTCTGCAGCCTCTGGCTTTGGGGGAAAAGTGACCAGAATATCAAGTTGATTGCAACTTAGGCATTATATGAAATGGTAACATGTTGAAATGCACAGCCTCTACACTGGGTGACTTCATTAGAAGTACAACAGATACATACAGACTGCTATGACAGACAGGTCAATTGAACTTCCATATTATGAATACCACCCGCACCCCCTGAAGTTCTGAGGCAGGAAAATGAACCTTTCCAGAGTGACAGGATCAAGGAGTACGTCGGTTCAGGTCGCCAGGGCAGCAGATTAGTGAGCAGGTAGGAAGGACGGTTGTCTGTTTTCTACTCAAGCGACTGGAGCATGAGGAGCTGCTTGAGGACCTTGGTCTGACTGGTTTCCCTGATCTCTCCCGCCAGGAACATCTCATCCACCACCGTGTACACCTTCAAGTGTAGACACAGGAAGTGCTTTAGCAGATGGACATTGTCCAACATTATGATGAAAGGAAATCAGGGGATTAAGGCGACCCAGGACTAAAACCAGTACAAATACCACAAACAACATGGTACTGAAACCAAAGTGACTTTCTTCCCTACGTGTGAAAGGGTTTGGCTTTCCTGGAATACATGACAAGTCATCATCCAATCTGTGGTCACTGTTACTCAACTCCATGTCTGTCATCAAAATATAAAAATAACCGCTGGATGACTACATACACGAAGTGGTTAACATTACCACGCATGAATTACCGTTACAAACATGATGGGTGAATCAGTCCTCCGTGCCACACACCTGACCCAAGTTGGTAACTGAGCTTGTGAAGTAGTTTTGGCTTAATACCTGGATTATTTGGAAGAGGTTATTGCAAGCAGAAGTTTCTTACATTTCTCTCATTTGTTAATTCCTGGTTCATAACACGTCAAACGTGGGTAGCGCTTCGTTAAAGCTAAGCGTGTGGGCAGATGTGAACACCTTGACAATTAGGTAGAACGCTAGCAGCAGTTGGGGGAGTTCAGAGGTGTTTGTTGCTTAGCATTTACTTTTTCTGTGAAAAATATATATCCACCCCCCCACTATAATGATTTAAATGAATCTCACTGCATGACCACTCAAGTTGTAAATATTATATCAGTTGCCATGGCACTGTAATGAAAGAAACGTTTTCTCATCTGCCTTTTGTACTCCTCTGCTCCTTGTCTGACCGAGGTGTTAACAAAACAATTTGAAAATCTCAAAAGCAAAAATAATTTTAACCTTACCTTGTAGAAGTTGAACACAAGGTCCAATTCACACACGTTATGAAAATATTCATTCAGCACCTTACAAGAAAGAGAGGAACAGTTAAAAAAACCTTTACTTTGAGAAGACTTAATTGCATGTCTTGATGTGATACATTACTGCAGAAATAAATGCCGTAGTAGCAGCAGAATCCACTTAACAACCATGTAATAAGCCGATTTCCACTATGAGTACATCCATCTAAAATACGGCAAATTAAAATTAATGTGCTTCTCGTCTCATCTCATTTCCACAAGAGATCATTTTAAAGCAGTGACACGGTGTCATTTACAATTGCAGAACGGTTGACCCCTTGTTGAGAATTTGCTAAAGTGAATGTTGAAACGAGCACCGTGAAGTCGTGATGCGAGTGTGCAGTTCAGCTTTGTTTATCTTAACATCAATGGGTGCAGTGACTAAAAAATAAATTGGTTAGTTCTCCTCGAGCCCATGGCAACATGCAACATGAAATGTAGTAAGTACAACTGTGCTGTGCATTTCAGAATGCAGTTGCATGCATTCCTTCATAGTCAAACATTACATCAAATGACCTTCACTCCTGAGGACAGAAAATGGTCGGCTGTTTGTCTTTGGAAAAACAAACAGTAGATTGTACCTTGAGCTCACAATTTCAGTTGGTACTATTTGATTTCTAAAACTGAATATGATTAGAAAAGGAAAATGTTGTTATTCAGCAATTGATCAAACAAAGTGACAGAACAAGACGCACCTGAGCTTCCTAATGCTTTCACATAATCAACAAGATTCATAATAAACCTTAGCAACATATGCATTGATTGATTCAATCAAATATTACAATAATTAGCTAACAAATAAGTTATATTTCAAATGAGATGGCCACCATTTTAAAAATGGCACCATTTTTTTAAATTTTTTACACTGCATGCTTAACTACTGCCTGACAAAATAAAGTACTGAACATTTCTGGAATTACATTTTTCAGACATTTCTGGCTCACCATAGCTGTCTGATTGGTGTATAAATTGTATGCGACAAGAAGCTCCAAAATCTCGTCAGACTATCAGCTCCATACAGGAAACCTGTTCTGTCAGTATGAATTTTTTATCTTGGATTTATGGTGTTTGAAAACCTCTGCTACAGACACAAATGCCAGCATGATGATATTACATCCCACGTTCAGTATAATACAGTGGCATTTAATGATACACTGCAGTTACGTGAAGGACAAATTATGACAGACGCAGTGATCAGTAGTACAGGCTGATGTGTCCCGAGTTCCAGGTCAAACCGCTTCTCAACAGAGCGCTGGAAGTCAAAGAAACAGGGTCATAGGTCTCATGGCGCTGATGTTGCTACTAATACACATTAAACAGATTTATCTTTGTGACTTAGTTCATTCAGGGAACCAAATGAAAAATGTCCTGGGTCAAAATATGGGCGAGGAACTTTATCACGTCATCTAACTTTCATTTACTTGCTTGTTGTAAATGTTTAATTGTTAAATGACATACGTGCGAAAGTAGCTTTACTGATTCACTGCACTGAGCTCTATTTACAATCCTTTAAGTGAGCTACTGTTATGTTGAACATCAGAAAACATTAAATCTGTGAACTGAAATAATTAAACTTTCACAACTAAATACCCCAATTAGCCCTTGTTTATTGTGATACACAGATGAACAGACTTAGGAAACCAATTTAAATTACACAATATCTACTACTTGTAACAGAAACAGAAGACCCAGAGTCAGATTAAATTATTGGGTAATCTGCTGCCAAGTCAACATCTGAAATGATGAGTAGCAAAAAAATCCTCAAACGCATTTACGTTTCCTATTTGTTCTGCAGTAGCATCACTTTACTACCATGTGCACTGACGTGAGGTAATTGTGCTAAAACAGGACAAAGACATTAGTAAACAACAAAGTATCAGACCAACCTGCATTGCACATTATAAAGTATTGGCTTCCAACTCTGAAATCACTGTATCATTGCTATTAGCAACATCTGTCTTCTTGAACATTTCAGTGTTTGTGCAATGTCTGTGCACACAGTTGCAATCAGACTCAGTTGGTAATTAGTTATCAATTTGTTATTTTATTGCTGAAGGCTTATTTCCACCATCACTTGACCTGGCATTATCTAACACTGATAGAAGTCAATAATGACCTAAGAATGTAAAATTAATTTGATTTGGCAGAAACTCATTGTGATGTGTTTCGTAATTTGTGCTGAAAAAAAACTGCCACGCTGGGCAGTTAAACTATGACTCATGTGTTGTGCTTACAATCTGAAAATCAATATTCTATTGGAGACACTAAGTGATATTGACCATAGTGATTTAGATACCATTGCAAAATCATAGAGTTAGTGTGGAAAAAGCCTTATATGTCTCTTAATTTAAGGCGCATCAGCCATAAACTTGAGTACTGAACAATAAACAATTCATTTCTTTTACTAAATGTCAACTGACTGCAGTCCACACTTCTCACAAGAATGCAGGTTTGATACTAAGGAGATGCAAGACAGTAGAGGAGGGAAAGTTTTGAAGGAAATCATTAACAGACATTCCTGAAAACAATCAGACCATGACAAGTAAATCATCATAGTTCACTTACTAAAGTCTATAGCTCATGTGTTGTGTGTGTCAGTTACTTACCTCTACAAAGTTGTGAATTCCCTCGAGGTATGCCAAGTTGTTATCAGTCACATCCACACAAATACAGAAGTACAGACCAGCATAACGCCGGTAAATGATCTTGAAGTTCCTGAACTGTGAGAACAACACAGACAAAGCCTCTTAACAACTGTGTCTCTCATATTATGACAAAAACAGCAGCTTTACTTGGACTTAAGCCTCCCAGCTTTAAGGTTAACACACCCAGTAAATTTCTAATAATGGTACAACAAAATGCATAATAAAACATATCAGCAGTTCAGGACTTTGCTTTTTTTGACAATGTATTTCTCTCGAATGCCCCCGTTGCCTGAAATGCTTCTTTTACAAATTGCTTTAGAAAACTGACTTATGATTTGTTTAAGTAGCTAGTGGAAAAAAGCTTGTGGGATGAGGGACACAAGTGAGTCACCCAGTTATTTTACTGTAAAGCAGTCGCAACAGAGTTGTTTAAGGACACTGTGGTTTCAGTCATTATGCTGCGGTCCTTGATAGGATTTTAGAAAAAAGGTTCTGGTTCAACTGAACAAAGTCACAGAATGGGGCATGTCACAGCCTGTCCAGGAAAAAAGACCCATACAACCATGCATACATACATATAATCCAGACTAATCCCATACCTCCACAAAGTTGGTGTGCTTGGCATCCCTGACAGTTACCACAGCATGCACTTCCTCAATCAACTTCTGTTTTTCATCATCATCAAACTGCATGTACCATTTGGCCAGTCGTGTCTTCCCTGCTCGGTTTTGGATGAGGATGAAGCGGATCTTTGTGAGAAAATTGAAAGACACAAAAATGAGATCACAACAAAAAAAATAGTATAGAAAAAATACTTGTCCCTTAGTGATTCGTTTGTAATTCTACATTTACATTTATTCATTTAGCTGACGCTTTTATCCAAAGCGACTTACAATTGCTGTACATGTCAGAGGTCGCACGCCTCTGGAGCAACGAGGAGTTAAGTGTCTTGCTCAGGGACACAATGGTGTATGGGTCACAGTCAGGGACTGAACCTGGGTCTCTCACACCAAAGGCACAGTCTTAACCATCTACGCTAGAAGTCCTAAATATCTAGCAATATTAGTATCTCAATATCTGTAGCTAGATACAAATTACAAGTGTTAGCTTAAGCTAATGTGTAAACTAGCGTTAGGCCAACCACACCCATTTATTTTGACAACATGATTGTGCAAATCCTTTGAAAAGGTTAAAATGATTGCCACGCAACCTAATTGAGCACAGTAGTAGTTCGTCTGTGGGAAGTTAAAACACTGTAACTTCAAATCTGTGGCCTTAGCCTGCTATGGTAAGTGAGCTAACTGACAAGCTAACGTTTCCTACAGACTGAATGAAGATGTTATCCAGCTTTCAAATGCTAGCAGGCTAGCGGTAATTCGCTAACCTTATGAGAAAACCGGAAAGTGTTCGTGTGTGACATATTTACCATTGTCGTATCCTAAATATGGATCTCAGAGGCTCCAGAGTAACACGTTCCTGAACAATTATGCAACGATTTTACATAAATACATCAGTAATTTTTTCGACCGCTCGTACGCTATCTTCGCCGAGCTAACAGGAAGTGGAACACTAGGCAAAGTTGCGTTGCATTGTGGGGAATGTAGTTTTTACCACCAGAATTACAACAAATGGAAGGGAACGTGGTACTACAAGAACCAGCGACCCTCTGTGGTGTCTCTTGTTGAGGCGTACTTGTGATCACATGAGAAGAACCAACGCTGTTTACTGGTTTTCTCTCTGGCGGAAACATTATGCTTTTTTCTTCTTATTTCTTAATTTTTATTGGCAAGACAACATACAAAATTCACAAAAATAGGCTACCAATAGGTGCAATACAGTCACTGTCTGTGCAAATGAAAGAAAGACTCCCACAAACAACACCGAACAAAAAAACAAAACAATAAACAGACAAAAAAGGGGGTTGCCTAGTTAGGCAAAATGGCTAGAGAAGAGAAAACAAGAAAGTCTCTTTCAGGCGCACCATCAGCATCCAGGGGGCGAAAACATTATGCTGTGTAATTACTAAATATGAACTTAAACAAATGTAAAAATAGATAAGGATGGCAAACATCTTAATAGACACTAAATTAGACTTCACACATAGGCTGTTTTAATGAAACTCGAGGTTATATTTCAATTGAGTATCATCAAGATTTTTTGATATGAAGCCAACTGGAGTATGTTTACCATACCAAATATTAATATGCTGTTTTTGTTTTTGTGTGTGTGTGTGTTTCATGTTGTTATATTCCGGTGGGGACTTTAACCTGAATGCACACTAACTAATGGGGACTCATGTCACCGTGGGGACAGAAGTTTAGGTCCCTGTGGGCAGAGACTGCTTTTTTGAGTGTTAGGATTAGGATTGTGTTAAGGTTAGGGTTAAGGTTAGGGTAAGGGGAATGCATTATGTCAATGAGATGTCCCCCTGGGAACAGAGGGAAAAAAAATCTATGTGTGCATGCGTGTGTGTGTGTGTGTGTGTGTGTGTGTGTGTGTGTGTGTGTGTGTGTGTGTGTGTGTGTGTGTGTGAGGTCTACCGCATTTGTGACACCTCAGAATTACTTGCATAGACAATACAGAATGAAAGAGTAGCAATGTATATTTCCACCATCTTGAGGTTACATCATGTGTGGTGGCTTTCTGCAGAGTCAGGGCTCAGAGTTTGTTTACTGGTCTGGTTGGGCAGCCAGTTCACCACAGAACATTGCCCAGACAGTTTGGACAGCTTGCCTAGGAGCGTTCTGGGCGTTTAGGGAGTCAGAGGGGGATGGGGGAACTGTGATTGTCAGGGATTGCACAACTGTGAGTGAAGGAATGTGCTTGCCCTTGGGACCCAGAAATATTTCAGCTGTGAATACAGAGAGGGTTGAGGTGGTTAGGGAAAAGAAATTAAATGAAAGAGAAAACCAACCAGTGAGTAAACAATAAATGCAGAGTTTTTCCTTTTGCTGCTGTGTTTTGATACCGGTATGTCAAAGCACAAATGAAATCTGTAAATGATTGCTCAATTAAACACATGTATAATAGTTAAATGAACAGACATTTTATGATAAAGTCCAGCACATGTTGAAAAAACAGTGGTTTGCGGGATGTAAAACACAGGCAGATTATTCAACAGAAACTTTGACCCATGCTAATCTTGCTCTGTGTGATTGAGGTCATGCAAATATTGCTGAGAACACAGTGACTAATGTGATTGGACAGAAGCTTGTAGACTTACTCAAACGGAGGGCAGTGCACCTTGAACCCTGCATGACGGTGTTGGTGATAGTGCGCTTCAAACTGTCAAAGCACACATACTGCCCTTTATATATATATATATATATTTTTTTTACACAACTAATGTAGGAATAATAGAACTTCTATACTTACAATTATTATTATACTTACAAATACATTCTTATGTTTTGGTTTTGCTTCTGACATGCTGTGTGTATTGTTTCCAGGGTGCAGTGTTTCAGTCTTAAAGTGTCAAATTCAATTTCTAAATCAATAAATTGTGTTTTTACAGCCCTTTATAGTATTTGTTTTCATATCACACTAAGTTTAGGTCACCAGCTTGGACTTGCATGCTCGAGGAAGGTCAAGGAAGGACTAACAGGGAGAGAGAAGAGAGTTCCAAGAGTCCCAAAGCAAGACACTAAACATCTGTTTGAGCTGTTAGTGGGCTGCAGACAGTTGTCTTGTACAACACTGCAGTTATTTCTGCTGAAATATACTTTAGAGGCTTACGTTTTTTAAGCATAATTTAGTGGCTGAAATCATCAAAGCACAGACAACTTCACAGCAACTCTTTCACCGAGTGGATGACTCAAGGCACAACACATAATTATAGGACTAACCTTTGAGATGATTGATTTTCTCAGGAAGGGTATTACATATTTTCCCTCTATGCTGCTCGATAAGGTTTTAGGTATAGGAGGAGTCTTTGGATGAACGCAGAACAAATCCATCACCCGTTATGTAGCAACAGAACATTAAAATCTGTTCGAGGGTGACAAATGCTTGAGTTTGTGCGGTGAAATAGGGATCGGTTGTGAAAGGAAGTGGTGCGTGTGAGGCATTGGGCCAAGAGGGCAAATGGACCAAAATAAAGTCATTTAATTACAATCATGATGACAGGATGACATTTATATAGCGTGGAAACAGTGTCGCAATAGAACACATGTGATGGGGCCTGGCAACAATGGTCTGTTTGTTTTAACATATTTTTAAAAAATACAAATTTAAGTTTGAAAAAATCCATTACATGTTATAAGGTGATATGCTTTGAATATACATGTTGACCAATGTAACTATTTAGAACAGCTGTCAGACTTATAAAAACAAAGAGCAAAAAGCAATAAAAAAGTGCAATATTTCCTTCTGAAGTGTAGTGAAAGTATTAGCATGAAGTAACAGAATGGAAATACTCAAGTACAAGAAGGCCTGCCTTAAAATTATAGAAGTACCATTGACTCAAGTGCAGTAGTACTTAATTCTTAATTTTTTTTCATGGTTTTGTTAGTATATAAGGGTTCAGTCATTATTAGACAACAGATATTTAGCTTATTTTATGTTTTGTGTGATTCATTTATCCACTCATATTATACACCTACAGGTCTGCGTGGTTGTAGAAATGTAAAAATGAAACTACCAAAAAGTAAAGAAAAATATCATATGGGACGCAGAACGAAGCTTTAAATTTTTGGCTTTTTTCCGGATGGAAATTTGAATTATGTGTATTTTCCTCGTAACATTCATGACAGGTTGTTTAACAATTTACATTGGTGTAGTGATGTACGGAGGCACTAGACAATAATATTCATAAACTGTGTGCGTGTGTTGTAATTGTGTCCACGAACCGCTGGGCGAGACTCTCTCTCTTTCTCTCTCCCTCTCTCAGTTGTGTGAATAGGAGGGGAGATGCTGGATTCAGGAGAAGGTCCGCCATTATTGGGAAGCTGAAAAAAATAGACTTATACACACCGTCACACATTTAGCCTGTAAGGGGCTTAACGTTAGAAAGGAAAACACTGCGGTTTCGGACGTGCTGTTGTTCAGTAAAAAAAAGCGGCGCTTTGGTTTATGAAGGCAGAGCTTGAGGTCGCGTTTCCTACGGACTCCTATATTTTTGACACAACAAAGGAAATAATAATTGGTCAAAACAACGTGGTGGTGGAACCAAGAAAGAAAAACACACCGAAACAACGCTTTCCAACGCCTTCCCCGTTTCTCCCTCGCAAGACGTTTCCAGCCGTGGTGAAAAGACTGGAGTTTGAACATCATTTTCTTTTTCCTGACGAGAATTAAGTTGGGTTTTTTCTTCTCTCCTCCTCTCCCCCAGACAGGGTGAGAGAGGGAGATACACATCTCGTTTCTGAAAACTTCAGACTGATGTAAATGAACACGTAATGTGAGAAGCAATGGCCAGTTAAGCCTGTTTGCCCCAAAAAGCGGAAAAATAATCGATGTGAGTGCTGGTATGAAGTGTTTTTGTCTGTTTTTTTAAAAGTCTTTCACCGGCTGCGAGTCGCATAGAGAGAGAAAGAAAGGAGTGGACGAGAGAGGGAGGAATGCGATGGTACGTACATTATATACTCTTCTTTTACACCAGATAATAGATATGACTGAACAACACTGAAAATATATTTGAAGGCCTTTACCTCCTTTACTTCTCCCTACCTTGCAGCTTGGGTTTATATGAAGTGTTGCGAATAACAAAAACTGGGAGTCAACCCCATTCCCTCTGAGGGGCATTTGAAGCCCTTTATAGTAATAATAGTGATGCTCATTTTAATGATAATACATGGGGGTAGGCTATATAAATCAGACCTCTTTTAATATAGGTTATAGTTGCCCTGTTGGGGAAGTAATATTGTCCAAGCATTTAAATTGTTTGTCTAACCACACCTGGAATGCATTGGTCATGTCAGGCCTGCCCCAGGATGCATGGAATATAGGGACTTTCAAGTGGTAAAGGGGGAAATAGGATGTTTGGGTTGGACTGTAAGGACTGTCAAGCGGCTGTTTAATGCTGAGTCTGCATGTTCTACTCTATTTATTTATGGGCCCATCACCTCCTGGTTGAGATTAACATTTAAGTGAATAATAAGGGAGGTTCTGTGAAGTTTAAAGTTCCCTAAATGGAAGTGCCTGGGCTTTTATTTGTCGTATTAGTGGCCGCAAGCCGTGGCCCTCCATCAGATCTAGGTCATAATCTAAGCTCTTGAACATAAACTTTTGTCATGAGTAATTATTTTCTCTCTCATTAAATGTTCCACTAACTTTGCAAACATCAAAGCTGTGTGTACAGGGCTTCCTGGTGACACGTTTAGCTAATATGCGCACACCCTGCCGGGAGGTAACTCTGTTCTGTTGCCTGACAGGATGTACAGTGTGTGTCTTGCTATTTTTTCTGCCAATTAAATACCTCAGTTGGGGAGATTTAATTTGCCCCTCTGAAAGCTGCATGTCTACCACTCCATGGTGTAAGGTTACGGTACAGATAGACTGATTATTGGGTGACCTAATAATAACAATTAACACTACCATTAATCTATTTTTGTATCACAACTTAATCTCATTTTCACACTGCAAGGTGGTCATTGGCCTGCCAGCCACTCCCTTTTTGTCAGAGTCCTTACACCGCACTTAAGTACTTTCATTTTAAAAGTGATCTTTCTACCTGCGTCTGGAATATTGATTTAAGATTGACGTGAGAGACCTCAGAGAGTGAGATAAGTGGGTCAATGTCTGTGTGGGTTTGTGAATACTGCCTTAACATAGAGGTGCGCAGCAAGGACTGTGGCCTGTACTGCTGTGTCACTGCCAGATAGACGGGGCATTTTCAAAACAGGAAATTTGTCATTTCATAATGGTGATATTGTGGATTACTTCCTTTTCAAGCAAATAAGTTGACTCATCACCATTTGCTGGCTGTGCTTTGACTGAGTTTCTCTCTCTTTGATCTTAATCAACCTTACTGAAAAGACCATGCTATGGACACACACGCACTTTCCTTGGTAGGACAGTCTCTTTGCTCTCAGGTAAATGTGTTAGCAGCTGTCAGCACTTCTGTTCTCTGCTTGATTGGGCCCTTTGCAGTACAGTCACACCTCTCCAGGAAGCCCCTTTTTCCCCTAATAGCCGTGCCATTTGCCCAGGCAGCAGGCTAGCTACCAGCATACCCACTCACCCCTGTCTGTCGGTCTGCCTCTGGGCTTCAGATCGTGTCGTGAGTCCCTGGGCTAGAACATGTTCCTGGGATTAGAGGAGGGCGGGCTTTGTTTGTCAGGATGTAGGCCAGAGATGCATCCTTTTGATGAGGGCACTGGAAGAGAGATTCTGTCCTATATTATATGGACAGATAAACACAGGGTTTGGCATGCTTCGTAACAAAAACAATGGACTGCTACTCCTTGTCTAATTCATTATGTCTAATTCTAATAGTCCTCACTTGACTTCTCAACACTTGATAAGTAATCAAATGAGAAAGGTCATTAGAAAGTACTTGAGCCCTTTATTGTAAAAAAATGCCCCAAATCAGTTGGCCCAGCTGTGCCCAGGTTATTTTAATAAGGAATGACGTGTTTCTGGGTTGTAATATCACTCAATTTAAAAATGTGCCACGCACCATCTTATTTCCATGTCAACCCAAGCTTTTATTTCCACAAACGCCCTTGAATGAGACGGTGGCCTCTCACCTGCTCATTTGTAGATTTCATAGCTAGCACACCTGTCAACTCGGGTCAACTTGATTGAACAAATGTCCCAGCTCATCTGAAAATGTGCCGTTCGCTCAATCTCTCCCTTCTCTTGTATTACAGTAGAGGTTTGCTTTTGAGTCAGTGTAAGCCTGTGTTTGATGGAGAAATGAGCTAATTATAGCGGGCAGCTTTGGAGTTTGGTGGACCAGATTACAGTCACTCTTCTCTCAATGGCTGCCTTGTTCTAGTGGCCGATTATTAGGCAGAGAGAAGTGCATTCTGGGATGATTGTATCTGAATTTCCATTAGAAAGTGTGCCTGCCTCAGTTGAACTGAGGTTCTCTTCTCTCCCTACTGTTTCAGCTCCCTTGCTCATTACAGATTTGCAGATGGGGACAGCTTGATAGAAAGGCCTCTGTAGTGTGCCCCTGTTCTGTTCTAGAGCCAGTTCAGCTCCGTATCCTGAATGGCCAAATTATGTATGAGGGAACTGACCCCAAATCAACAGTGGTGGTTGTGACTATTTTTTATCTGAGGGAGCAAAGTTATAATAAAAAAAATCACTCTTAATTCTGTACATAAGCCCTTAAGTACAAGTAATGAGTAAGTAATAGTTCACCCAAGAACATAGAAAATAATTTTCACTGAAATCAATCAGTAATGAAGATTGCATTTGCTCTCTATCCCAAGCCCTCCTTATTATGGTATTGCTTTTCCAATACAAATGCATTATTCATGGTTAAAGCTAATAAGGGCTTTAGATATGGTTAATGGTTTGAATGCTGGTCATATGGCTCTGTAGAGATAGCTTTCATATTTCTTTGCTGGAAAAAAAAGAAGAGACGGTGATTCTGTTTGAAAGCACGGTGACCATGGAGATGAAGGACCAGGATGTAAGCCACAGAGGAATGGTGACCTCTGGACGTGCGCGGCCCCGCTTTGCTATTCCAGATACAATTACACAACAGAGGGACAAGGGTAATGGGCTATGGTAATTTGAAAGAGCTGTAGAGAGGGAACATGAGGGGATAAGTGGGAGAAGCTAGAAGCAGTGAGAGAGTGACACAACAAAGTTGGTAGTCAGTGGGAGAAAAAAAAAGCTGAGAATAAAGTAAAGCGCTAGCGAACTGCTGCCAGTTTCTGCTTCAGGCTGTGTTCCTGGTATGTGCCCTTTCAGCTTTGTGCTCAGGGATCAACCAATCAATGACAGCCATAAGTAACCCTGCAGCTTGGCTATTGGCCACGGCTGAATTCCATGACTCAGCATGTCCGTAGATAAGATGTTATGATTGAGTCACTGCCAATGAAATGAGGCCACTGCCCGGAGTTCAATAGGTTGGACTTCTGCTGCTGTAATCTCACACAAAAAGTTTGTACCACCTACATACAGTGCCGACATGGTTCATAACCCCAAAACTCTCCCAGGTTTTGTGGATGTTGTAGGGCACTAGCCAGAAAAGAGAGGTTTGTCCGACATAAATACATAATCTATGACATTACCATGTTAAGGGTATAATAGCCTTTGATTGTTTTCGAGTGAGTCAGTGTTTACGGTGACTGTGCTTGAGATTTTGAAAGGCTACAGACACTGAAAACCTCTCACCCTCCGAAACAAAGAGAGGCTGCCCTGAAATCCACCTACACAAGTATTAAAGGATCACTTTGTGCATGCTTGTAGTCTGTACATATAGTCACACATTTCCCACACTTACCCAACACTTTTTTCATTTTTGTCTTAACCTGTCGCTCTGACCTACCCTCATCTCATTCGCAAGTCTGCAGGCTTCATTGCCTAAATTGGGCTGAAGTCAGGAGGAGAAATCCCTGTGTGTCATTGTTTGACTTTCTCTCTGGAGATTCTCCCTTGTGGCGCCCCTGGGTTTCCTGTAGGAAGTCCACCTACGGTGCCTGGTTTGGGGTGAGGGGGGTGGGGCAGGAGAAGTGGATAGGGATGAGAAGAAGAGGAGAGGTGAGGATCAAAGGTGCAGGGGAACATTCAGAAGAGGGAAACACTACAGCCTTTTTGTATTCTACTAATAATTAGAATAATAGCCAAAGTATCAATAAAGCTATATTAGGAAAGCAGCTGTTTAAGTGATGACCTCACCTTCATTATTGCCACAAGACGGTGCACTTCTGGTCCCATGTTGGATCTGGATGCTTAGACCTGCTTTTAGTTCTAGTATTCTTCTAATTATCAAAATACTAGCTATAGCTAAAGCTGAATAAAGTAGCCAGTTCAGTTTGGAGCACTTCCTTTATTCAGATGATAGTTTGTCATGTAAATACTTTCTCCAGTTACATTCTATTTTCACATTGTCTATACTTTCTGCACATGCTTCCCTGTTCCGAATGATGGCAGATACCATGGGTGGTACACGTTCTGTTGAATAGCTATAGGAGTAGTTCTGTATATTTGGATACAACTTGTTGGTTTAGTAGGATGTTCAGAAGTCAAACATTAATGATGTGACACCCTCAATGAATGTCTATCCGTTCCTTCCTATTGTTTTTAAAAGTTAGAGTGCTGGATTTAGTATGTACTGTATGATTGATCATTTCTCTCTGATTACCTACTGTGGAACATGTCAATAGGACACCTTGTGCAGTCATTTTATTTAGTGCTGGAGTTATGCTTCCTTGGGCATCATCAGTCCGATTAATTTCATTTGGAAAGGGTTAAAAATGAAAAGCTCCTGTAGCAGCAGCTTCTGTGTGACACAGAGGTTTTTATCTATGAAGACTGGCTGTACATGCAAACTGTTTCTGTAAGGTATAATATTGCAACTTTAGAAATAAAAAATAAAACTGGGATGCTCACCTCAGCCCCCCTTCTTCTACTCAAACTGTAAACATTGTAATTGAAAGCAGTAGGGTGTGTGACTAACTACAGCAATTTGATTTTTCATTTCATTTTTTACACATTAGCCATAATACGATGAGGTGTCGAGTGAAATATGATGCAGGAATGATTTCAGTATTTGGCAGATTACAAATGGCAAACTTTGTGCAGAGGCTGGAAGTGAGCTTGTGGTGATACATAAATATAATCTCTGGCTGTCTTCTCTGAGTCGTCACAGTCTCTTTGTCAAAATATAATGCATATTGACACTACTGGAACACGATGTTTAGTTTGTGCGTTATGCCAGCGTGTTGTCTATCTATCATGATGTCTCAAACATGCTGCTTCTGCCTAGTGTTTTGACAACTTTATTGGAAGTGTCTTTGTACACCTGCAGCACTCAGACAGAGAAGAGAGAGGTGGAGAGTGGGAGGCAGAGAGGTGTTCCACTTCTAACGGATTCTAATTAAAGTTGGCAGGTTTAATCACAGACTGATAAGCATCAGAGAAGAGAGAGAGAGGCGGATGTTGGGAGGATATGGAAAGGAAAAGGGCCTGCAGACCCAGTCAACCAGAGCTCTTAGAAACTACCTCACTTGGCCACAAAGTTTTGCTTACTTTTTTAAAACTCCTCCTAACTTTATCATTAGCTCCTATACCTTCTTTTTCTCTTTCTTGTCTTTTTCACATAGTTGTCCAATATATCTGTTTCTGTTTATTTCTCTTCCCATGGCTCCCCACCGCTCCTTGAATTTTCTGCCCTTGGAGCGCAGTGCAATGCTATTGTCAGCTGTGGTTAAGGACACAGGAAGGGCACCACCTTGTCACTAGATGTTTGTCTCAGATGCCACTTCAGGGGGATCTGGCCACCGCTGTGGCGGCCTTTAGCATCTCCCCAATGAACATGTGCTGACTCTGTCTGTCCCACACATAAAACCCTTGTATTTTGACAGGAGACATTTTTTGCACTGTTTTGATTTGGTATTCTTAACTTGGAGTTTGCCCCAGGCATTTTAACATTTGCAAATCATTAGGTGGATGTTATTGTTTAGTATTCATGGTTAATGCAACTCAACTTTGAAAGTTTTGAAATTAACATTGAAAATGGCTAACCATTGTTTTCACTCTTAGGGACACTAAAATGCCCTGATAATTTAAAGTGTGCACACAACTCGTACACACAACGTGGCCAACAGTGGCTGACCCCTCCTCACCCTCATAACATAACTGTCAGAGTGGTTCTGGCTGTTAGGCAGCTGTGTGACAGCGGCCATCATATCCTCTTTGAGGTGAGAAGATAAGGTGCTCATCATAGCCATTTGTTATCACAGGCAGCGAGCCCCCGACAACTCCACATCCCTTATCTGGCCTGGTCCCCGTTTCTGGCCCAAGCTAGGGCTCATGCAAGCCCAGGGCTGATGAGTAAGCACTGCTCAGCCTGCGGATTGCTGGGCCTGCCGTTATCGATCGCAGCGCCACTGCCTGTCATCCAGCCACCACTTAGCTAATGATGTCCATACTACTACTGTCTCACGGCTGGGAAAATGGCAATGAAACAGAGAGCGGCGACTAACGGCAGCGTTGAAGGGGACGATGGACTTTACCGATAGAGGAGGCACACCCAAAGCAGCCTGAGCCAAGTGGTACTGTGTTATGCTGTCTCAGGATGGAAGCACTGTCATTCTTGTTGCTGCTTGCACTCTTTCTGTCTCTACCCACTCCCTTTTCTTTCTGTTGTTGGCTGTCTTTATTGTGGTGCCGGTTGGTCCATCTGCATGAAAGAAAGACAGACCACGATTTTCCACTAGTCTGCCAGTATCTGTTTTGGCCTGGTTCTGACCTTGTTACTCTGATTGTTACTGTTGTTGGGCAAACAGCACATTTATCTGTGCTAAATAAATCCTCTTTAGTGGTGAATCACCTTTATTGCTTGAATCTAGAAGCAATTAGAAAAGGCTCCTATGAATGCTGCAAAGATATTTATCCACTGTCCCATTTTAGAGGATTGTAAATGGATTTAGCTCTGAGTTGGGTTTTCTTGGGGGTGACATGAGTCATTTCTCTTTTCGGTGCCATAATTTCCCAGGATGCAGTAGGGGCCCCAAGGTCCATAGCTCTTATGTCAGAGTTCATTTCCTGTTGCAGTGCTCCACCAGCTCCTGAGGATCCACCATTTTGTAACATTCCAGATGAGGACTAGAGAAATGTGTCTCAATTCACCACCCATTACTCACAAGTGTGGCTTTTTAACTCTAAAATGTATTTCATAGTTTAGACTTTTTTAGAATCAGCTGACTTAACCAGTGTACAGATTGAAGAAAGTCACAGAGAAGATCTCACAAATGAGATAAAGATTTGACATGTCATCATGCTGCAGTCAGCTTTACAGTGAATAAATGTATACAGTGAGTAAGCGCAGTCGAGGTCACACTATGCCTAATATAGTATAAGTGTGAAATGAAGACAGTCTCGCAGCAGTTTTTGCTAATGCTTCTAATATAGCCATCGTTGGTTGTAAATGAACACAAACTGCAAACCTCTGCATGAGTCCTGTCTCTACCCTTACTATGCTGACTCCCATGTACGTCCTAAGTTAAAAAAGATAAGGGAAACATGTGTGAAGAATGTAAACACTTCTAGGAGTTGTTTTTGGTTTGAGGGTTTGTTCAGGGAAAGGACAACCTCACCACACCACGGCTCGTATTAGTCACAGTCATCGGAGAGGAGAGAAAGCAGACCTTTTTAGCCCAATGAGGGAAAAGGTCGTTGGGAATGCAGTTTGTCAGGTCAGGACGAGCCGGGCCTGTTGTAGCTTAAATCCATGTGACTGCCAGAAAGAAAATTAGGTAGAGAGAGGTGAAACTCAACTGGACTAATTTTTGGATTAAACATAAATACCAAGACACTGGCAGATCCTCATGTGTGTGCCATTAAGTATTTACATATTGTAGATTACTTTATTAGATGTTGATTTTTTTTTAATTTCAGTTTCTGTGTCAGTGCAGACCTCCACTGTAGTGCCAGAGTTGGGATTACTATGGTGGGTGTAGTGAGGACCACACATTCTATATGATAAAGAGTGGGGGCTGCACTTTAACATTTGAATTTTGGTACTTGTGCAGGTAGAGGTGATCTTTTAAAATGACATATGGAATGTTTTTTTAATTAATGAGAAAATTATTCACAACCATTTAGGGATTACTCCAGCTATATGGAGAATATGCCTTATAATATGTCCGAACACAGAGCCTACATTTCCCATAATGCAACTCAGCAGTGTCCAAGCCCACGAGTAATTTTTACAGATTTGACAAAGCTCCCAACAGAGCCACAGAGGACATTGTACACTTTTAGAGGGAGTGAAGTCCCCCTCATGCATACTGAAATTGAAACTTAAAATGAAAATTTATTCTAAGTGGATGAGGGAAACTGTCCCTCATACTCGTCTGAAGCTACTGTTGCTCTGTCAGTGTTTGTTCATGTAGGCTGCTCTTGCAGTTACTCCTAAAAGTGGGTAAACACCAATGACTGAATGACTAATGGTGTATTAATCCTGCAGTGATTGTGTTAAATGCTGATTAAACTGTTTTATTTGTCAATTGCTGATCACATCTGGTCAATGGGAAGACATTCATTAACAAATATATTTGAACAATCAAGAAAGACCTCAAACAAGCTCAGGGACATTGTGGTATTGTGACTGGAATTTGTCCTTGCCTAGATCACATAGACCGTAGATTATGAAATGTTTGGCTCACATCAAACTTAAAGAAATTGGATCAGCTTTTACACCATTTGCTTGAATCCCCAGCCTGGATTTGTCCTTACTACACATATTGGCAGAAAGAAAATGCAGCTATACCCATTTTGAACCATGTGAACTCAGTCAAATGGCTTTCCTAGCTTCCTAGTCTATAGTCTCTTTTGTCCTGTGAAGTCGCCTGAGAAGAATGAGTTGCTTGAGTTCATAAATGGAAATCCGTTTTACTTCTCGACTCAAGTGCTATCTAAGAGTACTATGGCAGTACTTTATTTTAAACATAGGGAATGTATTGAGTAGGTCAATTTTGAGACATTGCTACAGTTACTTTAAACAAGAGTAGCAGGATTGGACAGCTTCTAGATAGCATTGTTGTTATGTGGCTTTGCATTCCCTATCTTGCAAATACACTACAAATACATGTTAACTGAATGTTGAAAACATCCTCTTTATTACTGAAATCAACAGCTTTTCTGATAAAGTGATCCAATTTGTGAAATATACAGTGTAACTAATAGTAGTAACAATTTTAATACTTTAAAATTATAATCTTAAACAAAGCTAAGGATGATTCTGGTCATGTCTGGGACATGCGATTAAAATGGTCATGGTAATCTCTTAACATTCAGAACCACTGCTATAGCAGTAATTGGCAATTACTTCGCCTGTATGAGCTTCTGCCAGAAAGGACACAAATCAACTACATCCTCGTTATAAGGATGCTGGTGTGTCCATTACTTCTACCACCTGCTGTGTGTATATTATGAAAATATGTGTTTGTCAGAGAAAGAGTCAGTTAGTGATTAGAAATAGCACGACTCTTACTGAAAAAGTAGGAACAGAAGAACTGAAGAGAAATCCAAGCAGTATATCAGAGCAACTGGGCATGAGTTTTGGTGTTGTCACAAACAAGTCAGATCATTTAAGTCATGTTTGTTTGATTGCAGGGCATTTTTTGTTTGTGTGCTTTTTAGTAGAATGAACCAAACGAGAGCCTGAGACTAGTGTAACCTGCCTTTGAACCACAGTTCAAGGTATCACACACTTATTTTCAGACCTTAAGCAAACTCTATTTCAACATACTCATATATTACAGAGACTCCAATCCACAATATTTCAGTTTTTGCTTCACAACTATGTAAATATATTCTTTCTCTGTCCCCAGTCTCTCAGTGTTTGGCCAAAGTGGGTCAGATTCTAGGAAATTGTGCAACACTGAGAGTTTCCATGTGCAGTTTTTAGACCACATAGCAGAGCTTACATCTTTTCCTTGCCTTTTCCTCTCTTCCTTTCCCTGCTCCGTCCAGAGGTCATACAGAGGTCATAGTTGACAGGAGACATGGGTGGGTGATGTCAGCCCTCTCCTGAGGGTATCTGGGGGGGTCCTTGGGGGTCTTGTGAGGTTGGGTAGCAGCTCCAACCATGAAGAGGGGAAGCAGTGAGAGGGAGGGAACAATTCGCTGTTGTTCTACTTTGTTTGTTTTTTCACATGGCAGTGTAACAGGATGTCAACGGTTATGGCTAGTTAGCCAATAAGAGCTTGTGTGAGTGTGTGTGTGTGTGTGTGTGCATCTATAAGCTAATGAAACCATTTGGTACACCACAAGTTCGACAGATTTGAATTTAAATTTGTGATTTAGCAGTATTTTGTTTTTTTCTTGTCCTTGTTTTTGCAGCATAATCATCAAAAATATGATAAGTTGAGATTTGAATTTTATTCTGTGTGAATTTCCCAATTTTCAAGTTATTTTTTTTTCATGCATGCTGGGTTGTAGACTCGTTCGAAGGGTCGAAAAAAAGGGTATAATGTTCAACATCATGTGCGAAACACTTGTGCAAAGGTTGTGTGAGCTCTGCTAGCGTGTTGGGCGGTGCTTACTGGCCTCCCCAATGATGTACCCTTGTAAACAGCTCCCACTGCTTGCACAGCTGACGAGCCATTGCAGTGCATGTAGAGAGGGAGATGGAGAGAGCGACAGGGAGGAGGCAGACAGAGCGAGAGAGGGAGAGGAGAAGAGGGGAGTGACTGGACCAATACAACAGGAATTCTGTGAGAGCCTTAGGGGCAGGATACAAACTGCACAAAGGGCAAGCGAGTGCAGAGGAAACAAGCATAAAACTGATTATAAATGACAAATCCCGAGCTCTTGCAACCAAACACTGTTAGATGCTGTATCCTGAGGTTGGCAAAATGCAACAGCAATAGCTCCGACTCCAGTTCAGTTTGCTGTATGTAATTCTGCGCACATGTGTGACTATGTTTGTGTATGTGGCCTCCCTAAGTTCAGCAGACAGAGACAGGAAATTTTGCCTCTCCCCTCCTCTGTCCTCCCTCCATCCTCTGCCCTGTGCTCGCTGCCTGGTGCTGATTGGCTGGGGGGAACAGCGAGGGATGAGGTTTTGTGGTCTAATCTGCCAGCAGATCGCCACTGATGGGCCTCTGTAGAATGGCTTTAGTAAATTACTGTTCCAGGGAAGGGCAAATCCCTTCTATCAGATAGCAGCTCTCTCTTCATCTCTCTCTCCGTTCCAAGTCCCACGTTCTGTTTCTCTTCACTATATCAGTCAGGCTTTGATTTTATCTCTTTATCGCTACCTTGCTCTCCTTTTCTCTGTAGCTGTTGGTCTCTACTTCTCTGTCTCTTTCATTCCTTCTTTCTTTGCTATTTAGATACCTTTTTCGTTGTCATTTAGATACCTATTGTTGTGCACCTGTTTGTGTGTGTGCATTTCTCTGCCCCTGGAGTGAATGAGATGAGTTGGTGTGAGGAGGCTCTCTGTGGTTTTTGCTCTAAGGCTACTCATCGACATTAGGACATTGCAGTCTGTGTGTGAACAGTTTAATCTAACCTCTGATGTGTTTGTGCATGTTAACAAGATGGACCAGTTTTGAGGACGGCCATCTTGCATTGCCCAGTCTGAAACCACACAAGGAATAAAACTGTACATCCTGCCTCAGTATAGGGAGTGAATTATTTAAGAATGAAATAACCTGTACATACCAACAAAGAGGAAGTGTTTTTGCCACTCGGGGTCTGTGCGTGTTCATGCACCTGAGGTGGGGAACGTTGTCTGACATGGAAAGCTGGTGCTGGAGTGGAGCCACACTCCGAAAGACCTCCTGTACTTTGTTACAGCTACTTCCAACTACCTCCACAGTCACGTAAAACAACGTTGTTGCTTGCCGCTGATATATGGCAGCCAGGCATGTGTGATGTCACACAACACTGCTGTTGTTGCGATGATACTCCAGCGCGATGACTAACAGGTGGTGTATAGGAAGGAGTGGAGAGGCCACACGCTTGCTTTTCAGTTAAAGTGTGTTTTATTGCTGTGCTGTTGTGATGAGGTGTCTCGCCAAACAAGCTTTACAGTAACCCAACCCAGCAGAAATATTTGTTTGGTAAAGGTTGTTGTTGCTGTTGTAACGGTTTTGTAATGAGTGACGTTTACATGCACAGTCGTATCCTAGTTTTGAGTGCAGTTTTTGATCATGTTTGAGATAAAACGTTTACAAGGAACATGAAAAACCTGGTTATTCATGTCCCTGTATATAGATCATAACATGATACACTTGTAATTGTCTGAGGTGGAGCACTCTATGACATTGTACCCATTCAGGTTTTTCCATTCTGACTGAGTTACCTCAGCAGTTGAAGGTGAACCCTCTTTGGTTTCTGCTGCCTGGACACTGCTGGTGCATTTACTGCTATGCTGGATCACCGTTTAAATTTAAAATGAGATTACTTTCTTGATTGAGTGTTCTCCTGTTTTCTTTCTCGATCAATCTGTTAATCGTTTGGTCTGCAGAAATTTCCAATAATAGTAAGAAATTAGCAAATCCTGTTATTTGAGAAGCCGCAAATGGAACTTATAACACATAACCAGAAAACTCTCAAAACCTGATCACGCTGGAACTGGAATACTTGTGTATGTGTTATTTCGTAGGGAGTATTTCTCTTGTTTTATACAACTGTTCAACAAATCACCTGTAATTTGAGGTTGTTACCTGGATCACAGCACTCTGGGTCTGTTCGGTAATAATGCTGCCTGGTTAATGATAATGAGCAGACAGTAGGTCTAATTCAGAGTGGTGTACCAATACTGAATAGAATGACATTTGCGTTTGGTGAGCCCCACCCTTTTTTATTGAGTCTCTCCCCCTGCAGTTGGGAAAGGAAGCATCTGCCTGCCCCTCTGCCTCCCCACTGCTCACCACACATGCTCCGTCCCTCTCCCTCCACAGCCCACACTGATATCGTGCGGCTGTTAGCTATCCAGCTTGCGCCGATGTCGGATCCTCTAATCTCTCTAGCATAAAGGCCATGCAAAGGGAATTTATGTTAGCCTGCCACAGGAAGAAAAGGAGAAGCGGAGAATCGTTTCAGCAGGTTGACAGATAAGGCTCTTGTGCTTTCTGTGTGGTGCTTTTTAAGCCATGTTAAGCTGCTTAATTAGACATAATCTACAGACCCCAGACTGAGGCGGAACTAATGAAGTTAAAAGACTCAAATCCCATCCTACCATCACACTCTCCTCTACTCCACACCATCACTCGTGCCTCTTGGTTTCATCACTACACTCTCCTCCCTGCTGCCTATCACCACACTCTCCTCCTCGCAGCACAATCTGCCCTCTTCCTCCTTACCATCCCACTCTTTCCTTTTAACACCATCAATGTCTTCCGTCACATCCAGATGTTCTGCCTACATTACAACTTTAAAACCTTTAGTGCAAACAGCCAGAACTATATTATTATCAGCTAATAATAGCTGCAATTTTGATAAGACAATTTGCTAAATGATTGATTCTTTAGCGCAGTCTGATTTTTCTGCAGAACACAAGCATATTCTCAGAACAAGTGAAAGTGTAA
This sequence comes from Lepomis macrochirus, assembly GCA_024633595.2. NCBI lineage: Eukaryota > Metazoa > Chordata > Actinopteri > Centrarchiformes > Centrarchidae > Lepomis > Lepomis macrochirus. Next base: position 15,790,967 of record JALXJV020000009.1, read on the forward strand.
CATGTTAAACCCCAGAAGCGGACGTAATTATACGTCATCAGTATACTGTAGGTACGTTGGTATTACAAACATACAAAGCATGATTTGATAATATATGTGATTTTGATTTTATTGGACAGTAACACAGATAAATGCATAAAAAGATGCCAACACAGTGACAATATACATTTATTAGAATTGTTGAGGATAACACAAGAAAGTTACAAACTATTTCCATTGTGGTCCTTGTTGTAGTCTGATAAAGATGGCAAGGCAAGCCACGGATAACTAAAAGTACCTGAATCAACCATTACAAAATACGACCAAAAGACCTAATGCATTCCAATAAATAAATAAAATCAAAAAAACAAAACACAAATAAAAGCACTACAATAAAAATATTCCTTAAGACTGCATAAAAACTCAATCTAATTAGCATTTAACAACCACTCACCACATGCTCAATTAAAACAGCAATCTGACTTGCTTAACTTCTCAACTGGAAGTTTGTTTCATTCCGATGCTGCCGTGTACAAAAAGATATTTTGCCCAGAACAGCTCTTAAATCTAAAAGCTGCTATGTCAGTGGCACTGCCTCTAGTTGAGTAGCTATGAAAGTTCCTAAAGCTTAAACTAATCTTTAAAATATCTTGGCTCATTCGTATGCAAAATCTTTCGTGTTAATCTCAGTTTCAGTTGCCTCACCCTGTTTTCGACCGTCAGCCATTTTAAATCCTTAAGTTCAGAAGAGCCAAAGTGGGTCCTGTTGTTGAGGTTTAAGATCAGCCTGACTTTTTTTTGTTTATTTATTTTGTTGCTGAATTAAAGAATTGTCTTACATTTTCAAAGTTTCTTTTTTTTGTAAAATGAGGCTTATGTGCTAGAAATTTAATTTTTTTGGTTCACTTTTGTGATAACCCTTTCACCCATACTTTCTCCACTGAAAGAACTATCTAAATCCTAAATATTTAACACAAGTTCATTCATTCATTCATTTAACACAACTTCAATCTGGGTACCAACCACAGAAACACTGAGCTCTGGTGTCCTACTCAACCTTATTTTTGAACCAAATAAAAAGGATTCAGTTTTCAGTGTTCTCCATCAGCCATCTGCTGATGTTCTTTAACTTGTCACTTAAATGGCTCTCAATAGCTTTCTTATCCTTATGGGAGGCTGAATCGTCCACATAGAGAAAAAGTAGTGGTGGGCCGTTATCGGCGTTAACGGCTGCGTTAACGTGAAACTCTTATCGGGCGATAAAAAAAATATCGCCGTTAATCTATTCTCAAAGTTGGGTTGGGAGCTGGGTCTATACTACACAAGCTATGATGACTTTCACCTTGATATGTTAGCGCAGATGTATACCGAATTGCACTGTAGGGGGCGAGAACGAGTCTTCGAACCTGTGTGTTTGCCTACTATGAAATTACCACATCAAACGTGACGTGCTAACATGGATGCAGCTGTTGCTGCGTTCAATTTACCTCGGAGGTCGGAGCTGGGAATGACGTCACACCCGAGTTGACGGCGTTCCGGTTACAACCTCGCTCGGCCAGCTGTTTGTTTACAACTAGCCAGGTTAGTATTGATACGCCGGCTGATTAAAAACGCATTGTGCGGTATTTACTCACACTAACTGTAGCAACACGTCCACAGACAGCTGTTGGACAGCACTTTGTGTACTGAACATTTCTGAAGCCGCCCGGTGTTGTGCGAATTCTGCCTGCCTGCCGAGAATTGCATGCACCTCGCGGGTGCTAACGGTCATCTATGCTGAGAAAAGAGGTGGATGCAAATCTCGGCAGGGAGCCTACAAAATCTGATCTGCCGAATTATGCATCCACCTCTTTAGGTCCTTCTCAGACACTTTGCTGTGCTCATTGATCAAACAGCTTTATCACCATGTATGTACTGAATGTCAAGGAATGGTCCTTCTAGCATAGTGTATTAAAATATTAAAGACTCTAAACGTTCATAAAATATATACTTCAAATCAATTTATCACCATTGATGAACACAAAGAGAGATATTCCACAAAGAATTTTACAGCATTTAAAAGCATTATTTGGAGGTGCATGCAATTCTCGGCAGGCAGGCAAAACTCGGCACAACACCTGGTTTGCACCTTGTGCAATGTGGAATTAGTTTACTGTAGGAGTTCTTCCAGTCTCAAGTAGCCTAACACCTAAACGCAAAGCACATCACACGCTATACACAAGTACATCTTATTGAACATGATTTATTTTCATCACCAATTATCATAGTAGAACAGCTTTCTCAAGCAGTTTGTGATGCATTTTGGAAACAGGAGATGAGCCCCTGGTCTAATGCGCCACCTGGCTTGAAACCTGGCTTGAAACCCGTTCGCACACATATTTTAAATGCCTTCGGCAGAATTCAAATGAGCCATTTTAATCTAGATTAATCTAGATTAATTTTGAAATTAATCTAGATTAATCTAGATTTAAAAAATTAATCTATGCCCACCCCTAAGAAAAAGATTACAATTGCAAACAGATTTTATGTCATTTATATACAAAATAGAGAGCAAGGGGACCCAGCACACTACCCTGCGGCACACCACATATTATTTCTCTAGCTGCCGTTAATATCAACTCTTTGATGCCTCTCAGTCTGTTAAAACCTATGGCTTAGTTTAATTAGCAGTATCTGATGATCCACAGTGTCAAATGCATTCTGGATGTCTAACAATACCATGCCACAGAGTTTACCCAAGTTGATCTCTTTCCTTATATAGTCTGACAGAAATAATAAACATGTATCTGCTGAATAGGACACTCTGAAACCAGATTGCAATTCATAAAACAAATCAGAATTACTTATAGTTATTTATTTACTCATGTATTATTTTCTCCAAGACTTTTGATACAACTTCCAAAATCGAAGCTGGTCGATAATTGCCCTATTTTAACTTGCTCCCTTTTTTATATAGTGGAACAACCCTGGCAAGCTTCAGATCTTTTGGAACTCTACAAGACATAATTGAAAGATAAAAAATACGAGTAAGATATGGAGGCATGTATTCTGCAGTATCTTTGAAAAATCTGGCAGGTATTTCATCTAGACCAGTTGCTTTCAAACACTTGAGTTCATTCAATAACTTTAGGACCTTATCCTGTGTAACCATATAAAGGCCAAAAGAGTCTGCTACCACTCCAAGCTGAGAATAATACTTAAACATGACATCACCGTCATATAACCCAGGTTTTCGAGGCAGCTTAACAACTAAATTTCCAGCTACAGATGTAAAAAAGGTTTTAAATTTATCCACAACCTTTCATTGATCGGAGGAAAGCTCCCCATTGATGTTAAGGCAGATGTTATTTGTCTTTGTCTTGAGTATGTTACTGTATCCAGTTTGTTTCAAAGACTGCCAAAGTTTCTTTGGGTTACCATTATGTTCAGTTAATTTATCAAATCTCTTTTACTCGTTTTAATAATCTTTTGCACTTTATTTCTTAGCTTCTTATAATTATCCAAGTCATCCTGCTCTTTACTCTTCCTAAAAACGGAAAAGACTTTATTTCTCTTATTGCTTCTAAAATATCACCATTCATCCATGGCTCTGATCTCCGTTTTACTCTAATAGTTTTTATAGGAGCAACTTTGTCAACTGCCTTCAAGAACATGGACTCAACAAAATTATAAACACAACACTTTTGTTTTTGCCCCATTCATCATGAGCTGAACTCAAACCTATTGATTTTCTCATTGAAAGCTTGGCAAAAAAGGGAATATGCAAACTGTTTCTTTGATGCCAATGCGTTATATTCTGCACTCTGTTGGCTTCTTTTTATGTAACAGTTGGCCCTTCTTCGCTGTACCTTGGCAGTTGTGTGGATGAAAAAGCCTTGTTGATATCAGAGGAGAATGGGCAGACTGGTTCAACAAGACAACAACGACTCAATTAACCACTGGTTACAACCAAGGTATGCAGAAAACCATCTCTGAACACACAAACCGTAAAGCAGATGGGCTACAACAGCAGAAGACCACACTGGGTGCCACTCCTGTCAGCTAAGAAAAGGAAACTGAGGCTACAATTCACACTGGCTCACCGAAATTGGACAAGAGAAGATACGAAAAACTTTGCCTGGTGTGATAAGTCTCGATTTCAACCGCGATATTCAAATGGTAGGGTCAGTATTTGGCGTAAACAACATGAAAGCATGGCTCAATCCTGCCTTGGATCAATGGTTCAGGCTGGTGATGATGGTGTTATGGTGTGGGGGATATTTTGTTAGCACATTTTGGGCCCCTTAGTACCAATGGAGCATTGTTTAAACCTGACAGCCTACTCGGCTATTGTTGCTGACCATGTGCATCCCTTTATGACCACAGTGTACCCATCTTCTGATTACTTCCAGCAGGAGAATGCACCATGTCACAAAGCTCATATCATCTAAAACTGGTTTCTTGAACATGAGAATGAGTTCACTGTACTCCATTGTCCTCCACACTCACCAGATCTCAATGCAATAGAGCACCTTTAGGATGTGTTGGAACAGGAGATTCGCATCATGGTTGTGCAGCCCACAGACCTGCAGCAACTGCGTGATGTTATCGTGTTAATATGGACCAAAGTCTCTGAGGAATGTTTCAAACACCTTGTTGAAAGTATGCCCTGAAGAATAAAGGCAGTTCTGAAGCCAAAGGAGGGTCCAACCTAGTACTAGCAAGGTGTACCTAATAAAGTGGCCAGTGAATATATAAAATCAGTGATAAATACTACATGTTAAAGGCATTTTAGGAAAAATTGAACACCTCTTGCATCATCCACTGCTTGGAATCCAGTGTTGCTTGAGAAAGAATCATGCACATCTAAGCTTACAGTTTATGAAAGACAATGTAAAACAAAAACAGTATAATGAGAACTTTCTGGGGTCAGGCACTAATAGTTGCTATAATCAAAATTCAAAAGGGGAAGTGGTGAGTTATAACAAGTTACTTGGCAGAGTCGGCTGTCTTTTGTCACATTTCCATCTCTGCAGAAGTTCTGCTTCCACACTCTTCCCTGCCCTTCTTCTTAAGCCTAGCCTCTTCCTCTTTCAGAAAGAGAATAGGATGTGTTTCTCATGTCGGTAACACACTTCCCTTCACTAATCCCACCATGGAACAAATCTGTGCCCTGGCCATGTGTATGAATATTTTATCTTGTTGGTGCATGAGTGATTCCAACTTGTTGCCAGCTTACAATATGCTTTGGTCATACACCAGCTCTTGATGTGCCCCCACTGTAGTTGCTGTGGCATATTTACATATCTGTCCTATCTCTGTATCTTGCAGGACCAGCTTCTTTGTCATGTTTTTGAGATTTCCCTTTAGCTGAACAACAGTTATTTTTCCTTCAAAGAGGAGCAGCTGGAACGCTAACATGTAAACGCTCATCCTCTGTCCAAGAGGAGATTGCAGCTGACCATTGTTGGGTTTCATCATCGTCATGAATGCGTTGCCTCGCTGGTGATGGTCTGTCAGGGAATTTTCTTCACCCCATTATCTCTCTGCCTCTCCTTCATGCCCTCCTCTAGCCCTCCTTCCTGTCTCGTCTTTACGTGTAGCGGTTATGGCCTTTTGTACTGTCAAACTCATTCTCTTCACCATGTCTTGCTTGGGCTACTGCAAATTTACATTCATTTAAATGAGGCAAATGTAAACACTGACCAAACCTTTGCAATCAAAATTACTTTTGGTACTTATCAGCTGCAAAAACTTACCAGTTAACATTGTCTTATGCATATTTATTCTTCTCAGCCTTCTCAAATTCGACCTTTTCTGTCTTCCTGCTGCCTCTCCTCCTTATGTGAGAAACCTCTCTCGCCAATGCTGCCCAGTATCATGGTGCTGTTGAGTGCTGTTGAGGGCAGCTGAATTCTAGTCTTGCTTGATTAGCCAGTGTGTGATGCTGTAGGCAGCTTTGTTTTGTTGCTGAATGGGCTGTTCCACAGAGAGCACAGGAGACGACGACGAAGGAGGGGATGGAGAGGAGAAGGGTGGAGTAGAAAAGGAAAAGCAGGAGAATGCTGGCAAAAAAAAAGATAAAAGCCAAAGGGGGAGGATATAAAAGGAGAGGTGGGGAGTAGATAAATGAGACAGGAGAAAAGGCTGGAGCAGAAGGGGAAAGCAGAAATGAGGAGAGGACGGCGATGCAGAGGAGAAAAGAAAAAAGAAATGACCTCTCCTCCTGTGGAGAGGGAAGATAACTCTGAGTGTTTAGAAATGCTGAGGTGGACAGAAGCCATATCTTCCACCAACACAGCACCTGCTAGTCTGCCTGCCCCCTCCCATTCATTGACCGACTTTCTATTGTGGGTATTTGTGTGTGCCTATATGTGTGTCTTTCCTGCCTGTGGAAGTGTGTGTGTGTGTGTGTGTATTTTTTCAACCCATAAGACAGCAGCCTGAGATTTTGTGCTCGGAACACGTTAATACTCAGACACGACAAATCCCTGAATCCCTGCACTGCACCACTTTAATACATGCATGCTTTAATAGCTTTTCTTGTAAAATATGGAAGGATGTCTGTGCAGTAGTTTCTCCCTTAGTGTCTGCACATACATACAGTATCCAGTTGTACGCCAAATACAGCTTTCCTGTAAACCTGTGGGCCCAGGAGCACAGTTCTTTCTCAAGTGGAATTTATTGCTCCAACAGTCACACTGCAGGTCCGCTTGGTTGTGGGTGTGGTCGCTGATGAAGCAGAATAAGAAACAGTATTGACCATATTGTAGAGCTGAAAGATTTTAGAAAGACGGCTCTCTTGATTTTTCTGACCAATATTACAATTTTTAAAATGTCCTATGAATTAAACTTATTTGTGATCTACATAATTTTAGACTGTGCTGTAGCTGCTTTAGCTAACTTTAGCTTCATAACTGACAGGATGAGCTGCTTCACCACTTTGAATCCTGGTGAATGTTTAAGGTGAATTTAAGGTGTTCTTAAAAATGCAGATTCCGACAACTCTCTTTACCAGCTGTCTGTCATTTACACTCGGGAGCTACCGAGATACCTGCTAGCTACCTGCCTAAAACTGACATGAGGCATTTACCAGTGTCATTTATGAAGAAAAACACCTCCTATTCTGTTGGTTTTTTATGCATAGCAGAAAAAGGTTTGCTTCTAATTTTAAAAAAACAGAATTTCTTCTTCAACAAACAACTTACAACTTAAGGCCTTTGGTGTAAATAGTACATTACATTTTTGTTGTGTCACCAACTAACACAATTAACAATAATTAGCCATGGAAACTTGCCTGTGACAGTAGTCTGTGAAGTAGCTGGCTTAAACTTTGACTTGCTACAGCTTGTTAAGGCAACATTAATTATGTATGTTGTGATTAAAATTGCGTCTCTTGCTTTATGAAAATTGCACTATTTAAATTTTTGATTTCCATATGAAATCAATTAATTATTTAGCTTACCATATTGTCCTTTGTAGGTGCCTAGATGAAAGGTGACAGGCTTCAGGCCAGCTCCTCATACAGATACATGCATGCATAGACCCAGAACCCTCTTCATCCCCATCTGCACTGCTCTAAACACAAATCCTCACCTGCACTCCTGACCTAGCCCATACAGTCCTTTGTCTGCTTCCCGTCTGATGACTGGACTGTGTTTTTCTGGGCGTAGACAGATGAGAGAGCCCAGAAAATTTGGGTTATTTTTTCATTTAAGAATGAAAAGGAACGATTTTTATGCCGTCCAGGCCTTTCTTTCAGAAATGTTTTGTGTGTGAGTATGTGTGTAATTCTGCACGCCTGTGCCAGCGTGTATGTTATGTTTTGTGCAAGCAGACTGCGTTGAAGATGGAATAAAGCCCACTGTGAGTGTTGACAGTATTGGCTTGTTAGTGCTGATGGGGTGGATGAATGCTAAGTACTGGGGGCTGGAATGCAGGCAGATCTGCAGTATTTTCTTATACAGCATGTGTCTGAATTCTGCAAATCTCTCTTGATAAAGTCAAGGTTGTACACTAAAATGAAAATATGACAATGATAAGCCCCCTTGAGCTCATTCTTTACCATCTCCGAGCCTCACTTCCTCTTTCATTGCCTTTCTCCCACTTTCTCTTATTCCTCTGTCCAATACATGATTCCTTTTTTCTACCTCTTATTTTCCCTTTTCCTAGAAAACCCTTTTCTTCCTCTGTTGGTATCTCTATATGTTTCCACTCCTCCCCTTTAACAAATGGGTCTGTTTGATAGACGATTGGAAGAACACACACATTCATTCACTCTCACACACACGCGCGCTAAAGACTGAAAGAAAGAAGCCCCTTATCTCTCCTACCAGAGACACTTCTTCCATGTGCATGCATGCAAATGAATAATATATGATACAATCATGCACTCTCACACTCACTCCGACACACACACAAAACACTGATTGGTGGTGATGCTGACATGGGCAGTTGTATGGAGTGTGTTTGTGCTCTTTTTAACACAACTGCGTGTGTATGTGTGTGTGCTTTGCTCACTGCTTTTACTGTGGAGAGATGTAGAGTCCATGGGCATGGTGATGAATGGGAGTGTTGTCACTTGTCAGGTCCAGCTGCATTTGTGCTGTCTTTATGCTACATGTTCTCCTATTACACCATAAGCACCACATGTTTGGTGTCTGCACAGAGAGTGAGCGTGGGTGGGTTTTGTGTTAATGTGGCTCTAATGACAATGGCAATTATTATGTGAGAGGGTGTAAAGATGTTGATGCGCCATATGTGCTTGAACAAGGTGTTGACATGTAGGACATAAGTGATATTTAGAAGCCGTGCGTAGTGCTCACCATCATGCAAACGTATACCTGTGTGGATGTCTGATTACGCCAGACACACATCCCCTGCATCAGATAAAATAGCTGTGCTCATTTTCATTTGTGTGGATAATTATGTGAGCCTGTGTGTGTCTTTGGCTTGCAATCTGTAAGAGAGGGTGTCTCCTGTGCCAGCATCTAGATGTGTTAGTGTGTGAGCATTGGGCTCTGAGAAAATGCTGTCAAAGCAGCAGCTGAATAATTTGCTCCCAGACACATTCATGATACGGTAACGAGTGCGCATACATTTACCTTAGACTGTAGATTGGCTGTATGGTTTACAAAAAGTGTGTGATATTAGGAACCCCATAGTTGAGTTGGGGGTCTTTTTTCCTGCTTTTTTATACATGCATAGTGGTTCCACAGGGATTACCTTTAGAAGACCAGGAAAGTATATGCGCACTACACACACCCCACATTACACACATTGGAGAGTTGTGGAGAATTTATGCCTTCCTCTGTGCCTTATGCGGATGAATCAGGTTGTGATTTGTGTTCAGTGGGTGTGAAAGCAGGTAGTTCTGGGATGGGAAGTGGATGTACACCCTTATGGGAGTGTTATGGCCTTATTTTGAACAATTATGATAACAGGTGAAACTATTTGATAACTGTAAGCACATGCTGCACCCAGTTTCACTCTAGCATTCAAATCAGTTTTACATAGGCTATTTATTTATTCCCAAAAAGGAAACTTATAGGCTAAATGTAAATTTGAGTCTGTGCCTATGCAGTATGTCTATGTGATGTACGAGCTAATAAATGTTTTATCGAAGTGTGTTTTTAAAAATTGTGTATTCTGAAAACTCCTCCCACATCATCCTTTGTTTGCCCGTGTGAGTGTTTGTTTGTTTGGGTTTCTGTGTCCAACTGTTCAAGCTCTAAAAGCCTGCTGGTTGGGTTTGACTGATCACACAATTTTTGCTTTATAGGCCTCAGTTTGGACTAAACCCAGTCAAATTTAGGACTGCACCATCTTTGGCTTATTGCAGTGGTTCTCAACCCCCAGTTTGACAACCAGTGTCTTTATTGTATGTTTTCTGTGTCAGCAGTAAGGTGATGTGGTTAGAGCTGTTGCGTTCTTCGCCTGAGGAAAAATATATAGTTGTTTAGAACACCACTGACTACATTTTCTATGGAAGTTTATATGTGGCCAATGTTATAGGAAACTGTGTTGCGGTAATGTGTCCTGGTTTCTAGGAGAGCCAATGAGATTATATCATGAGTGTGCATAAATTGTTGGGTTTATGGTCTGGGAAGAAGTGTCTTGGGACAGAGCTGGGTATATTTTAAATGTTGCTGTGTAGAGTTGAAGTCCAGTTCAGTGAAACTCCTCATCAATGTAGAATCCACACCGTATCGAGGTAGGATTACAGAGTGAGTATGCCAGCAACTTTCTGGAAGGCAAACACTTTCTGTCTTGCTGTGATGGAGATGTAAGTGAGTAGTGTAGAACTTGGAAATGTAGGAGTTTTGTGAAACCAAAGCAGGCAGAGCCATCTATATGTGGCAAACTGGAAGCATCCACTCCTTTGATGTTGGGTGGTGCAGACTTTTCTGCTACTTGGTCATAGGGCACATGATGTATAGAAAATCTTCTGTGCTACAGCCGACAGTCTAAACTGCCTTTGGAAGTCAGGTGGACTTAATTGTTCATTTTTATATGATTCTTTTCACTGCAGCTTTACCTTCTTGATGATAAGCAAAGATACTGAAAACCTGTCATATAGGACTGAAGAGGAGTCACCCAATAAATCCCAAGATTTTGTGTTTACTTTATTCAACATCTTGTTAATGCCCTTGGCTTTAAATACAATGGTCTCAGTGTAGGAGGTGGAGGATGGCTTGACACATGTGGAGCAAGGTAATTTGCAATGTTGTATATGGATTTCATCCTTTGTTAGAATGTAGTCTGTGTGAAGGCTCCATGCCTACCTGACACGTTACAATGCAGGTCATTTGTAATTTTACTCCATCAACTCCGTGCCTTGTTCATTTTCATACTCTGGTGAGAGACGGAAGTCAAACTGAACTAACTTGTTCCACTGTTTATTTTGCGAAGCATTTAGCAACACAGGTGATAATAACAAAATTACAGCAAGGCTTTATGTTATTGTTGGACACACAGCCACGCTCTCACCTCCCTGTGCTTCTTCGGTGATCTAAATGGGAATCTGACTGAAGGTAAACATGTCATTGTGTAGAGCAGCCCCAGCAAACAGACAGCCTGACAGGCCAGTTAATGGGGAGATGAAGGGATAGGGTTTAATAGGCAGCGGAGAAAGAATAGTAGATTTATTTTAACAGGGCAATATTTACCAGTCTGGACAATGTCAGATTGTGTCTAAATTGGCCTCACTGTTCCTCACCGTGTCATTTGTCTTTAAATTTTTCCTATTTAATTCTGCTTATTCATAATCATACGCCCCTGATTGTGCCAAGAGTTTGATTTAGCTTCCATCATAGGTTGTTTCTACTGGGGCGAGAGCCTCACTTGAAAACCTAAACATCAGAGTGGATTGTGGGATGGTAGCCAGGAGCAGTCTGCTGCTTCTGCCATGCGCCTCAGTATTGAAAGGATTTGAAAAGGTTATTGGCTAGGAAGTGATATGAATATTGTTTTAATCAGTGTTATTTAATTTAATTGAAAAGTTAGAGACATTTCTGGTTGCTGTTTAGACTATTCTAGTAAAGTGTCAAAAGGCTGTAGTAGCAGGTTTCTGTGTGTGACTGAGCTCGCTACTTTCCCTTTCTTTCACTTCTAAGGGCCTTCTAAAGCTTTCTCTTCCTCTCTCCCCCTTTCTGCGGCCATGGCAGCAAGTCTCCAGAGAGCAATAGGAACAAGGCTTTATCTGGCTTAATTCGTTTATTCCTTTCTTTCCGGCCTTTTATCCCCCCCCCCCTTCCCAGTAGATTTCATCATGTTTGGATGTTTGGTTGTGCCCCCTTGCTATGTAGGTTTGGCTTTATGAATGAGTCCTCTCAAGGGCATTTGGTCACTGTGCCTGTCGAGGCTTTGCACACGCAGCTCATACTTCCTTTATCTCTTGATGTTAAAGAAAATACAAAAAACTGAAACTTGTTGACTGGCTCACACCTCGTTCCCTCCCTCCTCCACTCTCTCTCCCGCTCAAATGCCCATGGAGACAGGGGAGAAAAAAAACGGAGCAAAGTGAGCCGGAGAGATTGTAAGGGAGAAAGAGAGAGATAAAGACAAAACACCTGATGTGTGTTGAGGGGATGCTGGCAAAAGAATCCCTCTTTACTGTCACACGACAATCACGGTAATGACCTTAGCCTGCGCTCATCATTAGACAGACCTGCATCTTCAGGGGGACAGGTGGTTTGTGTGAGACAGTGTGTGTCTGTGGGAGTGGCCCCCTCCCTTTGTCTGAGATCAAGGATTAGAAAGGCTTAAAGATGGTACGCCTAGCTGGGTGTGCGCATTTGCGTGTCTTTGTGAGGTTAGCGTTATCTAAAATGACGTCAGCACTTAAAGAGACTGGTGCTGCATTTTAAACTCTCAAGTACAGAGGCTGCAGTAATTTTGGCACAGTGTTGTGAATAGGAAGTTTTAGAAACTGTTATTTAGTCTCATTTCTGTCTGTCATGATAGTCTCACATCTTTTGAAACAGGATTGTTTTTGTCCATATTTTTGTTGAAAAATACCATTTTTTTTAGCATTTATGAGCAATGAATAAATACTAAGACAATTAATACACACTATTAATGTACTTTTGCATAGAAAAGGACAGTTTTAAGTGTTTAGGAAGGTAATTGTCAACAGTTGTATCTTCCTCTGTGAAGCATCTGTTAGTAGTGTATAACAAGTCAATGAATGGTTGATAACACAGTACGTCGGTCATCCATTTAATGATGAAGGCATGTTGAGTTTAACCTTGAAGGTAGTAATTTGAAAATGTAAAACTTATAAAGAACACTCAAGGTCGACTTACTAGATTTCATACAGGGCGTTCAGGTTGTCATGGAGTGTAGTATATGATATATAGCATATGTCATCATATTAGTTTTATATTACATTTGTGATACAATGCTGTTCTTCAGCATCAATTTATACACCAGTTGCTTTCTCTGATAAACCAGGCATTTTTCAACCTGGACCCTATTTTGCCATGATTTTGTGTCTATGTGACTAAATGGGACAAGTTGTTTTTTTTTAAATTGTCACAGTATTGAGCGAGAGCGCCGCAGTCGGCAGCAGTGAAACAGGGCTGCCCCATAATCCTTGTGTGCAATTGCTCCCAGTCAAAGGACGTCCACCAAAGTGCTTGTTTTTGCAACTGACGGGCTCAGATTGTTTTTGTAAGTGACTGACAACATCGGGGAAAGGATCCCTACAGAGTTGTTTAGCCAGCTATATATATTGTTGCTATATTGTTCTTGTCAAAGCCTCCAGACTCCATTGAAGAAAGTAGTCATTTAATAATAAGTAAGTAATTAACCAGCACTTTAGCGAATGTACTTTGGTGGGGCAAAGTTGCCCACAAGGATTACATTGCAGACCTGTCTTGCTGCTGCGGCTGACTGCAGTGCGCTCCGTCAATAATGGACCAATTTCAAAAACTGTGAAATAGACACATAAACATTGTTAAATAAGGTCCAGGTTTAAAAACACCAAAGTTACCTTTTAACACTTAAAAATGTCCCTAAATCTAAATAGTGTATTATTAATCATTTATTAATTGTTTATACGCTTTTTATGACTTTAAAGTTTAGTTTAAAACATTTTTTTCTTAAAGGGAAAGGGTATTTGAGCAAAAAGCAGCATGAATGACTGAAAGATTGCACACTGTCCCATCCCAGTGTAGGGATCCTTGTTTTTCTTCCCTCTGGCCTATGATGTCAGAGAGAATTTGGAACCGTATCAGCTAACTTGATTGGCTAGTGGGCTCATACGAGAACCCTGGGATATGAGGTAGTGAGGAGCAACAGTGCCAATCGGAGGGGAAAGAAGGATGGGTGGAGAGAGGAAGGGAATATTATGTGTGTGTGTGTATGTGTTTATGGAGTGGGAGGTGGGGGGTAATGCTTGGATTAAAGCCAGGAGAACTGCTTTAAAACCCAACCTGGTTTCTTTCCTGTTTCAGCAGAGAGAATAGTCTAATTCTCACCCCATGCCTTTTCCTGAGACATTTTCTTCCTCCAGGCCTGGAGAGGGAACAGGGCAGGCACGGCATAGAAACTAGTTTGAAGAGAATAAATAGTATAGTACACATGCAACTTCTAGATATGAGGAGGAGGATGAGGTCAACAGAGTTCAAGATTGATTTTTGTTTTCTATATGTCTGCATCTGTGTTTGTGGTATGCCCTTATATTTATCACATGTTAACAATTTTACTGCAGTGCACAGTGTAGCTTCAGATTTCTTTTCTACTCTGCAGCCTCTCTGTCTCTAATCTGCCCCACAGTCTGTCTTAACATATCCAGACTTCTAGTCCAGGCTACTGTTGTGACTGCTGGTGGCCTCCAGCTGCCACTCTCAAAACAGGCAAAGGTTTATGGGAGGGGACAGACTCTCTCTAGCCCAGAATGAAATAACTGTTGACTTAAGGCTGGACGGACTGACCATAAAGCATGTATGTGTAACTGTCAGCTAGTTCTATCTTAGGCCTTTATATAGAATTAATATGGTAAAATTGCATTGTTCAGAATCATATTGCATATATGAGAAATATGCAATATTCAATGAATAGTTTGATGAGTTGGATTTCTATTTCCCATAACACCAAAAGTACAAGCGCAATTATTTTAGTACAAATGTGAGAACGAGTGTACTCCCAGTACTCCAGTTATTACAGATTTACCATGTATATATGAGAATTTTAAACAAGATAGAGTTTAGTGGTTTACGTCCACAAGGACACACAAAATGTCCTGCACCCTGCAAAGTTTTTATCTCACTGTGGTAAAAGCTGACTCTTACCCTGAAAGGCTGCATTCCTCTGACTGTGATGTAGACGGAACCAACTGGGCAGTGGACACCACTAAGTGAGCCTCGGCAGGCAGAGCTCGGCCTTGGGCTCTAATACTGCTGCAGCTGCAGGCTGATCAGTGCGGAGTAGCAAAGTTTTGAGCTGTAATGGCGCTCCAGTGGCTGTCTGGAGACTGATTTAAAATGGATGACCAAGCACAACCTCTGGACAAGCTGCCCCAGAGCCTGTCAGCTTCCTCCACTCACACTGCAGAAGGAGCTCAGAGGTGACACTCCCACATGCACTGCTTTAAGAGTGCTAAAAGGTGATGTGTTAACGTATGCATACTCTGTTAGAGCTTACAAGCAATATTAAACTGCGGGAGATATACTGTATTCCAGCCTACTCACCACTTTCCCCATCTTATTCGTTCATCTCTGCACCTGAATCTGGTTCATTTTTTTGTCATGGATGAGACAAAGGGGAGGCTATTTTACTTAGGGGTGATTAAAGCATGGAAATGGTTTATTTGTTTGGCTTTCTGTTTCCCCTGCATGAATTGCACTTTGGTGGAGCTTGCAGGAGGGCAGAAAGACAGAGAAGCTCTTGGAAAGAATGAAAGTGATAGAGGAAGAGGGGAAGGGAGGGGAGGAACCTTAGGAGGGAAAAGGCCTCTGTAGCCATCTGCCTTTGTGCCAACAGTTGGTTACTGTGGCAACCAGTAAAAAGTCATTATCTTTAATTTACACTGTGGCAGGTTCAGGTGTTTTCAATTGTATCATTAGCTTTTTTTCCCTCTGCAGTGACTCACCCATCTTTGGCAGCGGTCCTCCGCCTCATTCCGGGGCTCTTCATTCTTTTTTTTGCCCCTGTCATCCTGTGCTTTTCTTTTAGATGCCTCGCTGGGTGATTTAGGATATGTGTGTGTGTATCTCAAGCACTTACCTCTCTTCTTAAGGTTATCCTGTTCCTAGGGCATGCATGATGCAATTGTGCTTTTAGATGGTGAGGCGCATTGATGGGTGGCACGATGACAGATGGAGCAAAAACCGATGGGCGAACAATTTCAATAGGGAAAATGACAGGAACATCAAAATTGAATGGCAGCGGAGACGTTAGGGAAGGTGGAGGGCAAAGAAGTAGAGAAAGTGGTTGTCTATCCCTTTTTTAACAGGGGCTTATTTCTTTCATGTCGAGTCTCGTCAGGGCGGCAGCAGTGAGAAGTGCAGATGAGCGATCGTAAAGTAGCCCTGTCTGTGTACCATTAGCCAACCACAAGTGCTAAGCACTTACCAGAAGCTGCTTGTGTTAACCTCCTCCTCTCCTCCCCCAACACTAACTCTGTCTCTTTCTCCCCTTATTACCTCACTGTGCTGGAAACCTTTTTCTTGTTCGCTCATAATATTTTTCATAGCCTCATTTATGATTTCAAGCACTTGCCTCCCCTTGCAAATATATCTACGTCCAACAAACTTTCGTGCTTTCATTTGACTCATTTCATCTCTCTCTTTTTTATAGAGTGGGACTCCCAAGTTCTTAACAGGTTGCATTTGCTGATGGAAAAATAATTTATTTTTCTTTGAGCCACTCAAAATAAAAATAAGAAATACAATTTTTCTCCAGTGCACACACAAAACAAAAGCCTTCAAAAGCCATTTGTAGTTTTCAAATCCATTTTATTATTATTCATTATTTACAAGCTGTTTCTCTGCACCATTACTAGCTCAGTCTATCCGTTTGTGGGTACACAAAGTGTCCAATTAAATGAAAAAGTAATTACACAAACAATGCCTGTATTGGGATGTTTTGTGTACCTTTGTTTAACTATTGTTTGGATCGTTGTTGTGCCTTTTTAATATCGCAGAGTCTGTCAAAACAAGTTGGCAGTGCAGTTTCCAGGCATACCTTTTATTACTGCTGGCTACTTTATTAGCCATCTACAGAGCAGGGAAGGATTGACTGGAGATGCAAGTGGAAGTGGCACCTATTGACTAGTTTGTCTCATTGCGCTGCTGGCAGGGTGCGATGATGCTATAAGGAAGTTGCTGCTCGGGCCATCCCATTAGCACCTGGGCTCCACACATGAGAACATGACAAGAACAGACCACATACAGCGTTGCATTCATGCACCGTAGCTGCTGGCATACAGCATTTTCACAGCCAACACTAGTTTCTGGGCTTACACTTACCAGCATTCTGTAGAAATTCGTTTTATATTATCTTCCATTTCCCTCTTGGCCCATCCTTGTTCCTTCTTTTCTGTCATTTTCAAATTTAATTGGTCTCAAGAATCAGCCGCGCCTGAACATTTCTCTTGGCAGAAAAGAGGTGGGGAGAAAAAAAAACACTTTTTAAAACCGTTTATTCAAACTGTTGCTATTTAAGCAGAGCAGGCAAGTTTGAGGGTATGTGTATGTATGAGATGAGAACGTGCCATATCTACATTGCAGCATATGGTGTAGGTGTTGGGTGGCTGTTTGTGTGTGTGTGTGTGATGACCATCTGTCACCCAGTAACAGTTTGGGTGATCTCCGGTTGATGTAAGATCTTCCCGTAGGGATCATAAGACCTGATTATATACAAAGCCTGAAAATTTTAATGGATGGAAAGGCAATGTTATCCTTATATTCTGAGTGCTGCTCAGAAGACACTATTGTGTTGCTTTGACTTCAGAGTGAATATTTAAATGTTAAAGTCTAGTAGCTTGGGAGTTTCAGCAGGCACTGCACTTTATTAACGGCTCCCTCTTTGATATGTAATGCCAAGGATAAAGGCTCAGTGTGCATTATCATAATTTTATTTATTTTGGGAGTGTAGTGAGTTAAAAGGGAACTTTTCTAGCTACTGGGGTACCACCACATGTAAATGAATGCAAATGAAGTTTGGCATTTTGGAAGTCAAGTCTGCCAGCTGCAGCCATTTTGGACTGGCCACTCTCCCCTATCCCTCCACTACGCGTCTAAAGCAGGAAAACAGAGCCGCTAAAAGCACAGGTGAACTCAGCCCATATGCTGCTCGATAGACACTTTCTGTCATAGTAAGGCAAAACAATGGAAGCCGTGTGGCTGCAGTCAAGTAATTGTTGCAATCAAGTCTGCGCCGTGAGTTAAATCTGGCCATCACAATCTTCGCAGCAGTAGATAAAGTGATAAAAATTTAACTCTGGTGGCAGCAGCATCCCTCTGCAAGTGTGCACAGCTTTCCCGTCTCAGTCACCATCTGGAAAACACACCCAGCATATCTATTAAGCACCCACTCTAACTAAGGATGAGTGCTCCACTGAAAATGGGTTAATAATGACAATTAAATTGAAGGTAATGTCAGCAGTTGATCTGTCGCTCAGAAATCATAGTATTATATGTCAATAGCTTTCTCTGCCTGGGAGTGGAATTATGCTTTTGAATAAGTGGGAGTCACTGAGTCGAGTTATTGAAAATCTAAGAAATGTAGAATCAAATTATTTGTTTTATAAAGATGATCTCTTACTACTTGAAGGCTTCCCACCCAGAGGTCAGAGTACATAGCCATCTATGGTAGTTATTAAGGAAATAAAGAGTAGAACGTTCTGTTCAGCAACTGTTCAGCTGTGCTATTCCTCCAGCAGTCTGAGAACTCCTTTTCTGGTTTATGGACTCTTTTATTGAGGAAATATCTTATGCACTGTTTGATTTTATTTGTAAACAGAGAGGATGTGACATGAACGTGTATTTTAACACAGATGTATATGAGACATATTTTGTTTTTGTTTTGTGTGTGGCATAGGTATGAAAATATTCCTCAAATGACATCCAGCCCTCTGTATTGAATGATGAAGGACGTTCCCAGTTCTGAAACGAGGGAGAGAGAGAACACACACACACACACACACACACACACAATTGCTGTCAAACAAATTACACCAGCAGTTAGAGTTGGAGGCTCATTCAGGTGGAAGATTAACAGCAAGGTTTGAATCCCCCTTCCTCTAAGAGAAGAGTGAAATTCTGTCATACCTAAGCACAAAACTGGTGTGTGTCCGTGGGTTAAGTATGCAAGCATGTCCCCCTCTCGTGCTGTGTAATGGACATATCTGCGTACGATCTATATCTGTCTGTGTTGCAGCTGTTTGTTTGTGCAGTTGTATCGAGTTTGGCTGGGAGGACAGGACAACTTTATTCGATGTCTGAATGTGTGTATGCAGTTGTGCTGATGCTGACAAGCCTTCTAGCAGGAGAGCAGGGATCAGATGTATGCTAATATTACCAGCAGACAGTCTGCCAGTCTGACAGGGGCTCGGCTGCGAGGTTAGGTACAACTGCAGGAGAAGAAAGAGCTGAGAGGGAGAGAGAGAGCAAGATGGAGCGCAGCAGAGACGGATGCTAAGACAGAGGAATATAGAGACGGGGAATATAGGGAGAATTAGACAAGGGCCGGGAGCATTGAAATAAATGAGGAGTAAGGTGGTTCATGCCTTGCAGAGGGAATTAAGGGAGGGAGAGTAGAGACCCACAAAGGAAAAGGCTTGTCTCTCTTTCTGACCGTGCATGCAAAGCAACAGTTGCTGTTGTTTATGTTGTGTAGACTGTTGAACAGGGAATTTCTGGAGCAGATGTTTCCACGTACCAAAGTGCATGTTGAAAGTGCACAGCTTTCATTGTTTGTTCCCCTTAATCCCAGACAGTCAAACTGCATTTTGCTGCATTGTGGGTGGCAATTTTCAATATTGACTGTTCTATTTTGTTAATTGCTAAGTTTATGAACTGTACAACTCAATAGATAAATAACCAACAAAATTCCCCAAGCCCAAGATGACAACTCCAAATTGCTTGTTTTGTCTGACCAACAGTCCAAAACCCAAGAAATTCAATTTACAATTATATAAAACGGAGAGACGCAGAAAAGCCTCACATTTGAGAAGCACAAATGTTCGGCGCTTATGCTTGATTAATGAGTTAAAGGATTTACCAACATGTTTTCAGTTGTTAATTTTGTATTGTTCGAACAATAAATCAACCAATAATTCCAGCTCTGTCAGCGTCATTGAGAAATTGACTAATGTCTCGGGTGAACGTGAACAAATGAAGCACATTATAGAATGAAGTTTAGTGACTAAAATCAAAGATAACTTCAATGCAGAGGACTGGTGTTGCAGTTAGCTAGGCTCTGGCTGCAGAAACACTGTAGCATCTCACTTTCACTTGCATATTATCAGCTTGTAGAGAAATAACCTTATCATTGAAGAATGCTTGTGCGTGTATTTGTGAGTGTGTGTGTGTGTGTGTGTGTTTGTAAGAGCGGATTTATGCAGTGGTAGTTCAAATTCATAGCTGTCATTGTCCACGTTTCCACCACATTATATTTAGCTGTGCTATCAGTGAGGCCTTCTGGTGCAGTTGAAGAGGTTAAACCACAGTGACACACTCCTTCTTTGCCCTTCTCGCTCTCTCCTTCCACTCTCTAAATAGGCTGTCCACTCTTTCAATATCCTTTCTTTATCTGACTTAAACCTTGCTCTTTCCACTGTCTCTGCTCCTTGAACTGTTCAGTTATAGTCTTGAATTTCAGATTACACTGTGAATAGGTTCTTCTCTCTCTTCTGTCGTAGTCCTAATATCCTGCATTCTCAATTGTTGACTGATTGTTTGTTTACAGTCTCTGTCCCTATTATTCTTTTTTTCTGCTCTTATCCTGTATCCTTCCTCCCTCTGTCTGTCCACCTCTTTCCTAACGGGGTCTATCAGTAACTGGCCTTCTATCTCTTCAGTGCCAGGCAAAGCGAGGAAGTGGAAGGGAACTCATAGCTGAGAGCCTGGTTAGAAGTATCGGAGCCTTTCTAAATGGAAGTTGCAGTTTAGGTTGCTAAAGACTAAGAACCTACGACATAACAGACGGTTGTGGAATAAATAAAAAATACTTTATGTAAAATGACGCAGTATTAGAAGACATTGATTTGCCAATCATTTATGTCATGCACATATGTGTGTTTCTATGTCAGTATGTCTTTATGGACATTTGAGCAAGCAAGTGTGCAGTATGAAAAAGCAGAAGTTGGGGGATTAGTTGGCGCTTGACTTTTTTTTTTTTTATCACCATGCCATCGGATCATACTAACGCACAGACAGCACCACTTGTGATCCTGCAAATGGAAAGATGCAAACAGCCATAGCTAATCCAGTGTCCGTAATCCCAGTCACAACTGACCAGCTCAACTGGATCAGGACCTGGATATGTAATGGCCGTGTGGGTGCAGCATTAACATTTCTGTGTGTTTTGTGTGAATAAATGTGTTACTGTTGAATTTGCTTGTGTGGTTTAGTGGGTGTATTTTGTGTGCCTGGCCTCATGCAAATCCATTTGCTATGGTGCGATTGCAGTGTTTATGTTTTCTGTTGGTGTTTGCCCGGACACTCTAACTGGAGATGGAAAGAGTGAAGAAATATGTATTTCCTGGTGAGTGAAAGATGGATATGTCACATTTGTGAAAGAGACATATGACTTTTATTTTAGTGGATACACTGAACACACTTGCACCACAGGGCACTTTGTGTAAAGTGCGGTGTGTAGATGCTGATTTTAACATATTTATATATTCTTCAAGTAATTGTTGAACACACATGCCTCTGTGTGCATTGGTGGTTATGTGTTGCATATTTACAACATGTTGTTCTGGACCTGTCTACATCAGCATTTATATTATATTCATCAACCCCCTTTATTCTGTACAGTGAGCTGTATGTTTATACCCTTTAGTAGTGATAGAGCACAGCCTGAGCAGGACGTTGTGTCAATGTAAGGTCCCACCCATACCCCCATCCCCTGCCCACGATGCTGTTTCTGACTAATGGACAACAAGTCCACAGAGAGGGGGAGAAGAGGGGAGGAAGAGTGTGGCAGAGAGCGAGAGGAGAAAGAGAAGAGTTAGAATGAAAAACATCTTGACGGATGGAGATGGGAAATCTATATGATGAGGATAATGGTGTGGGTGAAAGCACGAGACAGAAAAATAATAAGGGAAAGGAGCGCTGAAGTACTGTACAATTGATTGCAGAGTTATATCATGCATAAGATTTGAAAAGGAGAGGGACTGAAGCACAGGAAGGGTCAGCCATCCTTGTATCTTGAAGAATAAGGGAGAGAAAGAGCTTTTCCCTGCTGCCTCTCTGTCATCATCATCACCATCACACTGCTTCATGACTATATCATGACCTTTGTTTCTGTCAACTCCCAGCCTTCCTGAGTGTATAATACTGTACAACCAGAGGGCTTGCTGGGAAAACCTGCAAGCAGGCTTCCTTGTTTATCCCCATTTAAATGTTTTACATATGAACTGCAGAGCACTCAGTGAGAAATATCTGCTTTCTGTTTTTTTTTTGTTTAGTTGTAAGGAATAATTTGAAGATCTCTTAGATATCTCTAAGCACCCCCACACATATTGGAATTATATTAGACCCTCATTTCTATTAAATTAGAAAAATCTATCCTTTCTGTCAGCATTCAATAGTCATATCACACATTAAAAACTTAACATTTCTGCTTTATGTGCCATTTCCACACAGCATTTTGAAGTTCCCTCACAACCCCTTATCTCTACTTGGATTTTCCTCCGATCTGGCCTACGTGCATGGTTATCTCATTCTGTCCATGTGCACTCTTTATTTAGGCTAACATGTCAAAGTGATAAGGATATCAAAACAGGCCTGGCAGAAAATGACTTCAAACTCCTGTGCAATTCTCCCTGGCTAACTCTTCTTTTTTGCTCTTTAAAGAAAGGAATGCAGCCACCCTGTAAAGGCTACACCTCTCCTCATGAGCAGTAAACACCGTCTCTTCTCTGCTGCCCTTCGTAGCGCGTGTTATGATGAACTTCACGCCCTGCCGCCCTAGCGTTAGCTTCAGGCTGAACTCAGAGACCCTACAGATGCATCCTATCTTCCTCGCCTTCCCTTGTCCTTGAGACAGTCAATGACCTAGAAAGATTTGGTTCAGTCAAGGCAAGTCTGCTGTCTTATGTGTGTTTTGACTGTTTTAAACCAATAGATTGGTAAATGCTTATAAGAGAAAGGAAGGAGAAAAAGCAACAGGGAAATGGAGATATGGTATTTGGGTATGTCCTGCCTGTAGTACTGTTTGTGATTAGGCAGCAGTAGTGTGATGTGACGGGTCAGACCCTGACCCTTAACTCATCCAGGCCTCACCACGCCCTGCCCCTCTTCCCTGAGGGGATTCCAATGTGCGGCTCACATGACCCAGGCCACTGACCTCTCTCCCTGCTCCCTCCTATCCATTCTTCTCTATACCCCCATTCTCTCCATGTGCACTAACTTCCCACCCTCCCCCAGTGCCTTCCACTACTTCCTGCATCTCTTCCACCTCATGCTCTCTCTGCCTCTCCTTTTCTGCTTACCCTCATGTTTCTGGGTTCGAGGCAGATGCAACACTCTAATGTATTTCTGCCTCAGCCCCAGGCCTCAAGACAGTGGTATTTGGCTGGACATGCTCACCAGACACCAGGCCTCAGGGTGAACTGGGAGCCTGACTGCCTGACTGCTCTACAACTGGACTGCTGCACTAAGGCTAGCTGAGCTCAGGCAGTGGTGTCTTTATGGGTCTACTGAAAGAGGAAATGTATTCCCTAAATGACTAATCTATTGTGTATGAAATGCTGCACTTGCTGCCAGTAGGCAGACTGTTGAATCAAGCTGAATTGTGCAGTTGTAATGTCATATATATTCTATGTTTCTGTCAGTTTGGCTTGGGCACGGCAGTCAGTCTCCAGAGGCATTGTATTTTCTTCCATTATAAGCTGCTGCAATGTTCTAAACCATCCTCACACCACTTAAAATTGAATTTGGAGTTGTCTGTATGCTTCTTGCACTGACAATGTCGCTGGGACAGACCAGAAAAAAAAAGAAACAAAGACTGCATTTGCTGTCGTTTGTTTGCCATTCCTTTTGAGGTTTTTGCAGAAAGGCCACAGCTCTTAGTCACACGCACATTCGTAACCTGCACTCTACTGCAGAGAGTGTGTTAGGTGACTGTCACAAAAAGTGTATGAACTTGTAGATTCACATACACAGCGCACACATGTGAACATTCTTAGAATAAGATAGGTGGGGTCAGGGAAGCAGATGTTAGCAGAGCATCTGTGAGAGTGTTGAGCCTGGCTAGCCTCCAGGATCCATCATGACTTTAGGAGTGCTTGACTTCATTTAATCCAGACACTCTTCACAACTGGTCACAAACACGACCTGTTTCGCAAGGCTGTTATATAGTATGTGTGTGTGTTTACACAGGCATGTGTGCATTTTTGCTTGTAAGCTCATTTAGGTCATTTCTGCTAATGTGGGTCTGCACCAAGGCTTCCATACTTATCTGCATCTAACACTCTCTGTCAGCTCTGTAGGCAGCTACTTCAAGCATGTCACAACTGTTTCACTCAGTGCAGAGATGCAGCAACCTTTTGGAATTGCAGAGCACACACCTACCTGGTATCCCCTTTGTTTGACCTCCAAAAGGAAATTTATACAATTTGTGATAAAATAAATTTTATCTGCCCCGCATAATTGTAATAGCACTAAATAAAAATTATAGCATTTTTTAAGGATCTGTTGATTAATTGGCCTCACTATATTTCAGAGGTATTTATTGGACTTCTTATTGAATGGATTGAAGTAACGTTACATATTTATTTCCATGAACCTGGTTAGTGAGTAGCACAAGAGGGGATCCTGTAAATACAGCACAGAAAAAACATAATTAGCAGGGTGGGCATATGTTCTGTTTAGCCAGTGGACCACATCCAGGGGCAGCAGGTCATGTTTTTTGTGGCTGATTGTAGTTGAGGCTGTCTGCTCTGTAATGTGAACATGACAAGGTCATGATACAGGTGCACTTTTAACCTGCTGACTCTAGCTCTATGGATTTCACACCTGTAGCTCTTCTCATGTAGTCAAGGCTATATACTGCAAAGAACTGGATGAGCCTAGCCATTACAGACTGAACACAGATATGGCCGCACACAATAGAAAACATTTGTAAACTGGTATGTGCGCACAGACACATACAGAATTGCAAATACACACCTGTATGCAGTGAAAATATTTACAAGAGAGTACGGAAAGAGAAGAGCATGAATTAACCAAGCTATACGAGTGTATCAACCAGCAAGTCTGGCAGAACACAGCATGCACCACACCTTATTATTACATGGACTGGGTCTATCTCTGGGTGCTTTGATACATTTTTCATGCATGTTTTCACTACAAATATCAAAACGCAAGACATTCTGTTTGATATTGATTTATTTTTCTGCTAGTGCTTGGTTATACACCTGGTGAAGCACTGGGGTGGTCTTGCCTCTGTAATGCTATTTTACAGTCTGATTGGAATTTGCTTTAGTGTTTCAGGGCTTTGCCATAACGGTCAGCCTTGAACTTAGATTAGTGGTGTTATTGGCTTTCCAAATAAAACTCAGCAATATACAATATATGCAGGGAGTGAGTTTCTTACTCCCTCCTCCTGTTTCCTTTTCATTGTCTATCCCTCTGGTGTGGCAGTGTTGGACTTTGAAGTTCATCTTTGTGCATCCACAGTTCTCTGTTTTCTGACAAACTCAATTCAGCAGCAATGAAGGCTTTGCCTGCTTTTGTGCTCTCTGTCAAAAGAGCTATTCATAATTAATAGTGGTTTTAATGTCTGTTTTACTACATTAACGCTTCAGTTATGACATGGAGGGGGTGGTCTCAGACTGCAAGTCTGTGCGCTGGCTGTCTTAGAAGATTTTTTTGTTCTTTACAAATTGTGCTGTCAAAGAGGGCCATTCCATAAAGAGCACCCCCCCATCCCTCGTCCTCTCTCGTTATTTTTAGCATTGATCTACTGATGTAATTATTATACTGAGATAGGCCAGTCAGCTAATACTCTGTGTATGTTCCTAGGAGTATGGGCTATTTCTTGACTGCACAGCAACAATTTGTTGCCTCTAATGTACATAGAGATGTTGTGACATTAGTAATGCTACATCGGCCAACTTTGATCTGTTTGCAGACCGCTGTTTGGTGTGAAACATAGAAAAACATGTTTTTGATGGCGACAAGTCAGCCAACAGGCAGTGTAGCCTTTTAAAATGCAGATGGCTTTCCCTAGTTGGCCAATTAGTAACTTTAGCTCTGGAACACTTATCTGCTTTCATCTTCTTGTGTGTGTCTTTCATTTGGGGTGCAGGGAGCTTAGTGGGCCTGTTTTTATAAGTGTGTGGTTGTGTATGTGCGCACATTCATGTGTCTTGTAGTCAGTGTTAGTGAAAACCCCACATAACTTTTATTCTACTGCTGCTGGCAGTAAGAATACCAACCATACTGTTGTCAGATAATAAGCCAAAACACATATCAAGTCTTAACGAACATAGGAATGAAATGTGGAAGGCCCACTGTTAGCAGTGCAGTCCTGGCAGTAAAAAAATAAATGAGTTAAATGGGGAAAAATGGCTTTTGCTGAGCTACAGCTGGGTTAAGTAATGTGCAGCATTCTAGCAGCTTTGCCACTGACCTCAATCTTTTCAGGAAACATTCAGTGAAGAAATAGGATCACAGATTAAACATTATTAACAGCACAAAGGCACGCAGAAGGAATTTAGATGAGAGACACAATAGCTCTCTAATAATAAAGCCTGTTTTTTTCTGCATTTCTCTAGATTAATTCTATCTCCCCCATTCTCTTTTTCTCTATCATGCAGGGACAGACCCCAGCCCAGTGAACACCCCTTGCATGGAAACCCTCCTTCCTTGGCAGCCTTCTCCTCTCCCTAGCGGCCAGCATGGCAGGATGAGCCTCTGCCAGCGATGATGATGACCAAAAAGCAAGATGTCCGGGCACCCACCTACAACCTGGTTGTGGTTGGGCTGTCCGGCACGGAGAAGGAGAAAGGCCAATGTGGTGTGGGCAAGTCCTGCCTGTGTAACCGCTTTGTCCGGCCAAGTGCAGATGACTTCCACCTGGACCACACCTCCGTTCTCAGCACCAGTGACTTTGGAGGTCGTGTGGTGAACAATGACCACTTCCTGTTCTGGGGAGAAGCTGGGCGGCCAATGGAGGAGGGGCCAGAATGCCGCATGAATGTGGTGGAGCAGACAGAGTTCATTGATGATCAGACGTTCCAGCCACACCGAAGCACAGCACTCCTGCCTTACATTAAGAGAGCAGCTTCCACCAAGCTGGCTTCAGCTGAGAAGCTGATGTACTTTTGTACAGATCAGCTTGGACTGGAGCAGGACTTTGAGCAGAAACAAATGCCTGAAGGCAAGCTTATGGTGGATGGGTTCTTACTCTGTGTGGATGTTAGCAGGGGTATGAACCGTAGTTTTGAGGACCAGATGAAGTTTATAACCAACCTGTACAACCAGCTAGCCAAAACAAAGAAACCTGTGGTACTGGTCCTCACAAAATGTGATGAAGGAGTTGAGCGCTACATTAAAGACTCACACACTTTTGCCCTAGCCAAGAAGAACTTACAGGTGGTGGAAACATCAGCACGCTCTAATGTCAATGTTGACCTTGCCTTTCTTACACTGGTTCAGCTAATAGACAAGAGTAGGGGAAAGCCCAAAATTATCCCTTACTTTGAGGCATTGAAACAGCAGAGTCAACAGATTGCCTCAGCCAAAGACCACTATGAGTGGCTGGTCAACCGAATTGTGAAGAACCACAATGAGACATGGCCCACTGTCAGTCGTCGCATGCAGTCTGCCACTGAGTACAATGGCTATGTTTTCCTTGAGGGAACAGCTAAAGCCAAGAAGCTCTTTCAGCAGCATGTGCATAGACTTAAACAAGACCATATAGAGAAACGTCGGAAGGCCTATCTAAGTACACTACCACAGGCTTTGTCTGTTCTGTTACCAGAGTTGGACGAGATAGACCACCTGAGCTGGTCTGGAGTTCAGAAAGTCCTGGAGACAAAGAGAGATTTCTCTCAATGGTTTGTAGTACTAGATGACACCCCTTGGGAGACCACACCACACATTGATAACATGGAGGATGATCGAATCCCCCAGGACCTCCTGGAGACCCCTGCAGCTGAAGCTATCTATGAGACCCATCTGGAGCAGCTAAGGAATGAGCGCAAACGGGCTGAAATGAGATGGGAGTTCAAGGAGAAGCTAAGTGTCTCTCCTTTTATCACACCAGGAAAACCCTGGGAGGAAGCACGAAGCTTCATCATGAATGAGGACTTCTACCAGTGGCTGGATGAGACTGAGTATCTGGATATCTACAACAAACACCAGAAGGAAATCATTGACAGAGCCAAAGAGGACTTTCAGGAACTGCTTCTTGAATACTCTGAGCTCTTTTATGAACTGGAAGTGGATGCAAAGCCAAGTAAAGAGAAAATGGGAGCCATTCAGGAGGTGTTGGGTGAGGAGCAAAGGTTCAAAGCCCTGCAAAAGCTGCAGGCTGAAAGAGATGCTCTGGTATTGAAACATATCCACTTTGTCTACCACCCCACCAAGGACACTTGTCCCAATAGCCCCCACTGTGTGGACAGTAAGATAGAGCAGATACTGGCTTCCAGATTCCCTACCCGCTACCCATCATCAGATTCAAGACTGGATGGGGGGAGGGCTGAACGGATAAATCTTGTCATCCTGGGGAAAGATGGGCTAGCCAGAGAGATGGCAAATGAGATAAGGGCCTTGTGCACCAGTGACGACCGGTACGTGTTAGATGGTAAGATGTATGAGTTAGCCCTTCGTCCCATAGAGGGCAACGTACGTCTGCCAGTCAATTCATTCCATACACCAACCTTTACACCCCATGGTTGCCTGTGTTTGTACAACTCAAAGGAATCCCTCTCCTATGTTGTTGAGTCGATAGAGAAGCTTAGGGAGTCAACTATAAGCAGAAGGGAAAGGGAAAACAGCTTAGCCCAAATCCCATTGTCCCTCCTTCTGGTCACCAAGCGTGGGGTGGGGTCCATAGGGGATATTGGGGGGGAGACAGCTCAGACACTTATTCAACAAGGGCAGCAGGTGGCTGGAAAGCTGCAGTGTGCTTACCTAGACCCTGCCTCTCCAGGCATGGGCTATGGACGCAATGTCAATGAGAGGCAGATCAACCAGATGTTAAAAGGCCTCTTAGAATCACGGAGAAGCATAGGGAGCAGCTCCCCTCCCTTACCCCCTCCATCCTCTGCCTTCAGAGACTCTCAGTCCCAGCCAATGCTAGAGGCAGACCTGAGGATAGTCATGTGCCTGATGTGTGGAGACACATACGACCTAGACCAGCTCCTTGCTCCCTTCCTGTTGCCCCAGCATTGTCGTCCTGCCTCCACCCTCAGCAGTGGCACCTCCGTTTTGCTAGATTTCAGTATAGGAGGTCAGAGGCAGAATATTGAGCTGTCGCTGCTCTCCTTCCATTCTTCATTCTCTCTCCGCAAGACTAGGCTGGTCCATGGCTACATTGCAGTTTATTCTGCTCGCCGCAAGGCCTCTATGGAGACATTATGTGCTTTCCTGTGTGAGGTCCAAGACATCATCCCAGTCCAGTTGCTAGCAGTAGGGGAGAGCCAGATGGAGCTATCAGACTCAGAGTCAGCGAAGGAGCAGGTCAGTCAGGGAGAGGAACTGGCCCATGAAATAGAGGCCGGGTTTAACACAGTAATATGTGGCCATGGTGGGGTAGTAGGAGGGCTTCATAAGATAGACCTTTTCCAGCCCTTCCTCAAAGAGGTGGTAGAGAAGCGCACTATTGTTGAAGCCACACACATGTATGATAATGTGGCTGAGGCATGTACCAATGAGAGTGTCAGCCCCCGCTGTGGCTCTCCTAGTCCAGTTAACATTCTTATGGACTCAGAGGATGATATTGACCCATCACCCCCTTATCCTACCTTGAGAGAGGATGGCAGTCTCAGTGCCCACATAGGAAGCTTCAAGCTGCCAGATCTGGATTCAAGTGATACCTTCTCTGTCATCTCTGACCTTAGCACTTTTGAAAGCAAGCTGAACAACAAGGTTCCTCCCCAAGTGAAGCCCAAGCCTGTCCGTAAGGTTAACCTTGGCCCCTACATGGACCAACAAGGTGGCACCAACCGCCGCTCTTTGCCCCAAGCTGTCACCTGGGCTCCAGGCAGCGATGGTGGCTATGACCCCTCAGACTACGCAGAGCCCATGGATGCTGTGAGCAAACCTCGACCCACAGAAGAAGAGAATATTTACTCTGTCCCGCATGACAGCACACAGGGCAAGATTATCACCATTCTCAACGCCAACAAAGGTCACTCCAATGGGAGTGCTGGGGGGAATGGATCAGACAGCGAGGCTGATAGTAGCTCACTGGAGCGCAGGAGAAAGTTGTCCGCCATTGGGGTAAAGCCCAAGCTTTACAGAGACAGATCCAAACGGCTTGGCAAGTTCAGCAGTTTTAGGACGAGCTTCTCTATAGGCAGTGATGATGAGATGGGAGGCCCACCCAAGGCTAGTCAGGATGAAGTAGGAGCCCAAAAGGACAACTTGATTGAGGAGATTGAGGACCCCAAGAGGAGAAATATTCTAAAGAGCCTACGCAGAAATACAAAGGTTAGTGTTTGTGCATTGTAACTATGTCTTAACTATAAGTGTCTAAAAGTGTTAAATCTTAAATTAAGAATGTTTGAATTTATTAGCTTAGCACGGTGAAATCATGACATACTATAGGAGTTCCTCTGAAACCATGTCTGCCAGATTTTTCCCTGGCTGCTCACTGAGAGCTCTCAAAACTAACCAGATCATCAGAGAAAAAAAGAGACAAACTTTAGTCACTAAACTTCTCTAGCAGAAGGTAGAAACTCTTAATGACTATGGACAAAGCCACAGTATGCTGTGCTGTTTTATGTGTTTGTGCAGATGTGTATGTCAGGCTTCCCATTCTATGAGAGCTGGCATAACGATGTTTGACATTTATTTCAGCAATATTTTGAAAGCATCAACATCCATCTTACAGTCCTTGCTATAGTGGTAGGCTACATGAAGAGAAATTAAAACTGATGTTATATCCCAGCAAATGAGCTGTAAGCAGTCCTGCTGTTCAGGAAATGATAGTACTAACAAGCAAAAAAATGGGAGAGAATCTCGTCACAAGATTCTTTTGTCCAAAAATAACTCACTTTAAATTACAATTTATAAAACCTGACTGTGCAATTAGCTTGTTTTCAGCCTAACCTGTTGTGTGGCTTCACAATGTTTACAACTTGTTGCCAAAGGGTGCAGTGCATGTGCCATTAGTGAGATAGTGATCACTGAGTCAAGGAAGTGTTTTTTTTTATGTTCACTGTCATGGTACGGCAATGAAGTTTGTGCCAGGCTGGTCATTTTGTTCCTAAGACTCCAATTATTATCTGTCAGCTTTGCTTTCTTTGCTTACTTCCTTTCATTCTTTCTCTCTCTCTATTCACAGTGTTTGTCGTCTCTTTTTTGCTGATTCATACTCTCTGCTTCTCACATTCCTGTCACACACTCTCTCTCTCTCGTTCCCATTATGTTCTTCTCATATCTCTCTTTCCTTTATATTTTTTGTGCACACAGGAATCTCCGCCTTCACTTGTTTCCTCCAGCTTTGTCTACCTGTCTCCTGTTCATTTGTGGTCTTGTCTATTACACGTGTTGTGACAGTACTTTTGACCTTACACTGTTAGGCTTATCAACCTGGTATGCCGTTAATTCACACACATGGTGTGGTAGAGAAGTGCCCGCTGAATAGGAGTTACAGCTGCTTATGTTGTGCTTGTGCGTCGCCCTACTGACACGGCTGTCAGTTGACTAGAAGAGGAGGGCAATGATTAATGTTTTCACACACTCGGCTGTGATGTCCAAATACCTGTGTGAAGGCTGATGTCTTGCGTAGTTCCTAACTGCCTAAACTACTTTTTTTGTCTACGCACCAACTGACTTTAGCACATAGTGTACTAAATGCGATTTGTCCTTCTAAATAAGTGTAAGGACAGACTACCAAGGAAGTGGACAGCCAACTGTAAGCCCCATGTTAACAAGTATACAAGCTCCAGCAGCTCTGACTTACCTGATCCTGTACTCTGACACTGCCCTAGGAGGGGGGCAAGTGGGAAGGGGGATCAATAAAGTATCACGTGACGCATTAAAAATGTGTTATGTGATATATGTGTCATGTGATAAATGTGACATGTTTTAAAACATATCCCGAAGAAAACTGAAGCCAGCCAAAATTAGATCAGTGTTGCCAACATCATTATTCTAATTAGTCCCTCTCATTTTTTTTTTTGCCCTGCAGCAGGTCTGGGATCTTGATATCCACATTAAAGGCCATTATGGCTTCATTGTACTTGTAACAAATTGATCAAGTTCCATCACCTGTTTTCTAAGCAGCTGTCTCAAAGATAAGAGTCCATTTTCAATCTGCTGCAGTCTGAAATCCCCTCAGGATAACTAATATGTTATTGAGTTATTCAGTCATCTCAGGGAGGGGATGTATTGTAGCACTCGCGGTTGGTATAAAACCAGTCGTTCCTGTTAGTGGCCAGGGTTAACACAAAGATTTTCAGTTGGGTTTAGGGTGAAGTTTTGGGTTTACGCAGTGTAAACACTTTCCTGGTCAGAGCCTTAGGGTACTGTCTGCTACTCTGAGTCATGACGGGTTGGAACAAATAATTGAAACTAGATTCAGAGCCCATTTTTAAACCGCAGTTACCTCAGGCAATGACCAACTCTGTCTCTGTCCTGCCTCCCTTCCCTCTGCGAGAGTCCGGAAATGTTTCCTCTCCTCTCCCGCAGCTTTTTTCAAACCTCCTCAGCCAGCAAGAAGAATGCTTAAAATTCCTCAGTCACCTAGTTCCAGTCTAGTGTCCTCATAGAGGAAATAAGAAGGAGGGAGACAACCCCAAAATAAAGAAGAAAAAACACAACCACAAAAAAGAAAATGAAATGGAGCCAGAGAGAAACAAGAGTTATGATAGAACAGATTTTTTTGTATTGTGGCTTTGTGTTTCAGCATGCTGTGTATGCTGTGTATGTAAATGCTCAGCATGGTGTCTGTATGTTATTATTAAGGATGTGTTTTGTTTGTGTTTTGTGGTAGAGGTCTGTTTTGTCTTCTCAGCGCTGGCAACATATCCTGTCTCAGTCAGCAACTAAAAGGAGTGGCCAGAAGGCAAAACTGCAGGGGGAGAAGACAGTGAGAGAGAAAAGTGGGCGTCAGAGAGGAGGGAGCGAGCACAGAGTCTGCTAAACTGAGATAGGGCACAGATATACAACACAGTCAGTGTGATGGGACACAAATAAATTATGAGCTGCTACTTGGAGCTAAAAAAACAAGCTGGCAGTGACTTATGACAGCACAGCTCTTTTGCTACCAGCGAGGCAGTTGTCTTGTAGCGTCACGTCTATTATCACTACACCTTTAATTCAATTAATGCCCCTTGTGGGTGTTTTGTGCACAGGTAAACACACTTCACAAGTATATGCACAGATGTTTGGCTAATAGCCAGACAAGTATATGGACGTCTTATATGTCGAGAAAGTGAAAGGGTCATAGAAGGATCTAGCAGGATCTAGCGGTGGAGGTAGCTCAGAGTGATAAGTCAAGGAATTCCAGTTAGGAAGCAGCTCGTATGGGGCTTATAATAAAAAAGATGTATTTCAGCACAGAGCCTTCATCAGCATCTCAGGGGCCTTGCTGAATGCTGAGTGCAGACTCTTCATTGTTGTCAAGTTATCTTTGACATTTTATTTTCCTGACACTTGAGCACACAGTTGACTGGTGAAGTAGTGACAGTGCCCTTTTTCTACAGTTTATTACAGAAAAACGCCTTAGATAGAAGAGCCTGAATCACACTGGATTTTTTCAATACCGATACCAATACTCGAGAAAAACATACAATATATTGATCAATTATTCTTTTTTTTAACAAACATTTTGTGAAAAAGACAGAGTCTGATGTTTCTTGAAGATATTTTGCAGTCTAAACAATAAGATTTATTATGAAAGCTGACCGTGACTTTATATTTTGTAATGGCAAAAATCACTAAAGTATAAGTTATTTTGAACTTAAACT
Organism: Lepomis macrochirus; assembly: GCA_024633595.2. Classification (NCBI taxonomy): domain Eukaryota; kingdom Metazoa; phylum Chordata; class Actinopteri; order Centrarchiformes; family Centrarchidae; genus Lepomis; species Lepomis macrochirus. Next base: position 15,824,748 of record JALXJV020000009.1, read on the forward strand.
ATAAGCAAAACACATAACTATTCTAAATTGAACTGATCTCTTTTAGGTATCTATCAATATATACTCCCTGATAATAATTCATCTGTAACAAACACATATTAACGAATAATATTGGCATGCAGATGTATTCATTTTAGGTGGAAGCCTAATGAAAGACAATAACTTGGCACTATTGAGCTAGCTAACATAACATAGATAACAACAACAGAATAAATTCACCTGATGTTCAAACAAACAGGCATTGCACAAAAAGTCCAGGTGAGCCTTTGTTGATCTGCTCAGTCTTAATTAGTTTTTCCTTGAGTACCACTGTGAGTGACTGTGTATATCTGTGGAATCGAAAATGTTTGGTGGAGTGCAGTGAGGCCGGTATCTGGAGCAGAGGGCACGCCCGTGCTCCTTCTCTCTAATGAGCGCCTTTTTTGTGTCTGTCTGTCAGGCCTGCTCTGCTCCCACAGTCAGTGTACCCAGCCAACCATGCATCCCTGCTTCACCACCCAGCCTGCCAGGGCAGTGCCTCGGGGGGCTGACAGACTTACTAGAGATCCAGGCCTTAAGGGCCTCCGAAACATTCCCACTGAACACCATTAAAGCGCAATACAATTACTGCAGAAGCCTCAGCCATAAGGAGGCCGGCAGAGAATGCTGCAGGAGTGTATTAGATGTCTCTTAACAGTAGAATAACAGGAGTTAGAAAGTAATTAAACAGTAAATAAAAGTGTTTGATTATCTGAGAGCTGCAGTGCAGTAGAGAGAGAAAGAGAAACACAAATTGCCCAGGGAAGGAGGGCAAGGTTGAAGAACCGGAGCGATGTAGGAACTGATGTATGTTCTTGACAGGAATGTATGATCACTTATCAGTTTAAGGTCTGAAGGAATGTTCGGGATGGGTAGTTGATACTAACATAAAAACACAGTCACTAAAATTAAAATAGGCTCGCAGCCCTTTCCATCTAAAATCTAGTCATTTCAAGAACAAAGCCTCTTGGGTCTGTCATTTTGGAAATGTTTTCCTATGTCAGCCGTGTCAGTGTCAATCAGGCTCAAATGTTGAATTGTTTCTCTGAGTGCTCCCACCAATCTGGTCTTTCTTATCAATTTTTCTTCCAGAAACCACGACCCAAACCTAGGCATTCCATCTCAAAACCCATCGAAAGCAACTATTTTGGTATGCCGCTGGCCACAGTGGTCACTCCTGAGAGACCAATCCCAGTCTTTATTGAGAAGTGCATCCGTTTCATTGAAACAACAGGTAAGTCTTTTTTTACTACACATAATAAGGAGAACAGGCATCCAATCAGGCGCAGGATGGGCAGTTGTTTTCAAGTTATTCAAGTATTAACTGTTGCAAAAAGATTTCACTGGATCCATTCTGCGTCTGCGTATGCTGTACCTGCCTCCTTTGATCTCTCCTTTTTCCACCCTGCTTTTCTTCCCTTATCTAAATCCTCCTCCCTGGATGGATTGTTATGTACAGTGGTCACATGCAGCCTTTGTGCACGTGCATCTGGGCTTTTGTTTGTGTCTCCCTTATTCTTTGTTCAGGTTTGATAAATGGCTGAGCTTGGCTGTGCTACATGCTTTATACCTGGGCACCACTAGGGATGTTAACCAAGTTGGAGTATTAACTTACTTTTGGATAACCTAAATACTTGTTTCACAAAAATAAAACAAAATGAAGTGTGATGACATCCATAGTTGAACCAGCTCCTCTCTTCTCTGGGAGTATTGGGAGCACAGATGCGGTTGAATAGCCTCTTCTAACCTTGCTAACCCTGTTGCCCAGATGCCAAACCCCCTGCCAGGCTGTTCTGGTGCCCCGCTGCCCTAGGACTGCCAGCTTGTCTCTCAGTCTGCCACCAGCTGTTACACTAAACCAAAGGCGACTGGTTTAGTGTTTGTGCAGGGTCGATGCATATGTAGAAATATTTTCACACTCCATTCTTGGCTTGGCTATAACCAGGATTTTGGATGCTGAAATCAAGAGTCATTCTCCCATCCTGCCACTGCCAAACATCTCAACATTTTTTTTATTTATTTGGATTCATATTCATTCATTTATTTAGTTAGCTGTATTATATTTTCAAAGTTTTTAAATTTAAATGGACCATTTGCATGTTCTTAAATTCCTCTGAAAATCACAGATTATTAAACACTATCTAACTAATATCTAGCTAAAATACCTGTCTCATAAAAGTGCCTGTTTTACCTATATCTAGTGTCAGATTACATACTAGATTTCTTAACAGATAATTTGCCACAGGATTATTAAAATATTTTTTACTGTTATATAGACTGGTTCCAAAAATACTGGGTCTATAAATATGATGTCAATGATAGTTACTCTAGTCCTGATACTTGGGTTTGAATATTTGATAGAAAATTTAATGTGGTTTAGGAAACTTTGTTATACATCTAAGTCATTTTTCACATTTTTACACACTCATTGCATAGAATTGTCTTTTTATCACCTTATATAAAGTGAGTTGCTTTTGAGCAAGTTGTTTTGCTGTTGCTTACTGGCATGTTAAATCATTCCACTCTAATCTCTTCCCTGATTTAAAGTCTCTGTATTTGTGGATTACTGGGGCCTTACAAAACATCCACTGACTTCCTCTGTGTGGGAGTATAGGGGCAAAGCTCGAGATAACAAGGCATCACATTAGATTTCACCTCACCCTGTTCAGATGTTAACTGGAGCAGTCACAGCACTTAGTTCTGGATGAAGGAGGAAAAACTGGTTGAATATGTGTTTATATACATACACTCTGGTGTGTGCATACATGAGGATTTTTTTTCCTCATACCCTTTTTCACTCCTTTAAGTATTTTGCCTAATCCTCTTGTTTCCTCCTCCTTTCCTGTGTCCTTGTTTCACTACTTCCTTCTTCTGATCCAGTCATCATTCTCCCCCTGTCTCTCTGAGTACCTTCACTTGTCAGATTATATTTCTTTCATCTTCCTCACAACCCATATTTCTATTTCTCCTCCTGTCCTATTGTCACCTCACTCAATTCACAGAATTTTCTTCCTCCTGCTACCCCTCTTCATTACTATCTCTCTTTTCTATTGTCAGCATGGTGTGTGTGTGTGTGTGTGTGTGTGTGTGTTTTAGCAAGGGGGTTGCCAGGTAATGTTCTGCCCCATAGCTCCCTCTGTCTGATCAATATCACAAGGTAGGAAATTGGAAGAATGTTTGGGCTCAGCTCTTTTCTGTGTGAGTTCAGTTTGCTCCTGTGTTATGTGTGTTTGTATGCATGTGGGAGATGTGTAACCTTACACACCTCACAGAACCAATAATTTCCCCTTAGGGATCAATAAAGTATTTCTGATTCTGAAAATGTGCACAAATATTTTGTTTACATCTCAGCACATACAGTACATAATAGCACGCCCACACAGGCTGCGACTGGAAGGGCGAATGAGTTGTTGTCTATGTAGTTTTGATTGCAGTTGCTGTAAGTAGAACTTTTCTTATCCCAGATCTGATCAGAAGAAATTACCATAGAGCACTGACACTATGTTTATACCTATAGTGGGAGCTAATAATGAGTGACGTCGGGGCATGCAGCTTCGACCTACATCTTTCCGTTTCTCCATCTTTCTCAAAAAAAAATAATACTCACAGCTAACTTAAAAACACAAACCCAGCATTCCTGCCTTTTTATTCTTATCAGTTTAAATGCCATTAATGATCCTCTTACAGTCTTGTGTTCATATACTGCATCTAAAAATAATTATTCAAGAATGAAGACCTGGGTCTATGTGATAACCCTCAGACAAAGCCAAATTCATGTACGAGTCAGATAACTCAGAATTTCTGAATACAACAATATCTTAGACATTTTGTAGGCATATTTTATAAAGGCAACACACATGATGTGCTGAAAACCTCTTATTTTCTCTTTCAAAAGTCTTATTTTTTTGTTGCTTGTCTTAATTGCGCCTCACACCTCACTCCCTTTGTCCTTAGGAATAATAGGAGTGGATGTGGTATTTTGTGTTATTTTCATGCAGTGTTGTAGAAAAGCAGCTACATAAAATCAATCCATTGTGACTGCTGTTATCTCTCCTCAGCTCTGGCTTTCTCTCAGTGTGGTAACCGCAGTGTGTTCTGCTCATGGGTGCCGAGGTGATGAATGTGTGTTAGCGTGTGCAGGCATATCTGCTGGCTGTAGGAGCCTCCATAGCGACGTAAAGGGCAGCACCCAGCGACCGCCTGTTTTCATGGTGAACCGTGAAATCAGCCTCTGGGCTGCCGAACCCAGGCAGACGCTGGGGTCTGGGCTGACGTGGGATCAGCTGGATTGTTGTCAAGACAGTAACATGCTGCAGGAGCGTGGCCGCTAACGGCAGGAGCATTTATCACACTCAGAGTTTGTGACTGCAGATTCACAGGTGTGTTTTTGGCCACTTGAGTGATGCTGGAAGCTGCAAAGTCACCACTGTATTTTTAGGTATCTGCTCCTATTTGTGTGCATATTGCATGATGATAGAGGCACCAGATGCTGAAGAAAGTAATGCTTTATCTACACTGCACTATGGATTGATAATAGTGCTTTAAAGAATGGAAAGTTAAATTTCCAAAAATAATTGACAAGGTGAAAGAAGACATTGTAATGATGCAGATAAAACCTGTGCCACAGGAAGTGTTCATATTTATGTTTTTCCTCTGGAAGTACATTGTTTGACCCCAGAGAAAGAGGATACTGTTGTCTGTTTTGGAGAGCTCACCTTTCCAAGCTATCATCGTAAAACTTTTATTCACCGTCTTTATCCACTGACTCCTCTTCCATCTGTCACTGATTTGTGGCTCCTTTTCGGTCTGTCGGTCTGTCTAACCTCCGTCTTTTGTGTGTTCTGTTGTTTCAAACACATTTCCTATCCGTCTGTATATCCTCCTTATCTTAATCCCTTTATTTTCTCATTCTCTCTTTCATCAGTCTGACCCTCACCTCCTATGCATCCTCACACTCCCCCACTATCTTTTTCAAACTTGGGTGCTTATCCTATTTTGCCCCTATCGCACACTTATTCCCCCCACACCTGCTACACTACTCCCCTCTCCCTATCTCTCCTCCCATCGCTGTTTTCCTAGTGTCTGGCTAGAAAAGCTTTTGTGGGTAATTGATTGGTAGAAGGAGGAGATCGATGCTGTATGCCCTGACTGAGAGCTCTCTCATTTCCTCCCTGCCTCTCTCTATCTTGCCCTCTTTTTCTGCCACTCCCTATCTCCCTCACTCCCTCTGGATTGCTCTTTGTCTCCCTGAATCACCACCAAAGTGTGAACGAAGAGAGAATTTCAAGGATGGAAGGTGGAACATATCTTATCTTATCTTATGAAGTTGGATGAACATTAAATCAGTTTTCACTCACACCATCTATCCACATGTCTTTCCTTTCTGTGACTGTCCCGCTTTAACGTGGTTGCTTTTGTTTTCCATGTCTGAATACACGGATGTATAGCTAAAATACAAGACAAAAATAGATTATTGCTGTAAATAGATACTAAAATGCACAGGCCTCCTTAATTAGTATTTAATTGGCTGATTCAATCAGATCAGACTAGGCTGCACCTGCTGTGGGCCATTAAAAGTCTGGAAAAATACATATTCGAGCAGCAGGCAAGAGAAACAGAAAGGCCAAAGTTTATGAATAACAGCAGGCTGTTGCAGTCCTACTCTTTTGTCTGGTACTATTGTAGCAGTGATGATTGGAGCGATGTACTGTTCTTTATTGCTGTCACTGAAGTGTTTATGTTGTCTGAACCATTAGACGGACCACAGTTGTCTATAACCTTCTTGATGTGGATGTAGTCTCCCTCAGTGCTACAGATTTTATATCGTTTTATATCTTTTCTACTCCAGATGTTACATTTTAGACACAATATCTTCTGCTGCATTGGTCAGCTGGTACATTTTTCACCTCTAAATAGAAATGCCTTCATATAAATATTGCAATAGCTCAAACATGCACATTGTAGTGGTGCTGCTTTTCCATTGTTTTCTGGCACAAACCCTCAGTGCAGCGCTTTAGTATAAATGAACACAGTCTGGCAGTTAAGTGTCTAAAGAAAGGTCATAAATGGTCAGATTCCTTAAATATCCTACTAAGTATGAAGTTGGATGTGAGAGGAAAAGCACATGGCATCCACAGTTCCTCAAGTAAAGTGTGTGCCACTAAGGTCGCCTCAGCTTGTCACAGTGCACCAGTGGGCTCTTAGCAGGCCTGCAGGAGTGCTTTATGAGCTTAATAAATAGTGCTAATAGTGTGTTTAGATGGAATGGGGACATAGGGAAAGGATATTAGACCAACAGGCAGTAGCTCTACTTTTTCAGCATCTGTACTCTGCGTAATGATATATCAAAAGGGTTTTTGGAAGTGATTGACCACCTACTATAAATACTCAATGCTTGTTGCAAATTGAACACATGAAAAGAATACTGAGCTAATAACATTCCTCTTTCTTTGTCCCCCTTTCATTCTCTCTCCACCAGGGTTGAGCACAGAGGGCATCTACAGGGTCAGCGGGAACAAGGCAGAGATGGAGAGCATGCAGCGGCAATTTGACCAAGGTTTGTTACTTTCCTTAGCACTCACATATACATGAGCACACACGCTCATTCTTGCTTCAACCCCTTCACTTAGAGGCTGGGTGTGAAGAAAAGGCCACGAAGGGGGTGTGTGTGTTCGTGTGTGCATGTCTGTTTCTATCTATAACAAGCCTGACTCCCTTAATTAACCATGGAGCATTAATTCTACAGAGGGAATTGGCCTTCACTTCCTTTTAGACTGTAGAGCTGCCTCCTCAATCTTCTACCTGCTACTGTGTGCGTGTACACACATGTGCATGTACTGTACAAGATTGTGTGTCTCCATGCCTATCTGGTGTGGGCAGTTAATTACGTCCAGATTGGTTTGGTTAATGAAGCATGTCACTGCTGAAATAGGTAGCAGAGCAAGATGGCCTGTGTACGCGGGTGTCCACGCCTGTTTGAGGTTAAAGCCAACTCAGGTAATCAGAGTTGAAGGCCAGCGTTGAATCATCCTGAACCTCAGGCCAATAGGACAAGACAATTACAGGTGAAACTACAGCCTCAGTGTCCCATAGGCATACTGAAAATGGCACTTCATCAGCTCCCTGAAGAACCTTATAACTCATTACAGGAGAAAGCTGCATCAGATGCACTGCACTTTGGATACTCCCTAAATGGGAGCTCTCATCAGACTGTTCAAGAACTCACTAACTGTAGCTGTATTTTTTTCTTTCTTTCTTTCTACATACTACCATTGTAAAGGAAAAAGCTATCAGAAAATGCTTTTTTTTAATTAAGTCTCTTGGTCACACATATAGACACACTCTCTGCTAGAGTGGTGCTCTAGTGGTTCTGCTGTCTGGCTCTCTGAGCAGTCTCTCTCTGCTCAAATCTACTTTGTAATTGTCTACGGTTTGTTCTACTTTTATTTAACCGAAATGATCCTATGGTACATCATCAAAGATGCTTTTTGTCATTTATTTGTATTGATTAAATGATGAATTGAGAAGTCTAGGACAAACCTGTTTGTGCAGGCGTGTCTACAGGCACAAGCAGGGAATTGGGCGATGTGGATTAAACGGTCGAACCCTGTGTGTGTAATTTTACATTGTAATATCACAATGCATCATGATTTAGTACATTCTTTTGGAAAATCAATAACCAGACAGGAATGACTGATTTCTTGATTAAGAAAATATAATCCCTGACATGTGAAGTACTTTATCACTTTGATGCAAAACTAATATAAAAGTCCATTATTTCCATAAAACACTCCTGTTCATTGATTTATCAAGTCACCATGCGGTCTTGTTGAATATGTGCTGTTTTAGTTCAGTTATATGACGGGCTGTTAATAATACTAATAATGATAACAGTAACAGATCAGATTATGTGATGATTTTCAGTGTACTTAAAGATACCTAACAACACAAAGTGCTGAAAATGTAAAAGGCAGGGGGAACAGTTGAGTGTTGAGACGTTTTTTCATAAATAAAGTTAACCTTTATGGTTTATGTGGGTACAATTCTGATGCTGTTGTTCCAGACTACTACCCTCATGTGAAATTCCTAAATGGATCTTTATTAATACAAAGGTTTGAGTACCCCTGATTCAATTCAATTCAATTTTATTTCTATAGCGCCAAATCACAACAACAGTTATCTCACAGCGCTTTTCATAATGTAAACAGTATTGCACAATCTCTGACGTTTAACACAAATTAATTTTCTCTCATTATAGATGATTGCATAGCCCAGTCTGGTTGAGTCAAAATTTCAAAGCAAGCTTCACAACATTAGAATTTTTTCTTTTACAGGGTTTGGAATGAGTGAGATTGTCAGGTGTCTATCAGGTGTTTATTTTGGCCAACTCTCTTATTTACTGTGTGCATGTAAAAGTATTATATATGTTGTTATATATAAATAACAATTTTACATGCACACAGTAAATAAGATGTGATGTGTGTTTTGTATATTCAATTTATCAATTTTGTTCGCAGATCACAACCTGGACCTGGTGGAGAAAGACTTCACCATGAACACAGTAGCCGGAGCCATGAAGGCCTTCTTCTCCGAGCTACCTGAGCCTCTGGTGCCCTACAGCATGCAGGGAGAGCTGGTGGAGGCATTCAGTAAGTCCTGGGGCTCTGGTGTGAGGGGATGTGGGGCAAATGGATGTGGGGGAGAGTTCCTCACAGAAACCCGAGTGTATTGGATTTTGCCTTAAATCCTTTTCCATTCATTGTAACTTTTCTTTAACCTAACAAGCAAAACTCTTGCAATCCAAATCCATCCATGGGGAGAATTGGATTTAACACTCGGGAAACGGAGGAAAAAAGGGGATGGAGGAGAGAATATTTAAAGCTTCGGAGAGGAGGATGTGGGGATGATTGCATATGATGGAGGGTGCGGGAGCACTATGGACAGCAGGGTCTGGATGAAGTCATTAGAAAACATTCATATGTTAGATAAACGAGGGTGCTCCTGCACTCTCCTCTGCCTCTCCTTTTCTCTTTGTGTCCTGTAATCTGTCAGAACGGACAGTTAAAGCGCAGCTTAGTCTTGCATCACACCAGAGAGATTTACCCCCGGGCCCGCAAGGCTGCCGTCACTCACAAAGCTCTGCGTGTGTGTGTTTTTGTTTTTTTCTTACGGCCCCAGCGAGACTCTTCAGCCGTGACAGAGACCTGATAAAGCTCCTGCAGTCTGTGTCACAATAGAGGAAAAGAAGAGAGAGTGTAAAACGAAAAGTAAGGTGGAGGTAGAGCCAAGAAAGCCTTCATTTGGTTGAAAATGTCATATTGTGCTTGGCATTTTCAGAATTTTAGATTACTAAGAGGTGGAGAAAAAGAGAGACATAGAATAGCTCTGTTGATTGTGGATATTGTCATGGTGACGTTACTTTAAATAAGCTGCACGTAATTCATTAAGTTTTGATTATCGGTGATGGATGTACGGCCAGTACGTCTCAAATCTGTTTTTGATCCACACTGACCTCATTGCGGGAATATACACTCAAGTTTTCTGATTGTAAATCATGTTTGTGATGTGGAGGAGAACATCTGCTGTTCTCACTGCTGCTCTCTGCCTCGCTCACATTCACGCAGGATGGACTGTGTTAGCTGGTGACGTCAGTTTTTCTGACTCACTCCTCGCTGCCATCAGGCTTAACACACCCAGCATGTGTGTGTGAGTTGCTGTAATCTGTAGGACATTGTGATGGGTGTATGCGTGTTATGTTTCACCTCTGGAATGTGTGTGGTCTTTGTGTGGTGACTTTTTTCCTCTTCGGAGAACTGTAGTTTGGAGTCCTTTATTTTGAATCATTCAATTGAATGTGTGTGCTTTTTGTCACTGGACTGTGTGAAACTCATAGCCTTGTAGGATGAAATTACTGTGTCATGCAAATATTTTTTTGAGAGCTCAATCTAATTGCTTTCACTGTCCTCTTCAAATTGTCCTATTCTCTATTGTAACCCCCCCACCACTCCTCATCTTTCTGTACTCTCACACCCCTGACATCTTGTCCTCAGATTTCCCTAATCTTTTCTTTCAGCCAGTTTCCTCACTCCTCTAACTCTCTTCTCTCTCTGCCACATTTCAGAGATCAACGATAGGGAGCAGCGCTTCCAGACGATGAAGGACATTCTGCGCCGCTTCCCCAAGGAGAATTACGAAGTCTTCAAATATGTCATCAGCCACTTGAACAAGTGAGTGAGTGGCAGGTCAGAGACAGCCTCTGACAGCCGTGCTGACTACACCGCTGGTCACCCAGTCAAGTGACCTAGCACAGACACAGAAAAAAGGGTTTTACTCAGGCTGAGCCATGATCTTTGTTAATGCAGTGGTTATTTAATCCCTATTTATATGTGGATGGTAAAGGATGTTGCAATGTATGTATATATTAATAGCTGTCAGTTTGGTGTAATAAATCCAAAATTGCAATGAAAACTTTGTAGTCTAAATTCAACCTATCAATGGTTCCTAGCCTGTGTGTCAGGACCCCCAAGAGGTTCCAATATGATAAGAAGGAATCAGAGAACTGTCACACATAATTAATTTTAGGCAAATAAAATATAATTTCAGTTTCTTCAAATGAAGATGTCTGCTTTATTGCCATAACCTTTAATGATGGGCCAGTTTTAATATGAGGTACTGATTTGTGGCCACTTGTTTTACTTCTTGATTTCTTTGTGTTACCCAGGGTGAGCCAGAACAACAAGTTGAACCTGATGACCAGTGAAAACCTGTCCATCTGTTTCTGGCCCACACTGATGAGACCAGACTTCACCACCATGGATGCCCTGACTGCCACCCGCACCTACCAGACAATCATTGAGAGCTTCATTCACCAGTGTGCGTACTTCTTCTACGGTCAGCCGCTGACTGACGGTGTCCCCGGCTCCCCCACCTCTACACTCTCCTCCAGTGGAGGGACCTCAGCCTACTCCTGCATGGCTGGAGGCTACTCATCCTCACCGACTCCGTCCCCGGCTCCCTACGTCCTCCCCGCCACCCCTCCTGTCATCCCACACTACGGTCCTCCTATCCACCACCACCACCACCACCACCACCTCCACCATCAACATCAGTCCCCATCCCACTCCCCACCTCCTACTCCCCAGTCACCGATCCCAGCCCTGCTGCCTCCCTCCCTGCACCCCCATCACCCCCCTACGGAACAACACACGCTGTGAACCAGGAATCAAGGGAAAGAGGGATAATTTTAAAAAATGACAAGGACGGACTACAAGATTCAGAGAGATGTAAGGGTTCAAAATAAGAGATTTAGAATTTTGGGAAGGATTTGAAGAAGATAAATTGAAACGTGAACAGGAGGTAGGAAGTGAAGTTGAGTGAGATGCAGTATGTACAGGGAGAAACCTACATGTTTTGGAGAAGAAGGGGGGCATTTGAGCCTCCGTTGCTTTTAGAAAAATGGACACACGCCATAAAGAGGATCACTGAGCCTCTGAACTGGCAGTATGATCTTTTCCCCTTCCTCGCTGCTTTATCCCATTGCCTCTCCGTCTCACTTCATCTAGATCTGCCCTCCTTGCCTTATAGAGAACCTACACGCAAACACAATAACAAAGAGTGAGATGCTGTCAGTAACTGTTAAAGGGACTCAGGGAGGGATTCAGAAGTGACGTACAGGGGGAATGTGAACTCTGTTATGTTAGGATTGCTTCACCACACACAGACACACACACACACATACTTGACACAAACACCCAGTGGCCAGTGTGCCTCCGACAACCATTCTCCTCAATCCCTTAGCCTCTAACTGTGCTGGGAATTTTGGTGGCCGGCGCACATTTTTGCAAACTTAACCACCTACTGTACCTACCTGGAGGCCGTGGCTGGGACACGTGTTTATTTTACCACTGTACAGAGAACTTAAGCAAGAAGCACGTGTTACTGCTCACCGGACAGGATGTTCTTACACATTCCTATCTGTCAACCCCTTTCACGCACACACACACACACACACACACACACACACACACACACACACAGACAAATTTAGTTTCAGTCGAGGCAGTATTTCAAGCACAGAAGAAAAACAAAAAATCTCAACCGACCGGATCTGCAAGGCATCAAATTGGAGCAGAGGATTATGGGAACTCTCACACCCATGGCATTCTGGGAAGGCTCCTCCCAGTCTCCTGTTTGCTCTTTCTCCCTTTTTGAAGTCAACCTCATGCCCTATCTTTGCATGAAAACCAGCTTAAAAAGTTCATATTTTAATTGGTCCAAATCTTGATTCTACATTCACATTTCCACTGTTCTGATGCATTTTTTATTCTGTTCTTCATTTGACAAAATCTTGGGAAACACAGAGAAACCCAGGCCCATCACTCAATGAGCGGCCTTGCGTGTAAGTGTCTGTGTGACTGTCTATCTGTCTGTGTGCGCATGTATCTATGCCTTTTTGTTTTACCTGAATTTCCCTGTATTAGGCAGATAGTGGGAATAATTCCAGGGTTGGACCTTCATCTGTCATGTTGCTTCTTTCACGCTGTGGTGGTTTTACGAGTCAGTGCGGCAGTTTTCACAGTAAGGACCTTGTTCAAAAAGCACTTTTCTGAGCACTTTGAAGGCACATTTTAAATTGGAGCTGCCATAACATGACAGCCACCATTCACTTTATTGTCAGTCCACCCGACTCTTTCTCTCTCTGGGAACGCACCACTGACATCTAGAGGATGAAATGGGTATTGCAGCCATAACCATTTCCACCACTGCATGGGCGTAGCACCATTTTCCTACTGTGGTTTTTGTAGCATCATATGCTCTTATAGGTGGAATTGTTATAAATTTTCATCATTGTATGTCAGATAAAGTTTACTTAAGAACTAAATAAGTTTAAGAGTGTAAGTAAAAGAACAACAGCAGTTTTAAATCTGGCACAAATCAATTGAGATTATATACATTCAGTCTCTGTAGCAACAAAGCATGTGGCTACATTGCAGCTGATTTAACATGCAGTGAAAGCATTTGCCTCTCTGTCTGTTGTTGTTAGCTTTCATTTCACCAAAGCCCTTTGTAGAGGAGTGTGTGCCACTTCCCAGACGCTATATTTGAGTAGAAATAAATTGAGGCACAGTGTAGCATTACAGGCCAGAAAGTAAGAGCTGGAAGCGAGGCTCAAGATTTGACAGGTGGGAGGCTTTTTATCATTGGAAATAATTTGTAACCACTGCTCCAGGCCTCATAGGACACAGCCTTATGCCTCTGGAAGGGAAACTCAAACCTGCTCTCAGTGGACTCAAAATATAATTTGCAAGAGTGTAACCACTACACCAGACTCCCCCCTGCTGTCACTGCCACCACATCCCTTAGTCATTCCCTGTCCAAGAGAGACAGTTGGGTCCGGGAGAGACAGCAGAACAAACAGTCCATTCATCCATCTTCATGACTGGAATGGAGCATCACAGAATTCCTCGGCCCAGCCTACTGTTACCGTAGAAACCAGCTAGATGGGGCTCAAGGAGAACTGCTGAGCCCCGATCGAAGCAGCTTTGTGAATATGTGTGTGTGTGTGTTTGTGAGCACGCACATGTGTCTCTGTGTTTGTGTGAGCTTGAGAAAGAGTGTGCGCATGTGAACTTGTGCGTGTTATAATGTTAAGCAGATGCTCACCAAGGTCACTTATTCTGTTTGACACTGAATTGCATCTCTACATGTCTCGCCAGACTGTCCTCCTGGGGGGTGGGCTTTTAACCAATCACTGAACTCTTAAAGGAGCTTTTATCAATCTACACTACCTATTTACTTTATGTGTGGGTGTTTAGATGTGTGTGTGTGTGTGTGTGTCTGTGTGTGTGATGAAGGAATTAAGAGTGAGTTGAGCGGGTGGGTTTGAGCTAACATGCTAGCAAGCTGTGCTTGGCAGACGGCCAGACACCAGCGTGATCCAAACAAACGTGAAGGAGAGGAATGCAGTTCTCCTTGCGGTCATTACCCCGCTGTGTAACCCTGTTAGCTCGTCCAGATTACACACACTGATCCTCAGAGAAAGTGTGAGAGAGATGGGGGAGAGATTGGGGAGAGCGAGAGGGAGGGAAGACAGACAGCGGACAAGTGAATGGGATCATTATTTGGGAAACGGAGGGAGGAAGGAGGGTGTGACCACTGGTACTTGTGTGTAAATGGCAGCCAGTGGCGTTCCCTGTGTATATCAATGTGTTAATACTGAACTGACTGTGAGGCAGCCAAAGACTGTGGAAAAAAGGGTCGAAGGAGAGATGGGAAGCAAAGTGACAGTTTAGAAGAACAATTGAATTAAAAATGTGACTTTGGTTCAGCGATAATATGTGGCTGCATTGCTTTTCTTTTTGTTTTTTTGGTTTTTTTTTGCAACAATGGTGACAGATGTCTGTTAAGTTAAAATGAGAAACAAGCAAAACTATATTCAAATGGTTGTTTATTGGTATGTTAGGGGGTCTAACACTTTGCCCTTTAGTCAGTGGTGATAGAAAAAAAAAGTTTCTTTTTATGTTTTATTTTAATAATTAAAAAATACAAAGCAATTTTTTTAACAATTTCTTTGTGAACGATTGAGAGACCAGCCCAGTATAGTGCATGATTTCTTCCCAACCAAGGAAGAGGGCTCCACCACTCTCATTATTTAAGAGATGATAAAAAAATATTAAGAAATAATGGGGGGAAAGAAAATAATAAAAAAATGAAGTACTGTAAAGTGAAAAAATAACATCAAATGAAAAAACCTGTCATTATTTGCTGAGTGGTAATTTGTCTAAATGGGAATGGTGTATACAGCAAGGCCTTATGTGATCTGTATCATAGTTAATAAATCAAATCTTGTAAAACATCTGCTTCTTCTCTCTTTGTTACGCATTAGAGTAAATTATCTGAGTAATTAATGACATGTGAAACAGATAAGTCAATCCTTTCTCAAGGAAAAGCTAGTAAGTGGAACTTCTTGTTGGTGATGGCAAACTACCGTGTAGAGCATCAAGAAAGAAATTTTATAAATTGCTATTATTATCATGTGTGGTGCAACGCAATGTTTGCAGTCAGGGCAGGTAATGGTCTACACCAGTGGTCCCGAACCTTATTAGCTTTTAACACTATAAAATAAAGATGTGTCTACTTGCAACCTGCAGTTTTTCCTCTCCTTGTTTAGTTTTTCAAATTTTTAGAGTCTTAAAGAGGTGCTTCACTAGAAAGAAAACTAGCATGAAATTCTGATACAATATATGAACAGTATACAATAATATATAAACTATTGTACAGCAAAAATATGCATGTTCTTCATTCCCATCCTGTTAATCATATCACGACCCCCAGATTTTGGAACCACTGGTTCTACTTCACGCAGGATAACTTAAAAAGTGGAGCACTAAAGGATTTGATGTCAAGAATTGCTACCACCTAGAATTACACAAAACTGAATAAGCAGTGTACATGTTGGTGTAAAAATAAAGTTAAAACATTACATACATGATATTCAGCTGATTATGAGTTTGCAGAAGTCCATCCCTGCTCACAGCGAACAGGCAGGTTTTCCATCGTATATGCGCTTTAATGATTTGCTGTCACCTATGAAGATGCATTAATTGTGCAAATATTTTTTGTCTAAAGTGGGAGCAGTCTGTGGCTCTGTGGCTTGCGCAAAGGGCACTTTGATATGTGGACGTGAGGAACCTGGGATCTCTACGAACCTTACGATTAATGGCCAATCTGCTCTACCAACAGGGATATACAGTTGCCCTAGATGCAGTTTTTTGGTTGTGGGGCAGAATCACTGCAACCCAGATCTAATTTTACAGAGACAGGCCCTTTAACACATACTGTACAAGGAAAATGTGTCTGTTGTGTAATAAAGTATATTAGAAATAACTATTCAAAGTCAAAGGAAGACCTGTGTACATTAATTTCTACCACACTGTGTTTTAAATATTTGTTCCACACAACACGTGATAGTCTTTTGACCAAAATTTGTGGCTCTGTTCCCTGTGCATGCTGTTGATGGGACACCAAGGCCACAGGGGGCCCCAGATGAGGTCATGGCGGCCCACGGGACCGTCCTGGTTCTGTCGAGAGCACTCAGAGCAACCCCGGGAGGACTCAGCCTGTACCATTTCAGGGTGATGTAAGGACTCGGGTCCCTGTGAGGGCAATGTGAAGGCCTCACTGCCATTTCATGGTGCCCTCATCTGACCTTTTCATTGAGTCAAACCAAAGGAAATCCATGTTCATGACCTTTGTGGTGCATCTCTCCATACTGGCACATGAAGAAAAAAAGAGAGAGAGAGTGCAGCTGATTGGGAATGAAAAGGGCAAGCCTGTGTGCACACAGGACACACGACCCCTGAACTCTAACCTTTAAGCAGTGTCATGAGGGAGAGAGTTGTGTGGGATTTGATTGGAAGTCAAATATGGGCATCGTCAACATTGCTTGACTTGCCAAAATGTGGGGATGAAACCACTCAGGGGTTGTCAGGAGAGCCAGGATTTGTCACAAGTATGAGAGGGATTTTGCACAATTTGCAAAGTGAAACAAATTAATACAGCTATTAGAGCTCCATTGTGCTCATTTAACTAAAGCACAATTATCTAATGTTCCCTTTTTTCTTAAAATGTTTCTCCACGAGCACATTGCCGTTTTCCTTGTGCGTACACGAACGCGCCACTAGGAGGCTGACTTGTACCACGCTACCCATGTTCCATTGCTCTGCTGTATCTGGGTAAAGGAGGCAAACGCAGAGCACGGACCTAATTGATTGGGTCAAGGTTTGGATGTCAACAGTGAGACGACGGTTTAATCCCGCGCTCACAGTGAGCTGAGCGCCTGAGACGAGCATCTGAAGGCTTTTCTCATTGATGTCGAGCTCCACTTCACCCCCTCTCACGGTTTGACGTTGGAGGAGGAAATAGGTTTGACTAAACTCCAGAGATTGTGTGGCGAGAGGAGAAGGGGAGGGGGTGTTCTGCAAAGTATAGCCTAAGCCGCGGAATAAAGACAAAGAACTTAATTCGAAGTCATCGTTGCTCTGTATTAGAGGCGTGATGTGCTTCTTTAGTGCGAGGCATGACCAAAAAAGTTCTGAGGTAGACAGAAAAGGAGGAGGAGGAAGGGGACATATATGGAAAGAAAGAGACTGGTCTTATGATGAGTCGAGGCACGTATCTCCGCTCAACCGTGTCTTTCTGGGCTTCGAGCTCGCAGCTGCGGCGGCGGCTATTGAATTCAGATGCGGCCTGTCTCTCCGCTCCGGCCGCTACAGGTGGAAATGCTCTTATCAATACGGACTGTCCGAGCCTGACTGCGGGCCGATCCGTCTCATTGATGATTTTAGGTGCCCCTGCCCTCCCTCTCCTCCCCGAGGAGCCCATTGATTAATGTCTGGGTCACAGTGGTATTTCCATATTGATACCTCGATTGATGACGGCGCCCCAGGAACAAGCGGTATTGACCAGCTGGAAAGTGATACGTTTCAAACTGTTTGGCGGATGTATTTATGCATAATGGCCATAATTAGGGGGTTAGATACATGTGGTGGAGGCAAAGGAGATGTAGGTGAATGATCCAGCACCTGTATCCTGGGAGAAAATCACATCAATAGTGCCACAATAACAACAACAACCTGTTATACTCCCGCCACTACTAATGTACATTTTATTACTATTAACTGGGATAAAA
This sequence comes from Lepomis macrochirus, assembly GCA_024633595.2. NCBI lineage: Eukaryota > Metazoa > Chordata > Actinopteri > Centrarchiformes > Centrarchidae > Lepomis > Lepomis macrochirus. Next base: position 15,842,455 of record JALXJV020000009.1, read on the forward strand.
TATAGTGGGACTGCAGCACAGTTGGGAGATGATAGCATTCTTACCATTCCTTATTAGCCTATAAGATAAGATACAACTTTATTGATCACCAGGAGGAAAATGAAGTATTACAGCAGCACAAAATAGACCAGTGATGTTGGTAGGATAAAGGTTATTAGAAAAAAAACACAATTAAATAGAAATTAGAAAGCTTTATGTATAAATGTTATACTGTATGTGCATTGTTTCTACGGGATTTACTTTGATTTACTGACCTTGTCCTCAAGGTCAGTTGAGACCTGGGAGACCAGACTTCCTCTGGTGTCACAGTGTAAATTTGAGGGGTTGTGAGATGATCAGCAAGGTAGAGAAAAAATAGAAACAAAACATAAAAAATATACCAACATTTTTAAATCATAGCTTTTTTATTTTCATGGAAGAGTTTCACCATCTCCAGGAGTTCAAACACTTGTAAAAGGAATCAATCTGAGAGGGGAACTTAACTGTTGGGTTGAACTGCTCATGTAACAAGGAGTGTGTGTGGTGGTGGTTAAAGGGTCTCCTACAAATATGAGGTCATGTTAGGTTTCATGCTGGTTATCAGCATTTATCAGCTGCAAAACATGACGGTACAGAACACACCTTGCAATCAGTACTTTGATAGTTGAGTTTTCAAAGCATGAGAAGACTAACAGATTAAAACATGAAAATTACAACATATTCCACAATCAGAAAACAAAATTCAAAAAGTCTCTTAAGGATACTGTATGATAGACCTACAGTAGTCTACAAAGTTCAGTAGGCCCTAAGTGTTGCTAATTGGCATGCAACCTAATGTGACCTTTGTTTTATTATTTTAAAGTTGTTTTTTAGGTGTTTACATGGCTTTGTCTGTCCCTTACTGCTCTGTAATCATATCCTTGTGATATTTTCACGCTATCTTTCTAAAACTGGCTAGTTCTTCTTCATCGGGTCAAGTGTACACACTGCATAATGCAGAACAACTCCACAGAGAGCCCAGAGTTGTGAACCCAATTTTGTAGACACCCTAATTTAAAGGGCTGCGAGACAACAACATGATTCGGTGGGACTTGTATTGCTTGTTGAGGAGATTACTTTGGAGGCAGAGGGCAGTGTGTGGCGATGATAGTCAGTGAGAAAAAAATAAAGCGTTGAGCAGAACAGATCCCACTTTACGCTTTTAGGGTCAGTGGTCGAAATGGGCGCACGGCCTCCATGTCCCCGGGACATGGATCAGGGGCCCCGACGTATATCTGCTGATTACATCTCCTGAAGTGGAAAACATGCAAATAATAAATGTATGAGCAACGTGCTTGTTTTTTTGCTTGATTAATTATGCCGTTTAATTCCAGATCCACCACGCCGCTCCACCGTATAATTTCCCAGTGGTCTTGGCTGTTTCTTCTCTCACATGCGCTCTCTCCTTTTTTTTCCTCATTGCAAAATGAATCATGGATCCAACCGTCTGTACCCGGGGGAGAGCGGCGAGCTGGCGAATAGGCTGACCAATCATGAGCATCAGAGTCAGACACACAGAAGGAGGGAGCCTTTTGTTGTGTGCTGCACTCATCAAGTTAGAAGACAACTACCAATTTGGCCTGAAGAAAATTAAAAGATGAAGTGTAAGGAGACAAAAAACCTGACTTTATCTGTGTTTATCTGTTTTCTCTCTCTTACATTAAATCTCCTCTTCCCACCTCTTTCCTCTATAGCTTATCCAATCAGAGTGGCCAGTGTGTGTTTATCTGAGTGGGTGGCAAAGTTTCAGCGCCATTCATAATGTCAAGTGGGACCATGACTGCTCTTCTATTCCCAGCCTGGCCAACCCTCTCTCAGCCTCCTGACAGTTCCAGGTTAGCCCTCTCTCCTCTCTCCCCTGGCCCTCCTCTACTCTCCCCTCCGTCTTTCCTCTCCAGCTCTCCCAGGGGCCCCAGTGAGAATACTGCTCAGATCCATGCCTCTGAGCCCCAAAGCCGGCCCTAAGCCTCCACATCGATCGCCCTGAGAATTTCCTCCCCAGCACAGCAGGCCTCGCTCCCTGGCGCTCACACTCCTCGACCCCAAACAGCCAGCACTTCTCAGTTAGAGGGAGACAGAGAAAATAGAATCTGGCACATTACCTGTGTCTTCTCAACAGAGGGGTCTTGTTGATGTGATATGTGTTATTAGGTCTCTTGAGAGCACTGGTATTTTTGCCTCTCTAAATTCAGTTAGATATTACAGTGATCGGTTTGATGAACATCTCTCAGTGTTTCAAATTGAGCTGTCTATACAGTCAACACAAACTGCAGTCAGAAAACTGGTTTCCATTTCTTTGCCATTATATCTCTCTATGACCAAGGGATACTTGTACCCCCAGAGGTAGCTACTTCTGCAGTTTCCAGCACTTAGAAAGGTTGCAAATCAGCTAAACTAATGTGAAAAATAGAAAATGAAACCTTGTGTTGTGAGTAGGACTGGTTAGCAAGCGGGCAGAGAAGTCTAAACAGAGAGCTTAAAGTAATGGGTACATGCTTACCCATTATATAATAGTACAATAAAGGTTAAATGGTGAAAATAGATAGCTAAGAGTAATGGATAAATACCTAATATAGTTGGCTAAAAGTAATTGATATGGTTAAAATAGTTAGCTAAAAGTAATTGATGTGGTTGAAATAGTTAAAAGTAGTAGATATAGTTGAAAAAGTTAGTGAAAATAATACATAAATGTTAGCTAAATGAAATAATGGATACATGGTTGTAATAGGTAGCTATATAGATGGGCTGTTAAATTGCATGAAAATTTATTCACTTTTTATATAATCAATACATTCAATTTAAAATCAGTGCAGACTGGTTTTGATGAAAGGAAAGACAAAAAGGTTGGGAACCACTATCAGACAAAAAGGTTGGGAACCACTATTCTACTATGTAGAACACTAGATAAGTTTGAAATATACAGTTCATTTTTGAAAACAGCTACCCTCTGAGAAAAATAAAACATAGATCTCCTGGTGTAAGGATAGGCCATATTTCCATCCATCATGCTGATGAAGATATGAAGATGGAGTAATGGAAGGTGGTGTATGCTATACAACTCTGCTAGAGGATGAGAAACCATCATTACTGGAGTCCTCCTGGGAAAGCTCCCAACCAATAGGCTATCCCGCGTAACATACTTGTTCATAATTTATTTACGCGGCAAGCTTCCCCTGGACTCTGCTGTGTGTTTTACTGCAAGTGTGGAGGTATTTGAGAGGTATTTTCCTCTATCTCTGTCTGCTTGTGAACAAGAGCAGCAAGGCAGTATGTCCAGTACAATAGTAGATGATTAAACTTCATACTTTATTAACACATTTGCTGTGTGGTTGGCATGCTAAATTCACTCCAATCATGAATGAGAGAGGGAAAATCTGGAACATTTGGCCCTGTTAAAATGCAGCTCTGTGGACCAGTTAGAGCATCTCCGTCTATACTGGCATTTAAGAGCCAGTGCAGATGGTAATGTATCAATACTCTGTTTAAACAAGGCTTGGAGCCACATTTCTAAATTAGCCCCAGAGATATACAGTATATGGCAAAATCTGTTTCCAGTTGTTCATGGGTATATTTACTAATTTGGTTGAATTGTGACTCGGTGTATCATCACAAAATACGAATATACGAATGCTTCCTTTATCTGCATTTGGATTTTTCTGCTAGAGATAAATTCAATATGTATTTACCATTTACTCTCTCTCTCTCTCTCTCTCTCTCTTCAGCCTCTCTATACTTTTAATTCATTAGCTTTTTCTACCTGAGCTGACCACACACCCGTAGCCTTCTCACACACATACACACACTCTATTTTTGCAGCTTTTCCATCCATCTCTTGACTCCCAGCTCTCTATACTTCAGTGCCTCGCTCATTCCTCTCACTCCTCTCATTCCTTGCCCTTTCCTCATGCCTGTTTCCTTCCTTCCCTCACTCTCTCTTCCCATTTTATCCTTGCTCTGCCTGCTCTCCTTTTGTCCGCTCCCTCCCTCCTTCCCCTCCTCTCCTCCATCCCTCTTTCTCTTTATTAATTTATTGGGTTGTTATTCTCCTTGCCTGGCCCTGCTAATGAAGGCAGGATGCAGATGAGGGCGAAGGTCATCTCCGTAGCGATCGACCCCACCGCCCCACAGCATGGCACTCTGACTGGCACAGGTCAGTGGCAGTTGTCAATCAAAACACGCACACGCACATGCATGCATGCACTCACACACACTATCACTAAATATTACATTCATACACAAGGATATGAGCTATGGTATTTTACAATTAACAATTTATAATTAGCCATACAAATTCAGATGCTTTGGAGCACATATTTTGACAGTCACATGTAGTGGTCGTTCCCAACCTTTTTCGTTCAGAGCTTTGTGCATGTCTGTGAGATTGTCAGCTGCTTCACCAGATAGATTTTTCCTTCTCAGATTTTTGCATTTTAAAGACCTGAGGATGTATAACTGTCCAGAATTCTACGGGAAAAAAATAAGACTATAGAATAGCTTTTAAAAAAGGATTTTGAGTCGTGTAAAGGCATTCTAGTATTGCCAGTTTTTAGATAACCAGTATTTATTCTACCCTCTTTGATATAGATCCAGAATAATATATAATCCAGAAGGATTTACTGCAGAGCTGTTGTATTGGACTACATTAGTTTAAACTCATGAATTGAAAGTATTATGTAATGTCTGTCAGTTGGTTGATCCACATCTTTGATCCAGACTGAAATATCTCAACAACTATTTGATGGATTGCTATGACATTTTGTACAGACGTTGGTGCCCACAGACTATTAAAAACTTTGGTCCTCTGACTTTTTCCTCGAGCAACAACATAAGATAGGTAGATATTTGTGGTTTTAAGTGAAATGTCTTAACTATTAGACAAATTGTGATTTTAACACATTACATTATTTCTCCCCTCAGGATGAAAAGTAACCATTTTGGTGATTGCGCCATGGTCATATAAGCATACCAATTTGTCAAATATTTTGGTTTATAACTAAATACCTGCAAAACTGACATTCCCATCAACCTCAGCTGTGCTTTGCGTTTTATGCTAATTAGCAAATGTTAGCTTGCTTACACGCTAAAGTAAGATGGTGAACCTGCTAAACATTATACCAGCAAAACTGCAGCCTGTTCAGTTATTGTGAGCATTTTACCAGGGTCAAATTAGCATTTAGCTCAAAGCCTCATGCAGTACAGCTTCACTAAAGCGCTAGCTCACTGAGGTGGCTTGTTTCTTCTTAATTATCTTGTTCATCATAATGCAACCCTTAAAGGAGTCCTGACGGGACCTGATGGGAACTACTGCTATATGGAACGCCAAATGTGCCCCAAAGGCACGACCCCAACAATTATACATACAAATATACACAGAGTCTTTCAATCTTTCATTAGCACATACGTTTCCGTGCCCATAGGTTGAAGTGTTATAGCATGGCGACTAACCCCTGCCATGTCGTTCATTGGCCTTGACATGGTGAAGACCTCTGAGTTGCTCCTCCCTGCGTCCCTTATCTCAGCACTTGTAGCATTTACAACCTCTGCTCTTCATCACAACATGTTAGGAGATATTGTGTGTGTGTGTGTGTGGGTTTGGAGATGCACTCTACATTCAGACATCCCGTATGCATGTCGATTTTGTTCCTGGTTATTGTTGTGGGTTTATTTGTGTGCTCAGCCATGTTCTTGAGTGTGTTCACCTGCATCTGGTTATCTGTGCATGAGCACACAGCAACCACACACACATGCACTCACACACACACACACACACACACACACACACACACACACACACACACACACACACACACACACACACACACACACACACACATATCTCTATTAGCAGTATAGTAGTGTTAACAGTGTTATGCCATGCGTGAACCTCCCCACCTTTCCCTCATATCTATGCAAAGCTGGGGTCCTGTCAATCAGTCACCTTGGTGACATAGAGCCCCACCTCCCCAATTAGAGCTGACAGGGCAGGATTAGGAGGGGGGCGGGCCCCCGCCGACCTGCCTACGTGTCAATCACGCGCCGGGCATCCACACGCCTGTTTACTGTCAGATCCCATCTCCGTCTGTCAGACTGCACGGCAACCGTCGCCCAGGGAGGAGAGGAGGAGGGTTGGGGGAGGCGGGGAGGGGGTAGGAGGAGATCTGATCGGAATTAACTATGCTTCTCCCCACAGACCGGCCGTGCTTTTAATTCATGAAAGGGATGAGAGGAAAGTGGGAAGAGAGAGCGAGTGATAGAGAGAGGAGAGCATTTAAAACCCAGAGCAGGGCCTTCTTTAGAACTTTTCAGAGTGATGTTTCTTCTCTCCCTGACAATCACTTTTCTTCTCTTGCTGACTGTCCCTCCTGTCTTTCTCTCTCCCTTAGAATTCTTTCAGAGGTGTGCTTCATGCCAGCGTAGAGCTACTGCGATTTATCAACAGCTTCCCTTTCTCTGTAGTTGTTATTTGACCCTGGTTTTTTAAAGTCGCAAAAATATGTATTAGTGTTTTTTTTAGTTAGAGAGTTAAGGTCAATTTATTTAGTTCTGCACATGCTCATGCAAATTTGTGTCTCTGTTTCAGTACGTGTCCGGGGATGAGGGTCCTGCCTACACACCTACAGTATGTGAATGCATAATGCTGTTATGCTCCTCAGACTGTATGTGCGTGTGTGCTTTAAAACAGTGTCATGTGTGCAGAGTTTACACAATGCTAATGTGTGTATATGTGTGTGTGTGTGCGTGTGTGTGTGCTTGTGTTTGTGGCTCTGTGGACCCTGGTGTGTGTGCATTTATTCTTTTTTGGGGTCTCTGGCGGTGGCTTCGCTTTGACCCCGGTGCCCTCACTCTAATCCTTTAGCAAATGAGGGCTGTGTGGGGCTGAAGGGATGTTTGGGGGTCTGCGCCAGGCCACAGTTTTAGGATTAGAGGAACAGAGTGTAGGTCCTGGGGTTATGAGGGATGAAGAAGAGGGAAACAATAGATTGTACTGGAATAAAGAGGACGGATATTGTCAGCGTTGTGTTGGCCACCAGTGGTTATATGGTATGTCTTGTTACCGCCGCCATGTTTTTCATCCCCTCATGTTTGTTTGTTTTTTAGCTACTACTATCAAATCTGCTGAAGAGATTTCAGCGACATTGGTAGAAAGTTTGTGGTGTAGGTAGCTCCACTATGTGATCTTTTATAAACCACTTTTCAATCATGACTGCAGAACCGTGTAGTGAACAAGCAATGTCCCTGGATTCTTTGGTTCAAGACAAATGTTTTAGTATTGGCTTAGCCCAATTTTGCCTGAACAGAACACGCCCACACAATTTATGTTTGGTACATAATATATTTGAATATATTTGCCAAAGAACTTATAATTTTGTTTTTTTGATGTCACATGACTGTAATGCTAAATTCTTGTAAACATGGTAAGTTAACTTACATTAACTTAACTGCCATAAGTCAAATGAACACGTTGCACGATTATAACCACATTTAGAACATCTCCAAGCATTCCTGTAAATTTATTTTGGATGTCATCTATGGTGTCATCTATAGTGCTACAAGAAATTATAATTAAAATTTAATTGAATTGAACTGGTCATGTGTCTGACCTGGCATATATCATCAAAATACAAAGCATAAATTTCTCATACAGAATTGAGTAAATCTCCCAAAATTAACATGATTTAAACCAGCAATAAATTTATATCATGAACAACAACAGTTGCGTATGTACACAAGGGGAGCTGAAGGTTCGGGTGATAATTCTCTGTGGGTTCTTAACTACAAGCGACCCGTTACACATTATCAAATTATTATTTGATACATTATATTATAAAAATATAAATTACAGCTGCTTTTTAAAAAAAGACATCAGATTGTCTCTCATTTAGGTCAGACTTCACATTTTTTTGTCCGAGCGAAGATCCTGAGTATCTAGTTGTCTCCATTTCTTGCTTCTACATTGTCTCATAAATATATATTTTGCATTTTGTCTGCATGATTGTCAAGGTGAATTAATAAATGTCAGTATATTTGACACCTGTTTATTTGACAGGTCTAGATGTACCATGTCATTGCTGCTGATAGCTGTATGTTCCCAGTGTTTGTTAATACCAGGCATATGTGGGTTGAACTTGTTTGTGTGTATGTGTGTGTGTGTGTGTGTGTGTGTGTGTGTGTGTGTGTGTGTGTGTGTGTGTGTGTGTGTTTGCATTAGAAATGCGTTCCAGGGTTGTGTCTGAGACGCAGCTCAGGTGTCTGTTGGTGTCTGTTGAACGACCTCGCTGCAGGGAACAGGCTATCAGGCTGAGAGGGAGGCTATCATGTTAATTACTTTACACACACCCCGCCAGCCAAGCGTGCAACACAACTGCTGAGCTCACACTCACACACGCACCTGGGCACATACACTCTTAAGCGAAGCGCACACACACACAAAATCAGTCTTTCTTTCATTTTGTCGTTTTTCTGTCTTCCCATTCCTGTTGTTTGAAGGCCTTGGACATCAATTCCCTTTTGCTTTCCAGAAAGATTGTTTTATATTCTAATCAATTCAACTCCGTCCTTTGAAATTAATTGACATTCATTCAATGATTTTAAATTCCTCCGAGGCTGTTCTTTTGTTTCTGCCTGTCAGTGAGCTGCAAGTGAGATCGGGCAAAATGTTTTGTCATCTCGCACTCTAGGGTAAGCTGGCTCCAAAGCGTGAGCCTGAGGTCAGCTTAACCTCCTCACAATCTCGTCTCTTGTCGTCCTTACCGCTTGTGAAAGAGGGGGAAAACAATACAGATTCATGATCAGAAACCTGGGTGGAGCTTATTCTTCTGTGGCAGCCTTCATATGTCTCCTCAGGAGGATATATTTTTTTTCAGAATCATGCCAGGGGTTTGAGTGGCGAGTTGAGCACGCTCAGGCCGGGGAAACGGAGGAGTGGTATTGGCTGGGGCAGGTTGATGCCTTTAGTTAAATGATGCTGGCACGCAGAGGGATTGCTTTGGGAAGTTGTCATCCATCATGATTTTAGAATGACTCAAAGCAGCACTCTTGCTTTTTTGGGGTTATGGTCTGGGATCCATGATTGATGTGAAGTGGATGTGTGTGTTTTGGTGGCAGGAGTGAAAAAGAGACTGTGTGTATTTATGTACTAAACATAAGTAAAGATAAGCTGGTTGTTGATCTTTTGCTTTTGAGAAGTTAGTTTAATCCCCCCCAGCTCTTCCCTCTTTTTATGTTTTGTTAAGGAAGTTAATGAGAACTATACTGATTAAAGTTAAATCAGATAATAATGATCACTCTAACATTTTGTGAATCCTACCATGTGGCAAATTGTCTATAGCTATTTATCTTTAAAGGAAGTCTGATTCGTTGCACATCTTTTTCCCATTTTGTACGTAAGCGCCAGTGCATGTGCCTGGATGCACCCCCATGTGTATGTTATTGTATTTCTTTAAGCTGAGGCATTTTGTCTGTCTTTGCCTTTCTCCCTCTTCCTTATTTTTTCCAGATTCAAGTCTCCCCTAAGTTAATTCTTCAATTAGCGTGATCCCGACATTCAGGAGAGCTCATGGAGCGGGCCCTGCCAATCGATGTCCAATTAGCAGGGCTCCCCAGACCATAGGGGTTGGGGGGGTACTGTGGTCATTGTAAAGAACAAGAGGTTGGGGTAGGGTCTGGAGTTGAAGGCAGAGGTTTAGAGGAAAAGGAAGGAGAGGAAGCATGAGAGATGAAAAAGGTGGGTTAAAAGAAAGCATTCGAGGTCTGTAAGTGGGTGGAGGTGAGGAGGGAGCACCGGTGTCTGAGGGGGTGGGGTGTAGCTGTTAGATGCTCAATCAAGCTGCGTGAGGACAGTGTAATTAATCCATTGAAGATGTCTGATTGCAGATGACTTTGGGAATACCAGAGTGGTGGCTGGGCCTCGGGGAAGGGGGAGGGCAGGAACAAGACGGATGCAGGGATGCAGGGAGTGGAAAAGCGTAAGGGCAAACAGAGGGAGAGAGTGAGATTAATTGAGACAAGGGAGATACAGTACCTTTTAAATGAGAAGGATGAGTTTCAGTGACAATGTAGAAAAAGGGAGAAAAAAAAAGAAGAAAGAATTGATCATGCCAGGGTTAGGTCGAAACATCACTCACAGCACTGTGGGGATAAAGACCTCCACCAGATGTCACATGTATGTATAGAAAGAATCACGAGGCTGCTAAACTCATTCCTGAGTTTCTCACTGCTAAAACACTCTCTTACTAGACAAATGAGTGTCTATCCTGTTCTAATGCTAATATGCTTTTAAGGCACTATTAGCCGGCAGAGTTTTGCTTTTATTTAATGGACTATTAATTTGTTTGAATGCATTTTGTCTCTGTGGTTGCAGCACAGAGTTGGCTTGGCTTTAGCTCGGCTCCTGAATGGCACATGATTTACTTACCCACAGCTATTTGGAGGCTAAGCCTTTATAATCTAATTAAATTTGATAAAGCAGAGTAATCATCAGAGTATTATGGTGAGTACTCATCGTACTGATATGGTAATTTTATTCTATCGTGATTGAATGTTTTCATTAAGGTTTTTTTTTTGCATTCATGTCTGAATGTGTTTTAAGCTGCTTTCACTTTGTTGCGGTATGTGGTCGATAGCAAAGCTAATGTTCATTGTTTTTAGGGAGAGGCTGGCAGTGCTGGATATTCACAATGCGCCACCTTTCACACATGCAGGTAGAATACGCTGACAAAAGTTGAATTCTCTGAATGTTCTTTCATGGCAGAGACAGCAAACTGGATCTTTAAAAGTCGAAAAGCACTTCTCCTCTCTTGACAATTCAAGTCAAATGGGTGCACATACTGTACAAACAGTGCAGTCTGTACGTAGTAGGACATACTATATTGTGTCTGGGTTCTCTGTCTGTTGCTTTTATCTATTGTAAAGCACCTTGTGAAGTCTGTTCAACAAAGGTGCTGTTTTAAATATGATTACTAATTTTTCCATGAAATTGGATTTTAAATTAATTGATTGCTATCTGATTAAAACTGCCTTCAACTTTAATTTAAGTGTTTACATTCGTATCAGATGAATAATGTAACAACTGTAGCCATTTTTATACCTGAATAGGAGACAAAACTAATTGTACATATAGTAAAATACATTTAATACTATACAAGTTAAATCATCATGTTAATATTTGGTGTCCAAGCCTTTGCAGTCAACAACAACCCACAGACCTTACCAGACATTTGCTATCATCCCTTTTGATTCTCCACCAGATCTGTAAAGTAAACAGCCTCACTTCATGTTTGTTTCAGAGCTCCCTGTCTAGTCTTTAAGTCAAACACATCGGACTAAAGACAGTTGACTCACTGGGCCAGTTAATAATATACCACTGTATGGCCAAAAAGCTCCTGGGTTGTTTCGTCTGTATATGTATAACCATTGTCTTGCGTCTTGTCCTATATATAAACATGGTTAGATTTCCTTGACTGTTCAACTAATATGGACTTAAACACCCATGAAAGCCAAAGGTCAGCATTTCAAATCCAATTCTGAGCACAGGTCAATGTAATCACTGTCCTGCTACTTTTGAACGCAATACATTTGTCCACTGTCATCTTCTAATACAGAGAAGCTATTAAATGAACAGAGACAATGGAATTTTGTGTTTTGGTTTTGGCTGCGCTCTTCCATTTTCCTTCTTGTATTCATTTACAGTAGGAAATGCATTTAATAATTAATGCAAAAATGCAACCTTTAATACATTCAATGAATAATTGAAAATGAACATGATATGATTTAATGGATTGCTTTTTATGTATCTGCACGCTCGGAATGGTCAAGGCTTGGTGTTTTTTAAAATCACCATGGCAACAAAGTGTGAGTTTGCCTTTGCACTTGACTGACATCCTGCAACGCTGACATGTACAGGTATGTGACTTGATGGCTTTGTCATAGAATTTCATTTTAAAGTCAAATTTAGATTAACTCTCACATTTTGTTCTATACAACATTTGCATTTAATGGAATGATCCAATGAGGCAGTTATTACAGAAATTAATTGTGAAACTGTGCAGACATGTTGCAGGACTGTGATTAATAGCAGCAAAGTAACTGCACAAAATGCTTCTTTATGCATGTTGAATAAGTATTTATTCTCTGTTTACTGTTATTGATAGACAAATCTGTTAGGTAACTTAAGAAAAGCCTATATGTGCACACACATACCTGCCAACAATGTGATACAGTTTGTAGCTTCTAACTGTCATGGCTCAACCAGTTTTCTCAGGAGTGAACTGCATAATTTCTAGGGGAAACTGTGGGGGGGCAAATGGGGTCTCGGTTGAAAATAAGGTGAAGAAAAGGGGCAAGATAGAAATTAGCAGAGGGAAAGATAAACAGAAAGATGACAGTCAGAGATAGAGTAATAGGGAGATGCAAGAGGACGGCAGAGAAAATTGTCCAGAGTGGAGAAAAACAGTGACAGGCAATGGCAGAGTGGAGGAAGAAATGTAACAGACAGACTCGCGGAGAGAGAGACAGGCAGAGACAGACAGAGCGAGAGATAGACAGTGACAGAGGGAGAGATAGACGAGCTGTGTGAGGATGCAGAGAGTGTCCCCCTCTCTCTGCTGCTGCCAGAGGCAAACAGACAGCCTCTCTGCTGGTGGAATGCTAATGCAACAAGCTGCTCCTCTCTTGTCTTCCCTCCCTTCTTTACCTTTCTTCTTCTTTAACTCTCCTTTGTGCAGAAAGTTTAGAGACTATAGACACAAGCATAGACTTTGATAATGGAGACCCCTGCGCTTTTTATATTATTGGTACTTCTGCAGATCTGTTCGCGCATGTTGGTCCTCAAATATCAGGGAAAATAGTGATTTTGATGGGGGACTAGTTGTGTGTGAATGTGTGTGTGTGTTGAGGGGGAATCTAGAAAAATGAATTATTATTTGACCTTTCCTGCAACCTCCCACCCTGCCCCCCAAATCTTAAACTGACATCATGTTTTTCTGCAGCTCAGTAGCCATGGCTACCGCAGTTTCAGTGGGGTGTCAGGGGGCCGATCACAGGTCAGTCAGTCGACCTCTCTCTGTCTGTGTCACAGTCAGCTGACCTCTGACCCCAAGCCCAAAAGAGAGACACAAAGCAGTTGTTTGGGGACGATAAATGTCTCCTGGCTTTATCGTCCGGGCAGGTTGTTAACTTCCATCATCATCCAAGACATTCACATCACATCCCACGGAGAAATGCCCACAAGTAAAGATGATGGTTATTTTTCCTCTTGAACTCCGCCACATTTTCCTGCTGTGGCGACAGTCATCCGTTCTAAACTTCAGGCAGGACGTAACCTTGAGTGGAGCAAGCCGACTGAGCCCCCCCCACCCCCCAGTCTGTCTGTGTGTCTGTCTGTCTGCACAGAGATGGCAGCTTCTGAGAAATGGCGGCACACTCTGAAGTGTGATCCATTTAGATAGTGGCAAGGTTTCTCTGCCTGCGCACACGCACACATGCATGCACACTTACGCAAAACACACAAACTCACCACGCAACAAACAAACACAGGCAGTGAGCATGTGTGCGCTCGCAGACACACAAACCTGTGTGCATACGGGCCCAAAACAGAAACAGATCTCTCTTCTCTCCACACACACACACACACACACACACGGCAGTCTCTTGACATGCACTTGCTTGGTTGACAAGTCATCTCAGATAAGCTTGAGTGACAGGTAGTGAGTGTTGACTACTAGTGTGTGTAGATCACTCTGGTAGATATTGCCACCTTATGATTATTGTATAGTATTTACTTAATCAGATTTGTATTATTTACTTATAAAATAACAGGAATCCATTTCCAACAGCTACAGGCCAGATAATGTTTTCCTTCTGTAGAGTTCATCTTGTATCGGGGTATGTATTCTTTTTAAGACGTTGCCTCCTCTGTTGTGATTTTGGTTGTTAATTTCCCTGCCACCTTTTTCTATCTCTACTCAAACATATTGCACTGCCTCTGTCATCTAGAGAGAATCTTGTCAGTTTTTGGGCTGCAGATGTATGTTCAAGCTATATTTTGAGGATTCAGGCCTTGTATACCCGCTCGCTTACACTCCCTCCCTCCACTTCCTTTATCCCCAGGCCTCCCCGCGCTCCATTCCTCTATTTTCTTATCTACTTTCTTCTCCTACTTGCTCCTCTATGTCATTGCCAAATCTCTCCTGTCTGTTCTTCTCTGTCTTCTCCTCTCCCTGCCTCCTACCTCTCTCTGTTTCTTTTACACACCCTCTTCTCTCTCTATCAGTCTCTCTATTCTGTGACTGCTCTGGCTGGTCCCCCCTGTGGCACACCGTGTCGTGTCCCTAATTTATTTATAATTAGTGCTCTTTGTCGGGATGCATGGGGAATGTTAAAGTACACGCCACCTCGCTCTGGGTACAAATGGGCTGGTGTTCCTCCATCCTTTCCGCCCGCCCCAACTGCCCAACCGACACGGCCACTGGGATGGACAGACCTTACATCCCAAACCCAGACTCTTTAAATTATAACGACTCCGCAGAGAAGAAGGCTGTGCGCTGCAAAAAATCACCATCTTATTAAGTCACTTCTGTCTATAACCGAGTCCTAAAACTCTTATTTTGTTAGAACAGGTCAGTGCAAATCATTTTGTAATGCATTTTGCAGTCCTTTTCTAGAAGTGAGTCTGTATCTGTATCTGTAAGGAAGGAGATTATTGCACTAGAATTAAGAAAAATGCAACTTAATTATACCTGAAACAAATGTGTGAAAAAAGTCTTACTCCAATTGCAGATTTTTTTTAAAGAAAAGAAGACAAATACACATTGTCAGTACGCTCACCTTTGCACATCCTGACTGCAAAACAGAATAACAAGATGGGACAACATGTAATCTGAAAGTGTAATTTATTAAACATCCTGTTGAATTTTAATGGCCATCACTACACGTAAAGTTGAGTTGTTTTGGGGGTTTGAGCTGCAGAAAAAAAAAGTTTTTGTTTTTTTATCACACCACATTAATGTCAACGCCATCTTTACACATGACGTACATGACCAGGAATGACGGCGCTGACAGGACTCAATGTGTGTGTGTGTGTGTGTGTGAGATCAGCCAGGAAGAGCTTTTGTCCTTGGGCTGAGAGGGCACCTGGCTCCTCTTCCCGTCCTTGTGATCTCTCTGTTCGCTCTCTCTCGTGCCTCTATCCCCTCTCTATCTGTCTCTTCCTCCTTTCTCTCAGCTCGAATCCCTTCATCCCCTCATCTTGCGCTCTCCCTCTCCTCTGCCCAAGGCGATGCCGTCCTGCAGGCTTTGATCAGGGGGCCAGGGAGGAGAGAGGAAGTGGGTCAGAAAGTTGTGCTGGAGACTGCAGGAGAACAAGGCTGGAATATCGAGTAGGTGAGGCTGGGAGAGGGAGAGGGGGAAGAGATGGGGTAATCTAGTGAGAAAGTGATGGAGTGAGAGAGGGTGAGATAGTGAGGGAAAAGAAGACGGAGGGAGTCGGTAAAGAGGAAAGGAGGGGTGAAATGGGGAAACTGTGAGAGGGAGGGACGGGGGCTGCCTGAACTAAACGAGTAGAAGGAGATAAAAAGAAAATGAAGAGAGCAACAGGAGGAGATAGAGGAGAAGGACGTGGGAAAGGAGAGGTGTCTTCATTTACTGAGAGGGGAAAAAAAGACAACACATTTGTCTTGAACGTGATGCTCAGCATTTTAACAGCAGGTTGGAGGATAAGGCCCTGTTTTAACTAATCTGCACAGTGCAGGACAGATAGTTCAGATGAATGTGTGTGTGCTTGAATGGGCTTTTCTGTGTGTGTGTGTGTGTGTGTGTGTGTGTTTACCCTGGCAGTATAGCGCTTGACTGTGGCTCTTTGTTTTTTTTTTTTTTGAAGATCATTAAGATGCATGGTTTATTAATATTCAGATCAAACCATTAATATTCGCAGAGTGTTTCTGCTCTCCTTGTGTCGTCAGCTCACCTGGGACTGGGGAGGGCAGAGGGGGAAGAATAGAGGAGTGAGGTGGTGGTGGTAGGGGGGTATTTGGGAGGTTGGGGGGAGCGAAATTAGGAGTGATTTAGTGGGACTTCTGGAAACGAGGGGAGCAGAAGGTACAGTGGAGGTGGTGGAGGTCCTGTGAGGGGTCTAGTGTATTGTGATGGACAATCTAGCCACGCAGGGCTGTGGGGTGGGGGTGGGGGGTTGAAGGTTGGGGCGCTTGGGGGGTCCACCGCTGGGACTGCGAGGTGAGAGGGGTGAGGGATTTTAGGGGGGAGCAGGGAAACAAAGGGGGATTGGTTCTGGAGTAATTGGGCCAATGGGAGGCTAATCATAAACACACACACACACACATTAAATAATACAAAAACTGTTCATATGCAGTGATGCTGCACACACACAACTCCCTTTTATTTCTACACATAAGAAAACACTAATGTACACATACAATATAAAACCTTTATATACTCACATTTTGGGCTGCAACTAATGATTGTTTTAACTTGACTTTACTTTGTCAAATACTTTCCCAATTAATCAAACTGTTTGATCTAAAAAATGCCAGTCACATTTTCCCAGACCCCAAGGTGACGTCCTTAGATTGGTTGTTTTGCCAAAGATATTTAACTCATAGTGATATGTAAGTGATAAAAGCTAGAAATCATCACATTTGACATGCTGAACCACCGACTGCCATTTTATTCTCGGTTGATAAATGACATTAATAATAAATGGATTATCAAAAATTGACTGTTGTCAGCTCCTTCTCTGTCTATTTAGTAAATGATCGACTCATTGTTTCAGTTCTGTCCAAATTTATATAAATACATGCACATCATTGCTTTCTGTATACATACGTGCACACACGCACCTTACACACACACACACACCTTACACACAGGAAGCACTCCAGTTAGCTACAGATACACTCAGGCATGCACAAAAGCGGACAGCAAATTAAAGTGGTAATTACTTTTAAGCCCAGAAAGGTGAAGGATTGTATGGCAGGGAGCAATGGGTCACTGTTGAATAGAGAATAGCAGAGCAGGCAGACAGTGTGAAAGGCAGATATGCATCTCAATGAAATATGGAGGAGCATACTCAACAAAAGGGGAAATGGCTCCTTAATGGCCACATGCCCTCAAAGAATTATTGCCTGATAGATTTGGAATATTATCTACTCTATGGCAGTTATCTTTAAACACCCTTTTATACTTATCATCTATGTGAGCTGCTGTGGGGAAGGTGAAGAAAATGTTGTGTTCTGCTGTGCTAAATTTGTATAGTCTTAAATACTACACTGACAGCTATGGGGTCTGGAGAAGTATTTCATTTCTTGACAGAAAATAATGTCACATGAAAACAGGTGATTTTCAGTGTCTCAGAGATGATTGCATCACATCAATATCATCAATATATATATATATATATATATATATATATATATATATTTTAAAGCAAACATACTTTTAAACAGATTTGTATCAGGTTTACATCTGATTTAAGCTTATTTCAGCAGTTTATTCTAACTTTTAATTCCAAGTACAGGTCAAGTTAAAATAAAACTAGATCCTACTCTCAATATAATTCAAGTGTCTTTTTGGTCTAACAAGTACTAACAAGTCTCCTAATCTGATTTTGATGTGTAATATTTGTGGACCTCTCCTCTAAGTTGCGTCTTTGAAAATGTTCCAATTAGTAGTTGACTATTAACAACACATTATCTCTTAATTAGAATAATGAGTAATAATGAGTTAAAATAAGATTCGGGGGAATTGGCCAACTTAAACTTTAGATGATGAGAACATGTAGTTGAATGTTATCCAAAACAACATTATTATCTGAAACAGAAGGACTTCTTTTTTTTGTTAAGTTGACGGCAGTTTGTCTTTGTGTGGTCTGAACATTCAGATACTGTATGTTCAACTCAAATTTCAATATACATACAGTGTGTCTGATGTAGCTTGGTTTATTTTTGGAAGTGTTTCAGCAGAGAAACTTCATTTTCATTCAGTGCACAAACACGGCGTGTTTTGGCTGTACAGAGTCGGACAGTTTTCACCGTGTTTACTTCCAATGGAAAGAGAAAGTAGTCTGTGGTAACTCAGAAGATGCAAAATAAATCCGATCGATCTTTAACATAAAACCACTACATGTTGTCCTCCCTGTCATTTAGGATTACTGACCTCAGCTTAAAGTGTGGCTTGCAGTTCTCAGTTCTTTTTGTGTTTGAGTAAATACCAGTCACCTATGAACACTAAATGTTTGGGGGAAAATGCTTGCATTCATTTGATAAAAGAATCTTAAATCAAAGTCCACTTTCTAGCTATTAATCTTTTTTAAGCATCTTAGATTCTTACGATCTAGGCAGCTCTGGAGTCAATGCTAAGAAAAAAGACAAACTGTGCAACAGGAAATTAACAAATTCCTTGTGTGCAGCACAGAAGCTACATCAGAAAACAACTGTCCAGTCGGGTATGCACATGACGTGCTCAATGCAGCACAGCTCTAGCTTCATGAAAGGCCAGAGACTACCTACAGCCTACAGTACTGCATCTGAAAATGCGGCGTTACCCAGCAGACATTGAGTTAGCTCAGTTTAGTCAGTAAGTGGACTTTGAGTTCTCAAGAGTGCTTAAGACTTTTACATAAAAGTAAATGTCCGTTATTGTCAAGCCCTTGCTAAATGACTTTAGATAATGCTGAGTAAGCCTATCACCGCCACGTAGATCTGCTGTCTGTGGCAATGTTCCCTCGCTGGCAAACTGGTAGTGATGTGTTTTGCGCCAACCAGCAATGATTTGTTTGCCAGAGCTGAATGGAGCGACAATAGCGGCAGCAGCAACTCAACGTTATAAGCACGTTGTCAGTATTGTGTAATTGCTCTTACTGTCAGAAGGGGGAGACAAAAGTCCCACTCTGCAGGTTTAAACCACTGCATCCAAAATCAAAAAAGGAATGTTTACACACTATTTCTGTTCATTCTTTAAACCCCAATATTAGTCTTTTCCGTGGAGTAAGTAGCTAAGACTTAATATGCTTAAGTACAATTTAGATTTCCTTGTACTCAAATTCAGTTTATCCATTTTATGCAGATTCTGATTTTACATACAAAACAAGTGATAATCCTAGAAAATGTGATACATGTACTATATATTAAATTAGCCAACAGTATACAGTCTCTAAAATTAGCCCCTTTATTGAATCACTGTTGGTTTTATAATTTGAGCCAACTAAATCACAAAGCACAATATATTTCACATGATTTACAGTAATGTCAGCTTACCTGTCCAGTAGAATGAAAGCCAAATCTTTCGGTTGTGAAAACAGAGCGGAGGTCTCTTCATGAATGACTTTCCAATGTTGACTATGTTTTTGCCCAATGTCCATCAGATTGTGATTTGGCCAGATGGGCTAATTTTTTTGTTGCTATTTTTTATCCTTTCATCGAGTTTGTGTTACAGTATGTGTTTTACTGGGAGTCAGTCCTTTATTTGGTTTTAGCGGACTCCATTTTGTCAGCTTCGATGTTGACGCTGTTGAGTGCAGAATCAGTAGGCAATAAGATAGGAAGCAGTATAGAGGGTGTTACAAAGCACCTAGAAAGCTGGCAAGTGTTTTTTTTATGTGAGGTTACAAGCTGTTCACAAATAGGTAATAAAAAGTGATTACTTATATGCCCTTTGAGTAAAGATACTATTTAATAAATTGCTAAGTGCAATAAGCACTGCCAGTCATTTTATTCATTGACTGGCCTACCTGGCTACCTGCACACGCTCTGCCTGTGCATTCACTGCACATGAAAATGTGTTTTGGGGGAGTGGCTTTGGTGGGAGGCATGAAGGAAGGGGACGGGATTTTTTCAGTTGGATGCTTTCAAAATCTAGTATCCTTTGCTTGTTTCTCCAATGTTGCCTACCTCAGTTTTCAATAAGACTTTGGATGGAGGACTTTTACTTTTAGTTTAGTTTTTTTCCATGTGGTATTGGTACTGTGGATGCATTTTATCACTGGTCTGCTTGAAGTTTCCTGTCTCATCGAAGTGATCACAGCCGATAGCATGTGTATACAGGTGGAGAAATGAGGCCAGATATGGGTGTGACTGTCTTGCAACAGTCGTCACACACTATTCGATATGCATGTGCAGACACACACGCACACGCACGCAGAAACACACACACACCTTAACTAAGGATTTTTGCTCTTATTTACCCACTCTGTTCAATTACATTCCTCATTCATCAGGCCAGGTTAATTCTCCAGCCTGAGGTTGTCGTTTTTGTTACTTCCAGGAGCCCCCTGATTTGTGAAGGGAACACCTGTAATATGGCTCCGCGAGGCAAGCCTCCGGTACTAAACAGCCTGTGAGGGCTCAACCACACACTGACACACACACACACACACACACACACACACACACACACACACACACACAGAGTCAGATATTCCCTGCCAGTCTCCTTCAAGGACGCCTGGGGAAGACTTGGAGGACAAAATCACACACTCTCTCTCCCAGTGTCTCAGACGCGCTGCGCTTCTAATGCAGACAGAAAGCCTCCTCCAAAGAGACTAGGCACACACAAGCTATCTCTCTCCCGCACAGACACACACCCTTACACTTACACACTTAAACTTACAAAACCCCTGAAAGGCCCTTCCACCTTCCCATCCATGTGAGAAGAGCAGGACTTTTTCTGTCTGTGTTGTTTCTCTTATTGTCGCTCTTTCCTGCTCTCAGCTGTTTCAGGCTGTTGAGCGTGTGTGTGTCGATGTGTGTGTGTGTGTGTGGAGGGCTCACTGGGACTCTTTGACGACCTCATTCACTCCCCCCCCCTCCTCGGCCTCACCATAGCCGACATGCCCGACAATGAGGCAGGAGGGTGGGAGTCGGACAAAAAACACTGAATGTGTCTTCATTTGCCTGAACTTTTCACACGTCTTTTTCCTTTTGTTGCCGGCCGCCCGTTCACTACAGTGCTGCAAGCTGCTCCGCCAGTTTCCGCTGGCAAGACAGCCAACCAAAGCACCCCCCCCCTTCCTTGTCAGCCCTCTTCACTCCTTTCCACAATGTTAAGCCCATTTTTAGCTTGACATAATCTGAAATGGTACTTAAGTGAATTTATGTCTACCTCAGTGCATTAACTTCTGCTATTTCCTCCTTTATGTTGCTTCTTTCTTTTCTTTTTTTGAGGTGGGTGCAGCGGCAGAGGGAGCAAGAGGGAGGGAGAGATTTGAAACTCAGACCACGGAGTAGACAGCCTATCAGTATTCAGTAGAGAAAGTGAGTGATGGAGGGAGAGAGAGAGACAGAGAGAGAGAGAGAGAGAAAGAAGGAGGGGGTGATGTATCAATATTCTGAGTAGTGTTTGAGGGCAAGGGGAATGAACAGAGGAGAGGGGGAAAGAGGGAAGGAGGTTGGTGGGAGAGAGAGTACTTGAGTGAGTGTGATTATTTGTTCACGTATACGTTTGAATGTGTGTTCGTGCATCTGTGATTGTGTGTTTGCCTTTGTGTTTGTGTGTATGAGCATATGTTGGCTATAGGTTGTACATAAAGTTAGTGGAGGAATGTAAAGTACATTTACTCAAGCACTGTACTCAGGTGCAGTTCTGAGGTACTTGTACTAAGGTACTGGAGTATTTCCATTCTATGCAGCTTTATTGACTATTGTGAGTGGGAAGGCAGGAGGCCCTGACATGCTTACTAAAGAATTCAAACATTTATTAACACAACGAATGTTAATGTGTTACTAGCCTCCCACCTCCATCACTTAGACAGGCCAACAGTTTTTGTAATTTTCAAGTAAGAGTAGTGCCCAGAAAATACCCCTAGAATGTATCCAAATTTTGACTGGTATTATTACAGAAGATTGTAAGGGCAGAAAATTGTATTCTTCTTACACTTATTATCCATTTATGCAAGTACTCATAATAGTGCTATTTTACTTTTATTATTATTATTTTATTTTTTTTTATTTTTTATTTTTTTGCAGAGTGCCAGGCCATCTGGGAGGTAGCATAATGTGCTCTCAGAGCCCTGAGTGCATCGCAGTGAGGTTAGCGTAAAGTTGCTGTAAAATAAACATAATTAATCCAATCTACATTCTTATTAATTATGTTTATTTTACTGCAGCAACTTTACGCTAACCTCACGCGCGATGCACTCAGGGCTCTGGGAGCACAATTGCATGCTACCTCCCAGATGGCCTGGCACCTACGAAAGGCTGCAGCTCATGTATTAATATCAGAACATCACTAAATGTGGGTGGTTTAGTGGTTTTTGGTGTAGATGTGGAGAATTTTCTTCTTGGCCTTTGTTGGTGTGTTGCTGCATATCTTGATGCCACCTGTAGATTAGTGGGATAGTGGAAAAAAGTGTTACTCACGTGAGTGTACTTATGATACGATATCATGTGTGTGCATGAAACAAACAAAATGGGCGCTCAGTTATAGAAATGCAGCTCTGTAGCACCACTTGAGGTCAAAAACTCGACAGGGAATGTTTAATGAGCTTCTGAGAAAGGGTGACCCATTTTGTTTTTACCTTAGAGAAATATTGGCTTTAAACAGTAAATTTACTGAATGGTTGAAGGGCCTTTATATTCATCCAGTGGCTCTTGAGCTGAGGTAATCTGTTGTGATACTACTTTGTACTTCTATTCCACTACATTCCAGACAGAAATTGCTTTTTACTCAACTACATTTATTTGATAGGTTTAGTTACATTGCTGATTAAGTGCATAGTGAGTATTTTCTCTTTTAAACATGTTGTGCTGCAGAAGTGGCGTGATAGATTATGGATAGATGGGTCAACAAATTATATGACACTGAAGCCTGCTAAAAAAACATTAATTTGGATGGGAGAACTGTGATTTCCATGTTTTTATGAATGAATTGAGTGAACCATTATC
Organism: Lepomis macrochirus; assembly: GCA_024633595.2. NCBI lineage: Eukaryota > Metazoa > Chordata > Actinopteri > Centrarchiformes > Centrarchidae > Lepomis > Lepomis macrochirus. The sequence goes on from JALXJV020000009.1 coordinate 15,865,362, forward strand.
GGAAAATGCAGAAAATGGTGATACTTATTGTCATAACAAACAAACAAATAATGTTTAGAGGACTTGTTGGATAAAAATGTCTTACCCTCAAGGAAAAAGATCAAATTGTCAGGTTAAAACTTAAGGTTTAGGTGTGTGTGTGTGTGTGTGTGTGTGTGTGTGTGTGTGTGTGTGTGTGTGTGTGTGTGTGTATGTGTGTGTGTGTGTATGTGTGTGTTCGTGTGTGTCTGTGTGTTTGCACGGGACAGGAGTCACAGTTTACAATACGTGTGGATGTGATGGAATCTCCCACTTGTTTCAGTCATCCCTTCTCTCTCTATCTATCTCTCTCTCTCTCTCTCTCTCTCACACTCTCTCTCTTTTACTCTGGCTGCTAATCAGCATTTGAAAGGCAGCTTTGACACTGAGAAAGAAAGTGAGGGGGGCACAGGGAGGTGGGGGTAAACGAAAGCATGAGACACAGTGAGTTAGGGAGGGAGAGCCAGAGAGAGACTGAGGCAAGGGGCTGTACAAGCATGCCTTTTATATGTACTAGTGACAGAGAGAGCGAGAGAGGGAGAGGGAGAGAGGGAGCAGAGACAACTGGTGTGCACGGCTTTCCCAAGAGGAAATGAAAAGAAAGAAGCTCAGCGAGGAGAGTGAATGAGTGAGCGGGAGAGAGGAAGGGTGGGAGGGAGCATGCCGGCTGGAGAGAGAGAGACGGAGTGAGTGAGAGAGAGAGTGCGAGGAAGAGATTCTCACACTGGCTGTGTCCTAATCCGAGTCCATCTCCAAGAAGCAGCGGAGCAGAGTGTTGGTGAAGTGAGTCTGAGAGCCAAGGAGAGCTACATCAGCTAGCACCACTCGCACACACACACATACACACACACACACACACACACACACACACATACACACACTCTAGCTCTCCCTCTCTCTTTCACACACTCACTCTTTTTTGCAACGGGAGTCCTCGATGTGTCGGGCTGCACGGCCACTGCTTTTGTGAAAGTGAGGGGATTGACGCTGCCCCTGTCCCAGCCCCCTTGGCTCACACACACAGTGTTTGTTTGCTGTGTTTAAGCTCGAGGTGCCGGTGGAGGTGGTGGTGGTGGTGGTGGTGTGGTGCTGGGGGCACCGCCAGGGCAGAGCAGGGGCTCCGGAGAGGAAAAGAAGAAGAAGAAAAAGAAGAGGAGGAGGAAGAGAGAGAGACAAAGTGGATCAGATCAACAGCAGCAGACTGAACACTGGAAATGCCTGTCAGGTGAGTAGACAATGGATCTTACAACTTATGGTCAGCGCACACACAAACACACACACACATGCACAAGTGTGCACACACTTTCTCGCTCTCCTGCTTGATTTTCTCACACACTCTGGACACACTCGCACATACAGCACGTCATAAAGTTGTCACCTTTATCAGATTTTTACTGTTATTTTGAAATGGATCCATTTTGATGTGTCTGTTTGTTGTCAAAACTTGATAAAGATTCAATTATGTGAAAGAGTTTTCTTGTAACTTGTCAATTTTACACCTGAAGTAGTTTTTTTCTTCTTTTCTCTGAGATAAAATATCAGCTTATATGCAGCGGTGGTAACTTTTTGCGGAGTCTAATTAAGAACCGAACAGAAATATTCCACTATTATCACATTTATTTGACTAAATGACAACAATTAGTAGAAAGTCCAAATCATTCAAATCATCAAATTATTAAATTATAAAATGAGAATAAAAACAATGAGGGGTTTTATTTTAAAAAGGACTTTTTGTCTACTTAATAGGGTCTCTTTGGACTCCGTGGCAGCATGTTTGAATGTACATTTGATTGCATAAAATACATAGAAAAATGTGCATATTTTGGCACAAAAGCATACATTTATAATTTACTATAAATGAACATTGATCAGATAATTAGACTATTAGACCATTTGCTCTTACTTGAAAGCACCATCACTGCTTTTACACAAAGTTCTTCTTCTGTGCTTTTTATCTGTTTAATCTAAACGATCAATCATTTTCACTGCAAATATCCCAATCTTTGCTTTTCAGATAAGCCAAGTAATTATGCATGTTTATGTTCTGTGCTTAGTGACGGCAATAATAATGGCCCACCACTTTTAGATAAATTCAGTGTGTGTTTTGTGTGTGTGTGTGTGTGTGTGTATGTGCGTGCGTGCGTACGTGCATGTGTGCGCATGCTGGAGTTTGAGATACAGAAGCTGAGAGTGAACGACTGCGTGTCCGTCTCCACCTGCAGAGGCAGAATTGGTCACAGTTTACTGGCTTAGTAACATTCTGTGCCTTCAGGGTGTCTGCAGCAGGTGGTCCAAATTGGCAGAATGACTGTGACAAACGCACAGTGTTCGCTGCTGCTGTAAAGTAAATAACAACATCAAACCATCACATAGTGATTTCAGGTTTTTCAGCCTGTCTTCTTTCTCTTTTTCATGATTTGCAATTGTTACTGTTGTTGTGGTTGGAGGCTTGTCACCTAGAGTAAACGTCAGTCCATCAGAGTAGTGGAACAGTTATTTCACAAAGGAAAAAATGTGCGTGTATACACAGGTGTGTGCACATGTAAGAGTATTTTTATGATTTCCTGCAAGACTCCCTAATTTTTCTAGTACATATAGAGATGTTTGTGTGTGTTTCACATTCTCTCCCAGAATGTTGCGCACACAGCCAAACAGCAACCTTTGCACACACACACACCTTCAGAGATAGCAGCTGCGTCAGATAAATTCAAACCAGATCACTACCTGCAGTACATAGTCACTCTTTCAAGTGTCTGAAAGAGAGTGTCAAAATGTTACTATTAGTAAAAAGACCTACTGTCCATGCTCACATGTAATCCGGCAGTTTTTAGCAACTTAATGCCATGGAGCAATATTTTTAAAATCATTTTCCATCTTTTTAAAATTGTATGTGAAGAATATTTGTACTTTGCTGTCAACATTTTTTCAGTAAAAATTGGATAAAGCAGCAATGCGTGGATGTGGCAACGCTGACACGAATCAGGGTCAGACCATGGTACAGTTTATACCTCGGCCCACTAGAGCCACTAAGCCTCTCCATCCGTTTTAGCTCTTGCATGTGCAGGATGCTTTGGTCCAGACCCACCATTAGGCCTTTTTTATTAGACCCAGACGCAGGTTTCTTCTTTGGCTTTTGGATTTAAGCAGCTGCAGTCCATGCCAACAGGCAACTGTGTGACAGACCCTGATTCAGATTACTTTGTGAAAATGAAAACGTTGGCAGCAAAGAGTTCCTGTTTGAAGACGGCAGACAAAACAAAGCTGAAGTAAATTGAATAAAAAGGTAGTTGGGGTTGTTCTAAGGGCAGGCAGATAAAGCACCACTTTTACTTTTCTGCCCAATCAAAGATCACTTTTGTGTATTTGTGATAATGCTGCGAGGTGATCTGATGTGGTTTTCTTTGCCAGTCAGTTATATTATCTGCATTCATTTTGCAGAAATAATGATCACAAGAGTAGATAAAGTGAATTTTAGTAATTTATAAAAGTATCTTGGTTGGTAGACAGAAGCTGACAACCACTTTTTGAGAGTTCTCAGGTAGACAGACACCTCCCCTCTCCCTTCCTTCAGCTTTCCATCCCTCTTTTGATATTTCTGTCTCTCTCTGTTGCTCTCTTACACACACACACTAAGGTGGTCAGTGTCTGGTGTGTTGACAGACAGCCACTCACACACGCCTTGCTCTCTCTGTGCGTGCGTGTGTGTGTGTGTGTGTGTGTGTGTGTGAAGAGTGTTGACAGACAGTGTGTGGGTCTGTGACAGAGGGTGTCAGCGCGGTGTCAGGGAGATGTGTTTAGTGTCACACTCTGCTGACCTGATCTCCGGTCGGACTGTCCACTCCGGCCCCGCTGTGGCTCCTTACATAACCCCCGCTGTCATTCACACATCGGCCTGAAGGGATCCACCAGGCCGTGCACACACACATACACGCATACACACACACACACACTCTCACACACACACACATGCAGTTACTTAGTGACATGCGCTCAATGTATAGGCATCTGCAATTACATCCACTTTCCCTCTAAATTGACTGTCATGGCCAGGTGCAGTCTGCAAATCTTTCTCACTATCACACTTTCAGGTCTTTTTTTCTTCTTTCGCATTGTCTAATTTATGCCATGACATAAAGCAGAAGTTAAATAAAATTTACACTATATCTGGAAATATTCAAACAAAGCATCAAGCTCTCCAAACAGTATATGGGAATATAATATAAGGCCAGCGAGTCTCCTGGTTTCCAAGACACCTACACAACTTGCAACTCTTTATCAAGAGTTTGACACTGCTCTGAGCTCTGACATTTGCACCACGCTATTTGATGTGTCTGTATTAGCATGTGGACATCTCTGCGCTGGTATACAGAATGAGAGTGTGCTTTCAAGTCCATGCGTGTATGCGTGTGACCCTCTGTGCTGTGCTTTGGCCTGTGGTTATTTGGAGGTCAGTGCTGATGTGGTCTCTGCCTGCGGGAGTGGATTTACCATCCTCTGCCTTATATAGAGACCTGCATCCACTTAGCTGACTCTTCCGCAGTCAGACGGAGAAGTTTTTTGTCTTCATTCTACCTTTTCTGTTTGTTCAACTGTAACTTTTACAATTTTGGGAACATTTTAAAAAGAGAAACACTTTATATTAATCATACAAGTTATCAGTATTCTCCTTACATGTGACCATTCAAACTAAGAAGCTTTTATCATTGACTTTCCCTTTAAGTCCTGCTTTTCACCTTTAGCCTGGTCTAACATCAAGGTTGGGGTATTTAACCCCAGGATAGATGACAGCTATTATTTTGACTTGTGCTATTTTATTGACCCAGGATTTTCTCTTTCAAGTGTAGATATCATAAAGGCCATGGATGGTTAACTTCATGATGGAGTGAACACTTTTACTTAATGCTTTTCTTTTTATTGCTTTTTCAATTCTGAAAATGATCTACTCTTAGATGGTTTGTACTTTGTTTTGTATTTATACATTTGAGTTGCTCTGGTGAACCATTTTAAGAAATTGTATCCCTATTCAATATGCTATCACTCACTGTTGAGCCTTCATCTCTCTGTGCCCTTACTAAACTAACCCTCAGATATATATAAATTGTATATTCCTCAACCCTACTCATCTGTTTTATTTTGATTATTTTGTTGCTCCAAAAGCCCTAAATAAGACACTAGCATGTTACTCCTTCAAGTTCTAAAACGACATATAAAGTGTGCATCCTTCTTCAAGTTGTTATACTTGTTTTGCTGCTTAAATCTTTTTCATCACTTTCAGTATTGAGTGTGGAATGACATCCAGTTTTTTCATATAAAATTCACTGGAGAGCAAGCTTTAGAGAGTAGGTATTTTTTTCTGGTAAACACTGTAAATATATATGATTTTGTGTGCTGAGACTTTCAAGTTCATATTTAATACAGTGCAGGTGAAGTGGAGCATCTCTTTTGTGTATACTCAGGCTGAGGTAGATGGTAATTATGACAGGCATGGATTGAATTCTACGTAGCTCCACGCCTGTGAGGAGTGGACATCAAAGCACGCTCACCAAAGCCCTCTGTAATAAAAGAGGAGGAGAAAGATATTGATTACCGAGGGTGAACATTAGCAAATCTCTTTCTCTCTCCTTTTCTTCATGTATGTCTTCATCCGTCCATCATTTCTCTCTTTCTGTGTCTCTCTCTCTCTTACTGTCTGATTTGCCTCCCTCCGCCACAATGTGTGCTCCTGCCATCCCCCATCTGCTCTCCATCCACCCCTCTGCCCCTCTCTAATCATTTATTTATCGCTGATCTCTTTATTCTGTATTCTTCCAGTTTAGGGACGGTTCACGCTGTGAATATACGGAGCTACTTCACTCACACAGGCTGTTATCGTCATTCATTTACACCCTTCTCGAACCCTCCTCTTCCTCCTCATCACCGCAGAGATACCTGGGGGCGGGCGGGGTCACTCTGGTCCAATCTAACACTGTATTGATTCCATTAGATAATTAATGACCCAGGCAAGGGCCAGGAAGGAGGAAAGAGGGGGTTTGGAGAGGTGGGGGTGTGGGGGGTGAAGATGATGGGCAAGGCAAAGGGGGTGGGGGGGTGGGGTGGACGCCAAGGCCCTTGAGAGTTGGAGAGAACCTTGGATTGGGAATGATCCAGAGTCATCAAGGTCAACCACAGCCGGCGCTCCGATATGGAAGCAGAATACCGAGCGAGTCCGAATATGGAATACTGAGAGAGAGGGGGGGGGGATCTTCATGTCCAGCAGCTGTCGATTGATCAGCGGCTGAAAAATTGTACATTAAAAAGTCTTTTGACTTCCAAATCCTGAGGTCCAACCAGGGCCGTAATGCATGATAAGTAGTTTTCAGCCCTCCAACCAGAATACCAAACTTCATCTCCCCGGACACTCCAGACACTCATTTACAACTACTCAACAACATGAAAGGCAAGATAGAAAACTAGCTACATCAAATATTCTGTTCATGTTATTTCCAGCCATGTTTTCTACATCTTCCATGATATTGAGCGCTCTCCATTTGATAAATATTATTATCACAGGAATATCTTACATCGCTGTTGTATGTGCAGTCCACTCCTACCTTTAGTTGGAGATAATTAAAGATGGGAGGGTTGGAAAAAGAGAAGAGAGCTGTCTCAAAACTGCTGGCAGTAAAATCTTATTTGAGTAAACTGAAAAATGACCAGAATGGCTGCTCTGCACAGTTTCGACGTTAGGTCTAAACTAATGCTAGCTTTTTTTGGATTTTGGAGGGGCAATTTTTTTATTGTATGATATGAGAGCATTTCGCAAAGGGCTGCATATTGCATATCGCAGATAAATAAGTCCTTCGAGCCTTTTGCATGTTCTTGTATGGGTTGCAAGTATGGACATTTGTTTTTTTGATTAGTGAAAGTGCCAAAATTAACGGGAGAGGCACTTATCTGAAATTCTAGCTTGCGTGTTGCAAATTTGTTGAAACAGGCCCCAGGGATGTTACAATACGGTACCAGGCTAACTACTATCCATACCATCAGAATTCCAACGCCAATGTCAACTTCTAACACACATATTTTCTATTTTTTTACTTTATTAACTGAAAAGGAAAACAATATATAAATTAGTTGCCTAAATTAAGTTCTTGGATCTTTCTCAGGCTCACTAAAATCCTTCAGAACTTAAAAAATCCCCTCCTCTTCCTGCACATTGCAATAGGCTTGGCCTTGCACTTCACCTTTGCATGATCGCGGCATGCATGTCGTCTCCAGTGGGCTATGAGAGCTCCTCTGCCTCCACATTCGCAGTCTTGGCCAGCCTCTGTATTGGGCCCCAGGGGTTGGGGAGATGAGGCATAAAACAACCATGTCTCTACCTAGGGGAGCTGGTGGAATGGCAGTGGGGCTATTGTCTGTCTGCGTGCTGTTTGACTTAAATGTGTTCATTTGCCTGATGCCCCTGACTCCCTACGGGGAGGGGCGGCTCGAGGAGAGGAGGGGCACGCTAACGAACCTCTGACAGCTGGAGGCCCTAATTAAAAGTCCCTGCTGAAAATAAACAGAGCGGGAGCCAAGCGAGCAGCCAGAAAGAGACGCACGGCAAACAGCGGCTGTGAACGCTCGCCGCAGTGCCCTCCTCTCTGTTGCTGTTGAGACCGTGCCAAGAGAGCACAACTCTATAGGGTAGGGGTCTCAAACACACACTCACGTATAGACCCACACACACCACGCTTATGAATATGTAGCACTGCAGCAACACATTGTGAACACCTGCGGTCACACTTGATACAGGTTGGTCTCTACAGCTGCGGGCGCAGTATATTTTTACTGTCAGTCCTCTCAGAAGTCACACTTTCCTTTTCCATATATTTCCCACTGTGCCATTACAGAATAAGTCGACTCAGCTCTATTGAGGGGATTGTTTCACACTCACTGTCTGTATGACACTTCTGACATTCATCCTGTTGTGCTACTAGCTAGCCGGAGCATTAGCAGTCAAAGTGGCGGGGTCCATTTGGGTGAGTGCATTAATGGGCCACCCCAACCTGTGACAAGGTTATGAAGCTGATTGAATAATTACTGTGGAGGCCCCTGTCCATTACGCCCCTGTGTCTGCCCAGATAGAGAGCGACGCAGAGAGAGATGGAGAGATAGTCAGAGACAGAAAGATGGAGCGAAAGATTAGATAAGCACAGATAGGGTCAATTAAGAGATAAACATACAGGTATGGGATGAAAAAAGGCTGTACGTGTGCGTGTTTGTGAGGCAGTGAAAATTTGAGGGTAAATTGTTTCCTGCCTGGGTCTCCTTTTCTGATCGCTCCATCCTACTGTACGCAGCCTCATTTGGCATGTAGTGCATTTATCCAGGTGAGATAGAGAAAGTGACAAAGGTGAAGTTGTTAGACAGAGGTGGGCTGCCCTCTGCTCGACCCTGTCTTCTCTTCACCAGACTCTGTGAAAAGAGAACGGTCAATGCTGCAGGCTGAAAGCTTGAGGGGGAAAATTTTGGTTATCTAAAATTGAATGAAGCCTACGCCTAAAACAAAATATTTTACCAATGTAAGTGCCCTGGGAACAGGTTAAATATAGGGCTGAAAATTTAACAGATTGATCAAATTAGCAACTTTAGTAGTAGTGGTAAATTCTCTGAATCCTACATAATAAAAATTTAAAGAACCATTGACATCTCACCAAACCTTGAACCATTTAATCAGCCAGCAGTTCAGTCCAGAAATCCAGAAACTTAATTAGCTGTACTGCAATTAATCATGCATTGATGTATTTTTTTTTTTAAATTACATTTATGTCTAATGGTCTATCGTGATAGAGATTTTTCTTTATATATCACCCAGCCCTAGTTATTGCCCAGTCCAATGCATTGTAATATATGTTATATAAAAGTTCTTGTATGACAGTATTGACAGTAATACAAGAACTTTTAGCCATTTCTCTTGGGATGGGTTGGTTAGTCCAGCACTTTGCTCCCGAGTATGGCGTTTCTCATCTCTTGCCATGAAATGTGCTACAGATATCCTCTGTGCCCTGAGGATGAAGCCTGCTGACTTTTCCTGTAGCGGTAAAAGTTACATTTTGTCCAATACGTTGTTTTATGATCAAATAACTGTAAAACTGAGGAGCTTCCCATCAGCTTCAGTTGTACTTTGTGTTTGCTGTTAATTAACAAAATTATAGCACGTTTTAAATTAAGATGTTAAATATTATACCATTGTATGTCATTGTGAGCATGTTAGCATGCTGAAGATAGCATTTAGCTCAAAGCACTGCTGTGCTTAGGTTGAGCCATTTCTGTGGCCGTGGACTTGTTTAGTGAGCTGTGAGTATACTTTTTAAGTTCCGTTAACTCATGCATTTTGATCCAGTATTGCATTGTTGAAGGAGATACTGGAAGGTATATATTCATACTATACCCACTTCTCAGTTTCTGCTGAGGCCAAACTTTCCATCCCTGACCTAGGACCATGTTAGCAGTAAAAAGCGTACATTTCTGCTTTACTATCGCTGTCTAAAACTACTAAAGGTAAGTGGATGACCCGATCTCCCCTTTCAACAACTATTCTCTCTTTGTTGAATTCCTCATTGATTCTGCCGGCTTTGAAATTGGTCCAAGAAGTTTTCATGCATACATTTAATGTTGGCTGCTTTAGCCTTAGATTTGTGAAATGATATCTGCCAAACCTGCCCAGCTTCTGCTGACCCCTCTTAACCAAGGTCAGTATAGCCATGCTCAAACTCTAGACATAATCCATTTTCTACTGCCCCAGCAAAGTTGTACTGACTTGATTGTGCTGACCCAGCCAGGCCAAAGAAAGAGAGAGTTAGAGAGTAAGGGGAAGTAAGAGAGAGAGAGAGGGCATCTCAGGCCCAAGGGCATGACACCGCTGTGCTCGGGGCCACACTAGCCCTTTAAATGTCAACACAGCATGGAAGGGAGGGAGGGCAGAGAGACGGGTGAGGAGCGGGGTTCTGTTTGAGGACAGGGAGGAATATTGGCAACTTCTACTACAGGAGGGTATAATTGGAGACTAACAGAAGAGTAGGCAGTGGACACAGCATGTGCTTCGTCTTTAGAGATGTTTACTTTAAACTCTGGTCACAGACAAGTTTGAATATTCTCTCAGGGATGAGGGGAGACATTTGGAGATCTGTGATTTGCAGCTTAATTGTGACTTCAAAGGAGGCTTAGTGTTTTGTCTTATGTCTATTACTTTGGGAGCAGTCTCTGACCTTTATATGGGGAAGTACATACAGTACCTAATTGCTCTCTGTCAACCTTCTTTCTTTCTTTCTTTCTGAAGAATAAGACCTCCAATCTTGACAAGCATTTTCAGAAATTCAATTCTTAAGATAGATGAAATAAGAAATCATAAGATGGGTTTTAATGCAATTTAATGCATTTTAATGCAAATTATATTCAATCGAATTAAACGGCTGACTGGAAACTGCAAATGGAGATAAAATGTCATCATTTTTCTTATTATAAACAAGGGCATCATGGCCACTCCAAGCTTAAAAAGTATTTTGTTGAAAAATAAATTATGCAATAAAGTGCGATGGAAACATGCGTTTCAATTTTAGAAATTAAAGACTTCCTAAAACGTGTTAAATTTGACATCCCTAAAATGCAATATGTGCTGTCCCTTGTAAAAGTCGTTCATGACTACTTAATGACAACTATTGATGAATGAACCAACCGTATAGTATTTGTTTCATTGACTCTTTTTCCTTTGTTTCATCACTCCTCTAGCTCTAATTCTCCAGGTCGAGTCTGTCATGTCTCAACCAATCGAGCCTTGTAACGCGTCGGCACATGATTGGGTGAAGGATGGCAACCATGCCGTTTGTCAGTGAGGGGAAGTGTGTGAGTGTGGAGTGGGATTTCCTACAAGGACTACTGGCCAAGCCTCCCACACTGCCCTGGTAAGACACACACACACACACACACACACACACACACACACACACACATAGACAGTCTGATACTGTATAAGCCTGTGTGCATGCCCGTGAATTAATCTCGGCAAGGTGAAATCCATGCATTAACACCCTTGCACACACTGACACCCTGTATAAAAAAATCCTATCAATGAAACATAATCCAGAAGACATAAGTCTGATCTCCTCAGTGCTACATACAACCTGTATTGTTGCTCACCTGCCAATCCTGTCAGAGCTGTGAATCCCTTCCCCTTAGTGGGAGATTAAGTAAATTTGGCTGGAATTATTAATGGGCAGTCATTTACAGGCGGATATAAAAACTAAGCAGAATCAATGTGTGTGTATTGATTGCATCTCGGTGGCTGGGGTCGAGGCAGTATAATAATGAGTTGTTACAGAGGCTGGCAGCATGAGTCCACAGCGCACACACATACAGAAAAACACAAACTGTTTTCACTTATTAGGGAATAGCAAGGAGAAACACAACAGCCGTGTCAGCTGATTAAGATATAAACATATGTACACACACCATGTACAGCCCTTTTCTTTGTCCTTTTCCTTCTTTCACTTACACGCGCATCCACACACACACACACACACACACACACACACACAAACACACACACACCACTGGTGGTCTTTCTTAGGATGAGAATCAACAACACAGACACGAGGGAGAAAGGCTGGTTCTTCTTTCCCCTCTAGCTCTCATTCTCGCTCTCTTTCTCACACACACTCACACACACACACACACACTTTATTCCAGTGCAGCACCGACACAAATTGTGAAGTGGCTGTGACAACATAATTCCACCACTCAGGCTCCATTGAGGAGAGTCAATACCCAATCAGAGAGACAGGCTACCTGAGCCCCAGCCCCCCTCTGTCACTCTGCCCCTCCCTTTCCTATTGATCCCTCAATCACGGCTTCAGCTCACTAGCCCGGTACCAGATGCGGGGAGGGGGGCATGAGAGGGAGGGGTTGGAGGGAGGAAGGGAGGGAAAGTGAGAGATAGGCGGCAAGATATTGTGTATGTGTGTTTCACATATGGATTTTGAAGCAAATGGCATTATTAAGACTCTGCTCTGCCAAATAGAAGAATGGAGTTTGTCTGTAATTACCAGAACAATCTGCAATGGGTCAGAATGGAGATTGTTTCACTTGAATTACAGGAGCCATTACCATCATATGTATTTATGAAATGAGTTTTCTGGATTGATGCTCCGGTCATCTATACAAAGCACAGATCAATCAACAGGTAGTCAGTAAATGGCCTTGATGTTGCATTTTAGTGTCATTCAGTAAGCTTGCCTTAGCATGCAGTATTTTGGGGAAATTTACAGCACAGCAGCTTCTTTCCTCAAGCTATTGCTCATGAGAAACACAAATTAAATATGATAGTTGGCAATGAGCATGTTGGTGGACCCGACAAAGCATTTAGCCAAAGACTGTTTAGGCTAATTGTACATTTTTTCCTGCAGTTTAAACCTTTAGCAGTTTCTCCCATCTTACACAGTGCAGATTCAGATTCACTATTTTCTCTGCTCTTCTTCCTCATCCTCCATGTTAATATCTATTTCTTCCATTTTAATTCTATCTGTCGGCCTCCACACCATTTTCCACTCTTAATACAACTTCCCCTTGTTCGCCTCACAGTCTCCAGAACCTGCGTAAAGAGAAGTCTCGCAATGCAGCTCGTTCACGACGAGGAAAGGAGAATTTCGAGTTCTTTGAGCTGGCCAAGATGCTGCCTTTGCCTGGCGCCATCACCAGCCAGCTGGACAAGGCCTCAGTCATCCGGCTGACCATCAGCTACCTGCACATGCGCACCTTTGCTAGCCAGGGAGACCCACCCTGGAGCCCTCTGATGGAGGGAGACAGCAACTGCAGCAAAGGTAAGGAAATGGGAAACACCCTGCACAATATACAGTATGCCTGTGTGTTTGCATTCAGCCTCTGACTGCCACAAATACATCAAAAAGTATCTTGTTGCAAATTACAAATACTTGGTCATCAAGTCAAAATAAAATACAAGATATTGGTCTTGGAAAATGTATTTAATTAAAACACAAATCATTTGTAATTTTAAGCTGGTCCTGTTACACAAGGTCTTTTCACTTTTTCTAGTCTAATAAATAAACAAAATAAGGTCACAAAATATTTTTACACCTATTTCTATAAATACAACTGCACACCTCCTGAATTCATGTTTCTCTCTTTTGCCAGACTAATGGCCTTGTTAACTCATCTTAAAACATACCTCATTCAAACTCAACACAAACAGAAGAAAACTCATCAAAATCATCTTGATAAGTCTTTTAACTGTTCCAACAATCACCACTTCTGGTTTGGGCAAAATAAATCCTTAATTCGCAGAGTTGGAGGTTAAAATATTCTTGACCTACACACTATCACTGCGTCTCTGATGCCCAACCTCCCTCTAGCTCCGCTCCTTCTTGATGCATCTCCTGTCCTTGCCTGATCTCGACACGTCTTCATCATCACCAGAGTCAGAATCCTGGTCTGTGCCACTAATCACCTCTGTACTGGTTTCGCTTTTGTCAAACTGGCCTCCATTGGTCTTGAAGACTGTGTTTGGTCCTGGTCTGGCTGTTCCATTGCACACTCATCAGGCAAAAAAAACATATTCCCACAGTATAAACCTGGGGATAACCAATTGTCTTCTTTAAGAATAAAATGACACGTTAAATAATGTATTTTATTTTTTAAAAATTCATGCTCTTATCAAGTATTTTGTTACAAACTACATCTTACTTTTTTCTGACCAGTGAAATACAAATGGCAAAATACTCAAACGTATTGAAATATGTATTTTAAATACATATTTATTAAAATACTGCCCATCTCTGCTGAATGCTTAAAGAACAAGCCTGAAACTATTGTTCTTTTGGTTATTTCCTTCCAGTCTCTCTCCTTATTTGTCTTGCCTCTGTTCATTTATGAAGCCAATACATATGCAAAAATTTTTCAAAACATTGTCATCTTGAACAGATATGTCTTCGTGTCAATCCCCACCAGGTGAATTTGTGTCTAATCACATCTTTCCATTGATTTTGTATGCAATCACACCACATTTGAGTTCTTTCTGAACATTCAGTTTGTCAGAATCAGGGCTGCTGCTATTATGGACACTGAGATCATGTCCTCAGGACATCCTTTGAGAATGTTAGGTTTTAGAAACATGGGGAAGAAAATATTCTGCATTTAAAAACATTTTATGCACAGATTCTGGTATATTTTAAACTCAGGTTAAATTTGATTAATTATACTATAATATTTTCATTCCTGGCAGCCTGGAGAGGCCTGGAAACAGCATTTAGGCCTTCATGTTGGTTAATTGAATTTCCACATTAGTGACCAATTGCATAAAATGTGGGATACTTGGACTTTTGACCTCACTATTTTTTAAATCCACACTGCAGCCCTTGATAAATTTAAACTTTAACAATGGCCGTGTACAAGTATGCAGAGTTAAATGAATAATGGTGGTGACAGCTCTGGACTCATTCAGTTCAGGCTTATAAGAAAATTATTCAGCATATATAAATATGCTGATGTATGTTGCCAAATCACCAAAACCTCTAGAATCCCATGTTTCACTTTCATCTCTCTTTCAATCCAAAGCAATCTTTAGTAGTCTGATCTGCCCACTTACCCCGCCCACAGAGATACCTAACGACACAAAGATTCAGTTCAGACCACAACAATTATCCAGTCCTCTATTAGTAACCATAATTAATTGTGCTGTGTGTGTAGCACAAGCACTTGTTCATTCACAAGCCTGTAAACATACATGCATATACAGTAATCATACAAAGACTTTCCATTATAGGCATACTTTCCAATATAGGCATAGTGTGTGTTTGTGTGTGAGTGTGTGTGTGAAAAACAGAGAGAGAGATAGATGATACACAGAGGGAGGAAACTATTGGTGCGATTTGTAATTACAGAAATTAGCTGTATAACGAGGACAGTGTAATTATAAAGCCTGTCTAATTGCTACTATTACTGAGGGGAAACGATGCAGCTACAGTACAATTAGAGGTGTGAGTGTGTGTGTGTGTGTGTGTGTGTGTGTGCGTGCGTGCGTGCGAGTGTGCGAGTGTGTGTGTGTGTGTGTGTGTGTGTGTGTGCATGCGTGCGTGTGCGTGTGTGTGTGTGTGTGTGTGTGCGTGTGTGTCGGTGTGTCTGTGTGTGTGTTTCATGCCTGTTCTTGTCTAATCTGAGGAAATGTGACCAAAAAACACTCATGTTAATAGCATGTTTGTGTGTGACTTGTGTGGCTTGCTTTACCACAATATGTGGGACACATTCCTGATAACATGTAGTGGATTTAATAGTGTCAATAGTGGTGCCAAAGTAATACCTGAGTTTTGGTAGAGATATCAAAACAATAATTTTCTTAAAATCCTGAAAGGGGCACTACACTAAATTCACACATAAATGTCAGCTTAGCATAGTAAATGGAGGTGCTACATACAGCCACAAAAAGTTTTAAGAAATTGCGCAGAAATTAAGTATATATTCTATATTAAAACTATAAATAACTATATATAATATAACATTTTGGAAAGACACTTTGATTTCTTTCAAATCTAAATGGTAGTGGCAACCCATCGTTGCAGACTGTTGCAGGCCTTTTTTGAAGCAAACATTTGTTTGATTTGTCATAGTAGGAAAAGCACAGGTGTTACTAATAACATTAACAATGGCTCTTCTCTATTCAAGTGTCCCTGTAAGCTGTGACAGGGTGACAGCCAGCTTGTACAACAACCGGGACCCTGAAACCGAAGCAGATAAATGGATCAGCCATCATTAATTTTACCACTTTCGCCTTAAACTTTCCTACTGTGACATGTCAAAATGTCTTTCATGAAAAAGGCCTATTGACATCCATGTACTGTATCATTTTCTGGACATTGATTAGGGAAGGTACATAGATTGTTTATGTATTCTAATTGCAAAAGCACAGGGCAAAATAACAATTAGTATGAGTACAAACTGTACTCAATAAGTAGCATGAAACTGAAATACATTATAATCTCATTAAGTTTTAATAGAAATTACTTGACAGTTTACAATGTACAACGCTAATAATAAGTAGCTGACAATTTAATAGCAATACCTCACTGTAAACAAAACGTATCCCACTCAGAGAAATCATATTGTATATTGCATTCATGGTGAGCCCTAATCTATATCCACAGGATCAGAAAATATACATTGTTATGGCTGAATCCACTGGGATCCATCGATATCTAATCAGCCATGCAGTGCTGCACAATTTGTTATCCATACACTAGCACACTTACAGTCGTGGCCTTGACTGAGCTCTACATGTAGTGAATTGTTTTGCCCCAGTGTTTCAGGCTTTCCTTGGCCTTGATAGAAAATACCTGCTGTTTAGAAAAGTAGGTGTGCAGGTAGCCACGCTGTCCTGTGCATGAGCTGGAAGTGTGGTAGGAAGACAAATGTGAGGTATGCTGCTCACAACACAATGAGAAGCACAACTCGTATAAATGTGAGCCATAACTGTAAATATATAGAATCCTGCAGCAGCTACGCGAAGGTCATGGAAAAATTGTGATGCACTTGGCAAACGCAATGAAACGCCAGGCCCGGCTACAGACGGTGTTGCAGTCCAAATTATCTTGAACATTGCTTGCGCTAGGTTTGGATCTGATATCTTGAGTATTTCATTAAATGTTTGGTGATTTTTACGAGCAGGTCACACAGTCTCGGCGGGGCCAAGGCTGAAAATGTGATACTAATTTGGACATCAGTTTGAACAAGTCTACCCACAATGCATTGGCAGGGTTTTAAGTGTGATGCATGACTTTAATTCCGTTAGTGGAATGTGGTCAGAGATCCAGCTGAAAGGGAGAGGAGGATGGAGAGGAAGGGAAGGGACAAATGTAGAAGGAATAAAGAGAGAAAGAGGAGAGGAGAACGTGTGTGTGTGTGTGTGTGTGTGGGGGGGGGGCATTCTTCCACTCGCCCCCTTGTCCGAGGGTTTTTGGATGGGCGAGGGCCAGCGGAGAAGGAAAGGAGGGTGGAGGAGACGAGAGGGATGGAGGGAAGGGGAGGGGCCGGTGTGGCTTTTGTCTGCTTCCCACGTTTCAAAGCCAGTCTTGAAAAATGAATAGACAGAGGAAAATCAATTGCATGACCTTCACAGAGAGAAAGAGAGAGATTGAGAGAGCAGGAGAGGGGGGGAAAGAAGGAGGAGAGAGACAGATTATGGAAGGAAGGAGCAAGCGAAAAGGAAAGGCTGAAGGGAGGAAAAGTAAAATGACCCATGATGTTCATTCCCATTCAGTGTGTGTGTTTGTACATATTTGCACATCACGCTGAAGAACTAAACCCTTTTTTTCACAATCATTTATATTTCAAACCTTTCTATAATGTGTAAATTTTCCTTTGGTGAACAATTTTGGTTTTTTTTCTATTTCTGTGCCTTTGGGGCTTTACAATACCAGTACCCTGAAAGTGATACCGATACCAATAGAGTACTTCATTTGATGCCTTTTATCTCCATGCTTGTTGAGGTGCTTGACGGGATCATGTTACTTGTAATTTTGTTAAAGTTGTTTATTAAATGTTTCACTGGACTTGCACCTGATCCACTTTGTAAAATTGTGAACAGGCTGGAACCCTCCAGATCAACAAGAGCTGCTAAATGTGGAGACTGGAAAGTTCCATTTCGTAAAACATCTTTTGCCCAAAATGTTTTTTTCTGTGAAAGGAGCCAATCTGTGGAACTGTCTGCCTACAAATATAAAGCCTACTAAACTGTCCACCTTCAAAAAACAAACAAAAGCCTGGCTCATACAGCAGCAGCAGTGTGATCATGCCATATGAAATGTATATCTGTGTGCATGTGAGGTGTGATCTGTGAGAGCTCAAGTGAATGTGTTTATTTACTTCACTAACTTTTATTGGTGCTGCTTTTAACTGGTTTCTGTACATTTTATTGTATTTACTGTAAATTTTTACTCTTTCATTAATTTAACTCTTCTAGGGACAGGTGTTGCGAATTAGCCACGGCTATAAACACTATGATTCAGGCATTGGATTGTTTTTGTATCTGTCCCTATTCAAATAAACAATAAATAAATAAATAAATTCCCAGTTTTCCTAAATAATCCATCCACTTTTTATGGTTTTATTTTTATCAGACATCACAGGCTTGTAGAATGGCCATAACTCCATCAAACACACCGCGCTCAACTTCACCACCAAACTGTATGTAGCTGCTAGCTACTATCTGTGGCTGTGGTAGTGGGCCAGTCACACATCACATTAAATCAAGGAACACTTGCAGTGATTGAAATGTAGATAATTTTTGCCAGTAGAAGTTTATGTAGTACTTGGTACTAGATTGATACATTAAAGGTATTGAGTACCGATACCCAGCCCTACCTGCCTTTTTACATGTCCTGTAAAGCATAATTAGTTTATCACAGCCTTATTATTTGGATTTGTTTTTTCTATTGCTTGTGATAACATTGTGATAACATTGTAATCACCACACTTCTGGGAAGTAATGCGATCAATTCTGCAAATTATGGGCTTGCTTTTATACTTTCCACAAGTTGGCATTCAATGTCATCACTCATGTTAATTGTTCATTTGACAGGATTTTACCATTTAACACACCGTGCTTTCATCTCAGCATCATGCCATTATGCTATTGTGAATTCAAATGTAATGTATTCAGGGTCATATTTCCTCACCACACGCTTTGGAGTTTTTACTGGCGCAGGGTTGTCTCCCACATCACTTTTGCATTTCAAAAATCAATCCATTTTGTGCCACTGCTTCTGAGGGAACCTTAACAAGCAAAACACGTTTGTCGTGATTGCCGTGGTAATATTCAAACATAACCGGTCATTGAAATGACACATATTAATTTGACTGTTTTTTTGTTGTGAATTCTTGATCACATTTAGATTTTTTAAAATATATAAATACTTACTTACCAATTTTTTTATTTAATCTAACCATTTGGCAGTACCACTGCCTGGGTAGCTCAACACATGGTGCTCTTAGGCCCATAATTGCTGCTCTATTGCACTTATGACCACACCCAACAGTGATGTGACAGTGTACTGACACACCCTGGAGTACGCTTCTGTATCACTTCAGCAAGTTAAAGGAAGTTAAACCACAGGAGGTCAGCAAAAAAAATTGTAAGTTGCTCTTTAAAACCTTCATGATTATTGGAATCCTCTTGTTTCATGTAAAGGGACCAGGATAGGATTTTGACTGATATTGATATTTGAAAAATAAATTTTGTGTTTAACAAAACAATCAAAACATAACATAACTTAATATATTTAATACATTTTTCTTAAATTTGATCCTTAAAGAATAGCAACAAATATATGCACAGAGAGGGACATTTTACTTTAAAAGATGAAGAAATGCCATATCGGTTTCTAAATTAGCTCAAACATATCTTTAGCATATCTGTGGTGCGATTTCTTGTTTCTCAACAGCCTCAATATGTGTGTAAAGACAAAACGTTTGGTAGCGTAAATTCCGTCTCCACAAATCTGTAGCATCTCAACCTTTAACAGGTGCGATACTGCAGCTGGTGAACCCCTCAGTCTTTTACAAGGTACAGTACAATGACAACTCACTGCCAGCAACAGGGCCAGCTGAAGTGTTTTACTGTCTCTGTTAGTGAGGTCAAACACACCTCTCTTCTCCCCAGCGTTGGTGACATTGACTTTGATTCCGCATCCCCTTGCTCCCTCTCTCACTCTCTCTCTTCCTCCCTCTTCTCCTTTCTTTCATTGCCTCTGTCTCCCTCACCCACAGACCCCCCACCCTCGTCGCGTCCTCCCTGCATCTGCCTCCCCTCTAATTCACGGCGTTTAAAGCAGCCGGGGCTTTTAAGGGAAGTTAATTGCACTCAAATTATGTTCGACCGCAAAAGGAGTGAGGGAGCGACAGAGGGGAGACAGAAAGATAGAGAAGAGATAGAGGGAAGGCAGGAGGGATGGATGTCAGAGCAAGAAGATAATTGTGCCAGAGAAGGGACGCTACGATTAGGGTCACTCTTTCTCTCTCTGTCTGTCGAACAGCCGGATCGTCACATTTGGATTATAGTAAACAACTTGGCAGGTGATCAGGCTCTTGTTTTGAAAGGGTGAAACTACGGCAGCCGGAGCCAGACTTCAGAGACAAAGATGGATAAGAAGACAGCGAGAGGGATGTTGAGAGAAAGAAAGAGGGGTTCAGTGCATCTGTTATCTGTTTGGTTCCCATGGCAACATCCTGACCTGGTTAAAAAGGTTGACACTATGGGGGTGGAAAGGAAGACAGCGCGTGTGTGCGTATGGATATGCCTATGTAGCTACGCGATGGTTAGGTGTGTGTTTGTGTGTGTGGCTATTACTTATGGACTTAACTGGGACTAAATTATGTATTAGACAGAGGTATAATGAAAATCATTCAAATGAAATTTCTATCTTTTCTCCTCATGGAGCGTTCGGGGAGACCCCGAGAATTGACCTGCGAGTCAGACTGTAATTAACGTGTCCGATCGCGCCCAGTCTCCTATTCCCACAATGAAATTAAACCTCGTGGTTGAGTCCAGGGGAAGCTAATGAAATGGATGTGTGACAGACAGGGGCGATCAAAGAGCTCAGGCGCACATACACAGGTCCGCGTCCAGGTCTGTACACAAGCATCTACATATTACATGCATGTACACATAAGCAGAAGTACTAAAGGTGAATGTTCCTGTTCCTATGACTACATTGTACTCGCCAAAGTAATTGCTGAGATCTGGGAACATGACAACACTACAGCAAAGTCAGACAGAGCAAGGAATGAGTCATCAGACAATCAGGCAGGTTGTAAACGATGACAGTTTAGCCAGATTACCGAAACCACTACTCAATGCAAATCCTCTGTCTGTAAGTGGCCTTTTCAGAGTCCAGCAGGGCAATTTTTCTCACTATTACATGAAAGTATTACATGATTTAATTAAGTATTAGCCCATATCACAATTTCTACCCTCAAATTAAAGGTACCTTGTGGAGCAGTGCCTTTACAAGTGTGTCCCTGTTTTGTTTTGTATCACTTTACACTGATAGTGGCGTTAACGTACAAAGGCAACATAGAAATCTGCAACCTAGCAAACAGGGATGTAAATAACAACTGGCTTTCTTCCAATTTTTGTGCTGTGTGTTGCACAAGAAAGCTGTTTTCTTATAACTACGGTAAGTGCAGTATGTCAAATTTGAACCAGGAAGTGAAGTCTGAAAAGGCTGATGGAAGTTTTCAAAGTTAATAATTTTATCGTTTGTCTTAGTATTCTCTCTTTGGGTTTTTGTTTACAACCTGTATGATTGTCTAACTGCTTTTGTTTCTCATCCCATCTGACTTATCTTTAGTGATAATACAGCGTTCACAGACCCCAGCAATGAACCTGGTGACTACAGTGACAGTTTTTACTTGTAGGAATGATGGACAAATGATAAAAGATGATGATTTTCACCCACTAAATGAGTTTATAATTTGATAAGATCATATAGAAGTGTACATACAAGGATAAAAACAGATTCATACAAGGCCCTCAATCTCTTACACACACACACACACACACACACACACACACACACACACACACACACACACACAAACACCAAGTAGGGGTTCACAGCACCACTACAGAAGAATCTTTGTTCTCAGGCTGTGATACCAACACCGCTGTGACTCTCTTTCCTCACATGTGCACACGTTCGTGCATGCATCTACACACACACACACACACACACACACACATACACCGGGGCCAGTGTTTTGGTTTCCTGGCTGCCCTATTGTACCCTGGCTGTCTTTAATAAATGGTCCTCTGTGTATTTGTGTGGTGTGTTTGTGTGTGTGAGTGTGTAGACTCATCCGTCAGCCCTCCTAGCCTCGTGTCACATTCAACGTTTCCTCCGCCCCGCTGACACTACTCAGCACTACTGATCACCCACCATCACCTTCATTCCTCCAGGGATCTGTGACATGAAACTCAAGACACACACACTCCATGTATTTCTATTCAGTTGTGAAGCCTGCGCAAACCAACATCACAGTTTGTGTGTGTATCCTCTTTGATTTATTTTCATACGGTCAAGATGCGGGTTGCTTCCTCCAGAGTCCCCAGCACTGCAGCTCCATCGCAGCCCTACAACGGAGCCTGTTGGCAGTCAGAGAGCGAGATGGGCTCCCCATCCCCCCTCTGGGCAGTGACTGGCTAGGCTGAAGGGTCCCAGCACCAGACCCCCTTTCATTGCCCTGAATGGACTTGCCTTATTTATATTCACACTCTGTCACACAGGGGGACCCCAATCTTACAATGCCACTGTGGCTTTGTCCGGCAACTCTGTATTTATGTATGTGTGTGCGCGTGAGTTTGTGTGTGTTTGCGGGTATTTGTGTTGTTTAATCGGAAGGCATGTTGCCGCTGTGTAGTCTGCGCATGAGAATTCATTGCTGTGCGTATTCCTGAGATGTGTGTTTAAGTGTGTGTGTATGTGGGTCTATAGCTCTAATGGAATGCCTCCCTCTTCTATTCACCAAAGCCACATCACAAACCGGCAGCTGGGCAATGTATATATGTGTGTGTGTGTGTGTGTGTGATTCGACCCTCCCTCTGTGTTCAGTTGTAACCCAGAGCAGTGCTTTCATTTTCCTGTCATAACGTGTATTGATTTCCTTGAGCCTTGCAGCAACACACACACAGTCCTTAAAATCACGCACACCGGTGCACACACATGCACACATTCATATGCTCACACAAACATTTCACGTACACACACACATAGTTTGTCTCTGTCGGATAAGGAACATTGTATTCAAAAACAGCCCTGTTGGAGTGAGATTAGTATGGTCCCCACTTTTGCAATCACACGCTCGCAGGTGGACACACACACTGTCACATACTCTTTTTGACATAAAACAGTAAATACGGCTGATTGCTAAATTAATCTTTCACGTCACTGCAGCCCCCTGTGCCCGCATTTGCTTGGGAGAAAGTGATCACTCTAGCCTTCCTTAGTGTTTTCTCATTTTCCCGGCCGTAGCTTCTCTACTCCTCTCTTACCTATCTTCACCCCCCCACCCTGCACCTAACCACCTCCAACTCTATTTGTATTGTAATTGCCTTGGTAAACAGCACCACTTTGGCACTGAAGCAGCTCTGATAGCTTGTGTTTGGGATGCATTAAGAGTGGCGATGCAGACACTATGTGTGTGTGTGTGTGTGTGTGTGTGTGTGTGTGTTTGTTTGCGTGTCTGGCAGCAATTGAGTGGTGTGCGTCACATAGCACCCCCCCCTTATGCTCAGTTTTTTTTAGACAAGCAACCGTTTCGGTCGATTCTTCTGTTTATCAGACATGATTGGTTCAAGTTTCACTTTTCATTTCAGTGCAGATTTAAAGACAGCATGGCGATGCAACATGATTATGAAACTCCACAGGTGAACAAGTCATATACAAGTCATATTTACACATGATTTTGTATAATTACTAATATGTTCTAGCTGCATTAATCAAATCTGAAAGTGGAGTAACTGCCAAGTTTATTAATTACCTCTCTGTTCCCTGCAAGTCACTGTAAATGTCCACAGAGCTGCAATATACAGCATTTTTTTTCTTATTTCCTTACCCAGGAACTTTCTTACTTTTTTGAGAAAACAAGCAACCACATTCATAAGGATACATCTCTTTTTGCTGCTGTGATTGCTTTTACACTTTCAGCTTTTCAAAGTGAAAGTATACAAACAAATCAAAGAAGTTTTTAAAAAAGTTGCAATTCTTGTGGCATATTATAATTTTATTAGTGAGCTTATAGTAGAGAGATGACAGACAATCAGAGGAGAGAGAGCTGCGAAAGAACATGCAACACAACTCAAAAGTGTGCCAATGAGGATGTTGGAGTTGAGGCTCGTGAAAGGCGGAGTAAGGGTGTAACCAAAACCATGATATAGAGCAAACAACAACACAGCAAGGGTAATTAACATTAGCTAAGTTGTGGGTTAGCATACTGTTGTTACAGACACTTTATTTTACAGCGTTGTAAGATTCTTTCATAAATATTCAAATATTTTTGATTTAACTGTATCAGAATGGTTAGGGATGTTAAAACACTCCCTTGAATTTCTTGTTTTGATTGAATTGATTTTATTGTTTTATTGTATGGTTGTTATTGTTTTTATTTGTGTTTTATGTGTCATGTGAGCTTTGTATTTAGTGTCTTTTATGTATTCATTTATTGTTTTTTTTATAGAGAACTTTGTGTCCACTTTGGATTTTTAAAGTGCTCTATAAATAAATTTTGATTTATTGATTGATTCAAAATGTTTTTTAACTTATTATCACTCTCAAAGCTTTTGAACATGTGGTATAAAATAAAATTTGATGTCAGTCTGTGTCTGACGCGTGTTTATCTACTCTCTCTCTGCAGTAAGACGATCATCTCATTCTCTGGCTACTGACATGTTTGAGCAGCACTTAGGGGCGCACCTCCTGCAGGTAACCACCACAGCACCCGCACCCTCCATTTTCTTCTGTTATGATTATCATGATCATTTTACTAACACTTGTTTACATGTATTTAAGATGTTTTCATACTTGCGGGTTTGCAAGAGTAAACTTTTGTCGCTGTCCTGTGAAAACAATGTCTCCAGAAACTGCCTGTTTTCATCTTTGTGACAATCCAGTTTTCAGATACTACAGTGGGTTTTTAGATGGTTTATTTAGCTTTAGAAGTAGGAGAATTTTCTCGACCCATAAAGGAACTCTTAATGCTCTGTTTATCTGGAAAGTTGAAAATCTATGTTTTTTTCTTTGAACCGCTATGTTTTAATGCTTATGTAGGGAAACTTGTTTTTCCCGTGACAGACAAGCACACTCGTCTCATAAGTGACTGGAATGTGCTACGGTGTGATCACAGTTGTGATGTACCAGCTCAAAGTTTCCTCGCTCAGTCTCTCAGACTTATATTTCCAAGCAAATACATGCTCTCACATTCACACACGGACACATCTCATAGGCCTACACCTCAGACGCTTGGACAATATCGTCTGCTGCCAAAAAATGCCTCCCTTTGGACTGACAGATGAATGGAGCGTGAGGGGAATGCTGGGGCAGGAGGGCTGGAGGGATGACGAAATGTAGGATGTAGAGACAAAGACTTAGAGGAAGTTGCTAAAAAGCTAACACGGCAGACTGTTGTTTAAACTAGAAGGAGGCTCAGGAAGGAGAGATGATTGGGAGAGCAACCAAACCAGAGAGGCATAAAGAAAACTTTAAGGATCATAATGCCTTTATGTCGTATGTAAAGCACTTTGAATTGCCTTGTTGTTGAAAGGTGCTTTACAAATACATTTGCTTTGCTTTGCATTGCCTTGCCTAAGTAAGAAACAAGTACTGAAGGAGTGGGAACGGGTAGCGAGAGTGGGGAAAAAAGAAGAGGGAATAGAGGTTGAGAATTTAGAAGTGAGAAGGTTGAGGTAAAACAAAGAAACGTTACATATGTCTGCTCTCCTCCGGCATTTTAAAGAGGCAGGGAGGCTTAGGGAATGGCGCTGATAGAAATCAAATTAACGCTCCAGAAAAACTGTATGATTCTTCCCTCCCAGCCGTCCTCCTGCCGTAATAGCCTGATAATTGCACTTTAGTTCTCCGACATTCAGGCGGCTGGTTATTCCTCGCCGCGACACACAACGCCCCACACCCCGGCCACACATTTGCATACTGGATGTGTCAGTTGCATAAATTACCACTGCCACTTTAAGCACTGGGCCGCCAAAATAGCAATCATTCTTCTAGAGCAAAGTGGCCCTGGTCTGTGTGTGTGTCTGAGGCTGTGTCGGATGCTTGTTATGACGATTAATATTATTCTCTGAAGCAGTCCTCTCTAATGGTCTGGCTGTATACCTTTCACTTCTCATTAGAATCACTGCAGGCTGTAATGATGCTGGTTCTATCTGTGTCTGTACCGGTGTCTGGGTTTGTGTTTGTGGTGCGTGTGTGGCCAGAGATCCAGGACTAAGCTGTGGTTCTGAGTTTATTACAGTTGATTGAAATAGCTCTGGTCTATAAACTCTTCTCATGTCTATTTGCTATTTTTTATGTATGTTTGTGGGTTTGTCTTAATGTCTGAGTGTGTGTGTGTGTGTGTGTGTGTGTGTGTGCACATGTGGCATTTTCGTCTCTGTGCTGTTTTCTGTGTGTTCAGTAAGGCAGGTTGTTGACAGCTGTTGTGTGTAGCTGCAGCTTGCATCTAAGGGAGTTCTTTCATGTCTGTTCACATTTATGCATGTACGTGTGTGAGTGCACTTGTGAATTGAGAGAAGAGGCCGAGGGGTGACGGGTTGTTTGTTCTCTAGCTCATTGTAATTTGTTCGATACACACTAATTGCTCTAATTTGTCTGTCTTGTTTCTGTTTTCCTTTATGTGTGTGTGTGTGTATGTGTGTGTGGCGGTGGGTCTGATGTGTGTTTTTTAATGTGCACAGTCTCTGGACGGCTTTGTGTTCGTGGTCAGTCATGAGGGACGGTTCCTCTACATCTCAGAGACAGTTTCTATCTACCTGGGACTCTCACAGGTAAGACGATCTCATTGCACTCAAACACACACAGACAGAGACACACACAGACACACACATACACACACACACACACACACACACACACACATAATAGAATAATCCTTTGTATACAAGTGCATTCTACACATGTGCCTGTCTTCTGCTTATGCGTTCATATCCCCTCCGAGCAGTGTGTGTGTTTGTGTGTGAGTGTGAATATCTTTGACTGCACTTGTCGCACTCATCTCTGGAGTGCAACTCTCACGGGGGGGGAATGCTACTCTCTCTCTACCTCTCTCTACCGTCCTCTCTCTCTCTCCAGGTGCTCACCTCTGTTGATTGCCTGTGGCCTCTTGTACTGTGAATGTTAAGTCCTGCCATTTTGCCCAGATGCATAAATAATAACAGTAATTACTGGCCCAGCAATCAAAGTGTCGCCCCAGCGCGCTGGGCCTGTCTAGGGGAACAAATCGATAGGCATCTTAAAAGCCACATTGATTGTAGGGAGGGGGAAAAACACCAAGGGGGATGGGAAGATAGATAGAGACAGCCGGAGAGAGAAAGAGAGGGGGAGGAAAGGAGGAGAGGTGTGATAAGAGAGAGATGTTTCGAAGTAAGAAGAACAGTACAGCATGAGCGAGAGAGAGAAAAAGGGAAGTTAGTGCTACAATAACAGAGTGTTTTTTAAATGTAGATATTTGCTGTGATTGAGGGTCTATCCTTGGCAACATTAAAGGATAAGTCTGGATTTTTTCTACTCGGTCTCAGTAGACTGAAAGAGTTGGTCACTGTAACCATTTCTATATGGCTGTTAAGTGGCCATCTCCTAAAACAACTACAATGTTGTTTTGGG